>JACEFZ010023115.1:0-76309 GCA_014155875.1 Cepaea nemoralis | reverse complement strand
ACAGGGCACAACGCAGTCACGTCCGGAAAAAAAATCCGGATGAACGAAGAAGAAGAAGAAGACCCTTTCCAAATAACATCTGCCTTAAAACAGGGTGATGCACTATCACCGCCACTCTTCAATCTGGCTCTAGAGAAAGTTGTAAGGAAGGTAAAGGAGGAATGTGCTATTCCTCATCCAAACTGCTTGGTTATGCAGATGGTATAGATATTATAGGGGAAAATGAACAAAAGACATCGGAAATATTGACTCACTTAAAGGAGAAAGCCAAACGATGGGACTGGTTATCAACCAAGGTAAGACAGAATACATGGTAATTTCAAGAGAAGGGATGGCTAAAAACTCTGGCCACATACAAATAGATAATATGACCATTAAAATAACGGAAACATACAAATACCTGGGTGCAATCTTCAACTGCTCCAACATCATAAGGGAAGAAATACAAACTAGAATCAATTCTGGAAATAAGATATACTATGCACTATAAGCCCCCCGATCAGGGTTACGTGAAGCCATGGAAGCAGGCGGTGGATGGAGTGTGAGAGCAGCCGACAGATTGTTGTTGGTTATGGTCTTGCACTCTGCGGCGATAGGCAGATGATCTCATCAGTAGAGACAATGGTTATGGCCACCGACTAGTACAGTCACTGCCCAGAAAGAAAGCAATGGCAAACTACCTTCTGCAAAACTTGCCAAAAAACCATAACAAACATGAAAGAAAACATAATAAGAAAGATTTTATGGTGGCGAGACCCCCAGGCTAGGCAGATCAGATAACACTGGGGAAGAGTGTGACACAGGGACCAGTACTAGTAAACGTCACGAAAGTTTGGAGAGAACAATATTGGGAGGATATATTCCTGAGAAGAGAGGAAGAGGAAGGCCAAAGAGAAGATGGGTACAGGATGTGGCGGATGATCTCCAGATGGGTGTATCAGACGCGGGACATCTTGCTTATGATCGAAAGGTTTTCCGGAAGGTTGTTATGGCAGCGAGGTTCTGCAAAGGACATGCTACTGAATGAATGAATGAACTATAACATCTACTAAAATCAAATGCGCTATCTCATAACCATCCATCCATCATGTGCCATGCCGGTAAGCATGGGCGGTCATGTTCTGCCATCTCACTCGATCACCAGAGTCGTGGATCAGCTCCGTGTTTCTGTCTCGATCATGCCACAAGGCCAAGCCATCCAGGTACTTGCTTCTAGGTCTTCCCTTTGGTCTGTTCCCCTCGATCTTACCAGTTGTCACCAAGTTCTCCAGATCATTTCTTCTCATAACATGCCCAAAAAATTGTGACTGTCTACGTCTAATGGCTCTAATCAGTTTACGATCTTCGTTTGTTTCTTGAAGAACTTGTTCATTGGTCTTTCTGGCTGTCCATGGTATTCTTTGCTTTTTCCTCAGAAACCACATTTCTACAGCCATCAAATGTTTTTCAGCCTGACTGCTCATTGTCCAAGCTTCACATCCATATAAGAGTACAGGTTCTATGTAGCATCTCAACACTCTTTTTCTCGTTTCAATTGACATCTTTTTATTGGTCAGTATGTTTTTCATCTTGCTAAAGGCTACTTTCGCCATGGCGATTCTTGTTCTAATCTCTTCAAGGCATCTCCCATCAGATGTTATTACTTTTCCGAGATAATTGTACCTATTCACTTGTTGAAGAATATTTCCATTTACTTGTATATTACATTGTGGTATTTCGTTCTTCCTAGTGACGACCATAATCTGTGTCTTTTTACATTTAATTCTAACCCTAGTTGTTCACCCTAGTTGTTATCTCGTAACACCAAGATCATAATATACAAAACACTGATCAGACCAGTTGTGCTGTATGGTTCTGAAACCTGGATTACAATTAAAGGAGACGAAGCCTTGTTACAAACTTTTGAGAACAAAGTCTTAAGACGCATCTTTGGGCCTATTAGTAGGGATACACAAAGTGGAGAGTGGAAAAGAAGAAGCAACAAAGACATTTATGATATGTTTAAGTCCCCGCTAATCACTGGTAGTTCTCCACTTTCATTGATCTTACCAGGGATTTTGATACAGTCAGTGGAGAAGGACTCTGGAAGATTATGGCTGTCCACGAAAGTTTGTCCAAATAGTGCGGCTATTTCATGATGGTGTGCAGGCAAGAGTACAGGAAAATGGTGAACTGTCTGAGCCCTTTCCTGTCATCAATGGAGTGAAGCAAGAATGTGTCCTGGCACCAACACAGTTCAGCCTCATGTTTTCAGCTATGTTGACGAATGCCTTTGAGAACAACAACATTGGAATGGACCTCAACAACCGCATGGATGGAAAGTTATTCAATCTCAGAAGGCTGAAAGCTAAAACAAAAATTAACAGCGACACCGTCAGAGAGCTCCTGTTTGCTGATGATTGCGCTCTATACGCCAACTCAGAGGCGGACATGCAACACAATGTTTCAGCTTTCTCACATGCCTGTGCCAACATTGGGCTCAATATCAACTTGGAGAAGACTGTAGTTATGTACCAGCCAGCTCCAGGGAATAATCACACCGTGCCGAATATCAAGGTGAATGACCATAGACTAAGTGTTGTGGACAAATTCACCTATCTTGACAGCACTGTGTCACAAGCTGCCACAATTGATGACGAAGTGAATGCAAGAATCTCCAAGGGCAGCGCGGCCTTTGGCAGACTGTACAAGAATGTATGGGACAGAAATGGAATAAGCCTGCAAACAAAGCTGAAAGTCTACAAAGCAGTTGTATTATCCACACTGCTATATGTTTGTGAAACCTGGACTGTTTATCAGCGACACGCTAGGAAATTAAACCACTTCTACACAGTCTGCCTTAGGAAGCTACTGAAGATTAAATGGCAAGGCAAGATTCCAGACACTGAAGTCCTAGAAAGAGCGTCCATGCCCGGTATCCACACTCTACTAATGAAGAATCAGATTCGCTGGGCTGGTCACTTGACTCGCATGCCAGATCACAGGCTCCCTAAACGAATTTTCTACAGCGAACTGCGTTGTGGTAAACGCTCCCAAGGTGGCCAGAGGAAACGTTTTAAAGACACTCTGAAAATTTCACTGAATGCTTTTGGAATTCATCATGACACCTGGGAGACTGCAGCCAGAGACCGAAAATCGTGGCGTGCATCATTACGCAAGGGTGCAGTCACATGTGAGGCAACCAGGACTGCAAGAGCTGTGAAGAAAAGGCAGGACAGAAAAACCACTGCAGGAAATCCTCCTTCAGAAACGTCAAGCATTCTTTGTCCACATTGTCAAAGAACATTTCGAGCCAAAATAGGCCTTATCAGCCATCTTAGAACTCACGTCTCCATACTTTCAACCCCACTGGATGAAATGAATGGTCATCATCATTCTTAATGGACAAACAACAAAAACAACAATCACTGGTATCATGAAGGTTAATAGACTACAATGGCGTGGGCATATAGAAAGAATGGAAGATAATAGGGAAACAAAACTCGCTTACACTCAGGACATAAATGACCGAAGACCCCGAGGTAGACCAAGAAGACGGTGGAGAGATAATATATATACAGACCTACAAGCACTTGGAATCAACGACTGGCAAGAGAAGGTCAACCAGAGAGGCGAATGGAGACGGATTGTATCTGCAGTAAAGAACCTCAATTTCTTGGAATGCTGCTGAAGAAGAAGAAGAAGAAGAAGAAGAAGAAGAAGAAGAAGAAGAAGAAGAAGAAGAAGAAGAAGAAGAAGAAGAAGAAGAAGAAGAAGAAGACAATGATATAGAGAAAGAGACCGTGATACAGAGAAAGAGGCACATATATAGTGAATGAGACAATGATATAAAGAAAGATACTGAGATATAGATAAAGATACAATGATTTATGAGAAAAAGACTGAGATATAGAGAAAGAAACAGACATACAGAGATTGAGACAGAAAATGGGTGATGATAAAAATAGAGGAATAGATGTATCAAGTGAAAAACCTACACAGATAATATATATGAGGTGATCTGACCATCACACTTCCACACCACCTATCCTTATCCAAGCTGTTCTCTCACATATATGTGTGTTTGTGTGTGTGTGTGTGTGTGGCCTGGGTGACCAGTGCCCTTCCTCACAGTCTTCTCTGTCTTCGAGACCCAACAGATCCATGCTTCTGCTGGTATGTCTTAGCAACCCTCTTGCATACCTGCTCAGCCATCAATCACATCAAATAGCCATGAAAGGACAGATATATTAATCAGATGCTGACGACTTATCATGAGAAATATTTATATCATTATTTACCTCTTGCGCAAGAATGTCATCATCGCGGATTCTCCCTGCAAGCAATCTGTGACAATCTGCCTCCCACAAAACCATTTCTTCACGATAAATATCCATCACGCACGGAACACAGCCTCCCCCACAACAATCAGAGTCCAGCGGACGCTCTGGGGGGTCAGGCAGCTACAGACGCAAGGACTCAGGCTCGTCAACTCTCAATGTGACGCTGCTGTTTATCACTTTCATAGATGAGGTTACATCGTTACCCAGTCCTGTCCTCACTGAGGTTACATTGTTATCTAGTCCTGTCCTCACAGAGGTTACATCGTTACCTGGCCCTGTCCTCACTGAGGTTACACCGTTATCTAGTCCTGTCCTCACTGAGGTTACATTGTTATCTAGCCCTGTCCTCACTGAGGTTACATTGTTATCTGGTGCTGTCCTCACTGAGGTTGTACTGATATCAGTCATCTGTCTGGCTAAGACCGTGCTCTTTTCAGGTGATGCTGTCTCTTCTAACATTCCACTAGTAATACCACAGTCACATCACAGAAACTCCATGGCTAATTGTACAGTAATTATCACTTCACTTCAAAGGGAATATTGAACTATTTTAACAGCTTTTCTGTTTATATATGCATATTGTTTGAGATACTTAAAGTTCCCTGAGGATTGTCTGTGATATCTGAAGTTCACCGGGGATTTTCTATGATATCTGAAGTTCACGGGGCACTTATTAAGTTCACTGGGATTGTGTGATTTATTAAATTCTCTTAAATACAGTGATTTATTATATTAAATACCCTGAGGAGTTGAACTGATCAGCGAGAACAGCAAATTAAAAGAGGGGTGGCCAAACAAGAACACTACGCAGGAAGCCAAAGAAGATTGATAAACCAACACAGAACTGGTGTCGTTAGCGGCTACACGCTGCGGGATTTGCTGAGGAGGGGATCCGAGCACTTATGGACTGAATGGTTCGATGTGCAATGAGGATGATCTGTCGACTAACTAACTAACTAACTAATTAATTTAAAGTTCGCTGGGAATAGTCCCTGATATTTGAGGCTGACCATGGATCATCCTGGGTAAAATGTATAACAACTTCAACTGATCAAGGAAGACGGTAAAGAACTAGCCCCTGTTCTGCAATGGTTATTCATCAAATGATGATCACACAAGTGCAGCTTGTCATGAACTCTTCCGACTGCCACTTTCTGCACTGACAGTTTGTGGCTTTGCTTCAGACAGAGGTAACCCCAGCTGCAGACACGTCCACCAAGAAAAACCTTCTTTAACTTGTCTCTTGTGATCCATGACAGCCTGGAGGTGGTCAGTCTCTGACGACACAGTTGGCCTGTCACTCAAGCTAGCTTGATGTCCCTGAATACTGCTACACTCGTTGCCGATGAACTCGTCCAGCTTTCTCTTGCTGTTCTCTGCGGTACACAACAAAACATCAACAAGTTCAAACATGACAATTAAATATTTCACTGAAGTTTTAAAAAGTCGCTTAAAAGTCGACAGGGTCGACTTCATCGCACCGGGTTTTATCCGATATGGCTCGGTCTCTTTCCGCAGCGCGGAAAGCGTCGCACAAAGCACGAACTCCGTAGCTTTTAGCGACGACCCACAGGAGTCTCCGAAACATTTAACTCGTAAACCGAAGGGCACGGCCCGGAATCGAACCCACAACCTTCGGAGCGCGAGTCAAACGGCTTGACCACTTCGCCACAGAGACTCCCACTGAAGTTGAATTGAACTAGTAACATGTTAGTTAGGTAGGTAGTTAGTCAACAGATCATCCTAACTGCATATACAACATTAGGTAACTAGTCAACAGATCATCCTAACTGCACATACAACATTAGGTAACTAGTCAACAGATCATCTAACTGCACATAAAAATATTAGGTAACTAGTCAACAGATCATCCTAACTGCACATACAACATTAGGTAACTAGTCAACAGATCACCCTAACTGCACATACAACATTAGGTAACTAGTCAACAGATCATCCTAACTGCACATACAACATTAGGTAACTAGTCAACAGATAATCCTAACTGAACATACAACATTAGGTAACTAGTCAACAGATAATCCTAACTGCACATACAACATTAGGTAACTAGTCAACAGATCATCCCAACTGCACATACAACATTAAGTAACTAGTCAACAGATCATCCTAACTGCACATACAACATTAAGTAACTAGTCAACAGATCATCCTAACTGCACATACAACATTAGGTAACTAGTCAACAGATCATCCTAACTGCACATACAACATTATGTAACTAGTCAACAGATCATCCTAACTGCACATACAACATTATGTAACTAGTCAACAGATCATCCTAACTGCACATACAACATTATGTAACTAGTCAACAGATCATCCTAACTGCACTTAAAAATATTAGTCCATAAGTGCTCGTATCCTCGCCTCGGCATACAGTGATCGACAACACCAGCTCTGTGTTTGTTGCCTATTCTTGTTTGGCTTCCCTCAGGTAGCCACGTTGGTAACTTTTTATTGCTTGCTTTAGTTTTAGTCGTTGGATCAACATCACGGCACATGGTTTAATTTTTTTTTCTTTTTTCTTTTTTGCCCGGGCAGTGCCGTCAGGCTACTCTTTTTCGATTTCCAACTGCCAAGAGATTTTTTTACGCGCGTAACAATACACACGGGCGTCCGATCTCACTACCCAGAGACCAGGGGAAATTTTATTACTGGAAGTCCAGGTGGATTTTTTAAATAAATCCTGGTCCTCACCGGGCCTGGACCCGGGACCTCCAGCACTCGAGGCGGACACCATACCTCTAGACCACTCAGCCCCCCCCCCTCCCTCCCTCTCTAAATCGCTTTTTAATTATATAAGCTGCATAGTTGGATAGCTCTTGAAAAAAACAAATCCAACGGTACCTTATTCTTGTTTTTTTTTAGGTCAATTTTAAGCCGAGATATTAATGTTTGTGTGTAAGTTTATCCTTTAAAAGGAAAATATAGAAGAAAAACGAATTTGACCTTTCACTTTTTGTGACCCTAACTACACACTCACACAACTGTCGGTTTACACTGTCGCCAAGGGAGATTAACACCCGGCCTGTCTAACTCAAGGGAAAATAACTCTGCCGGTTTATATATATATATATATATATATATATATATATATATATATATATATATATATATATATATATATATATATATATACACACACACACACACACGCACACACACCCACACGCAGATATACATCCTCACGTCATTTGTTGTGACGTCAGACCGCGCGTGGAATGCACGCATTTTGACAAAAGATGTTCCGTTGGAAACATTAAAAATTATCAATGATCCCGCCCATGCAGAGTGATGAAAATTCATACACAAATACTAAATTTGACGTTGAATTCAATCATGCATTCATTGGCATTCAAATCGCTGTGAATATTCCATAACAATATTAAATAGTCATCGCTAACAAGCAAACGGCTATTTCCGGCCATTGAAATAATAAATATCACATCAGAGCATGCAATTTTCATCATTTTAGTTTGGGATGATCCTCTCGAGCCAACCGTCCTACCATAAACGTAACCAACCCACCTACCCACGTAAACAGAGGAGGGACAAACTATATGAAGTATTCGGTCCCTTTTCCAACGCGAACTTGAAATATTCGGGAAATTTAACATCACGAGTACTCTAAACTTACTTAAATCGGAGACACAAAAAATAGTTGCCGAACAAAACCGCAAATATATTTCCGTTAAAATGCGGCAATCTGCACCGTAGTGGCTACCCTCATGGCACTCTAGTCTTGCTAGGGCCCGTCGACTTGATGATGCTAAACAATAATTCATTGGTAGTCATGTAGTAGCATAGACAACAAGATAAGGGACACACTAGGCAATATATCAGTCTGGAGTATATAGGCACAGAGATTAGTTGCCATCCTCACATTCAAAGTCAACTGCAATTCTGTGATGGTAGTGTAACATTCTCTTGCCAACCCATGTTGAGATAGTTATCGGGCAAATTTTGAGCTACAACCTACGACGGGTGACGTTGTGATATTCTAGTGTGAGAATTTGGTTGCGTCAGAGTGTACCGCGTGGTCTAGTGGCTACACACCCGCGTCACACGCCAGTGATCCGGGGTTTGTTTCCGGGTCCGGTCAAGGATATGCACTATTGACGAGCTCAAACGAGAGTGAAACTCGAGTATAGTGCTTCCAAATTGACGTGGACAAGACCTTAGGTTCGTACCTGAATACCAGCGTTGCCAGTTGTGGGTTGTGCTGAATCACGTAGTCACCAGAAAGGGACAGTTTTCGCGTCAGGTCACAAACTCCCAGCGTGCGGCAGGCAGACGTGAGCAACAAGACAACATGGACAGGGACGACCAGCTTGAGACACCTGCAGCCTCCGTGAGTTTCTCGTCTTAACTCTGCCTTCTGTCCGCAGACCCGCGTTTATTTGTGTTTACATCAGTTTATTATTTTGATTTATTAATACAGAAACAAAACAGCGATCACCGTTTTGGCAGTTGAAAAGATGCACTATTTTTAGAAGGGTATAAAGTGATTTTAAAATTGAGTTAAAAATTATAATTATACGATAATATACGTGTTCCATCGTGCCATTATCCGAAGTTAAAACGAAAATCATGTACGCAGTCGTTCCGCCAAGGAAAATCTTGTCCCTGGAAAACGCTCTCTAATGTACCATGCATTCTTTCGTCATTCATTCATTCAAATCTCACGTGACAATAACACACGTCATCCTGGGTATTCCAGGGAAGGTTTGCCTAATATTCCGTGCACAGCGATTGGTTGAAATCATCGTGACCCTTTATATAAATACGAATATATTTCATACTTACCGTAATTAATTGTTGTTTTTGGTGTTGTAAATAGAATTAATTCAAGTATAGATGTATTTTTGAATTCAGCATACAATGTTAAATATATATGGAAAGTTTCATCGCTGTAATAGCTTTAAGATGGATGAAAAACATTTTCTGCGAAGCGTGTCTTTGTGAATGGGGAAACGCAAGGCCATGTGCCATGGCGACTGCGCATGGGCATATCGACTGTACTGGCATGTACACTTTCACTTTTCAACACACAAAACATGCAATTTGACCTACTAAAGTTAAAGAGAACACAAGTTTACAGATTATTAATAATTTATTTGTATACTTGTACTATATTTTAATCAATTAACATGAGGGAACATATTTTTAAAGTCAGTTTTC
The DNA here is from genome assembly GCA_014155875.1 of Cepaea nemoralis. Taxonomy (NCBI): domain Eukaryota; kingdom Metazoa; phylum Mollusca; class Gastropoda; order Stylommatophora; family Helicidae; genus Cepaea; species Cepaea nemoralis. The sequence continues at coordinate 66,782 of JACEFZ010023115.1, read as the reverse complement.
ATAATCCGCCTATGACCCGCTTGGTTGAGACCAACCTCGCACGTGGAGAAAAATGGAAATGGCACGCTGAACCGTAAATAATTTTTTTTGCTGGCTTTTTCAATAGAAACCCATCAATTGTAGATGGATCTTCGAATTCAGTATTCAATTTTACAGAAGTTGGAAAGTTTCATCGCTAAACTTGCTTTAATTGTGGTTGAATAACAGGCGAAAATGTTATAATCATGAAACCCAAAACGGCGGCTTGACTGTATACATATCTTTGTGGAACAATCATTGTGTTCTCGCTAACGTAGTCGTAAGCATTCCGCCTGTCACGCGGGAGACCGGGGTTCTGTTCCCGGCTGGGCATTTTTTTTTTTTAATTGTTCACAAAATTATTAGGTGATATAATAGTCAGAATATTATGTAGGAAGGCAAAAGAATCATGGCTTGAGGAAAAGTGCTTAGAAATTGAAAAACAACACAACAGTCAAAATACCAAATTAGTGCACACAAAAATTCAGGAACTTACTAATAAAAGAACAAGTACATCAACAGGCAGTACATCAACATCTGAATTATGTAATTCTGTATTTATTGCAATCCCAAAGAAATCAGGAGCCTTAGAATGTGATCAACATAGAACAATTAGTATAATGAGTCACATCACAAAGATTTTGTTACGAATTATCATGCAAAGAGTGAGGAAGAAAATACAACCTGAAATAGGGGAAGAACAATGTGGTTTTGTGGAAGGAAAGGGTACAGTAAATGCTGTGTATATGCTGCGAACAGTTATTGAACGTGCTTTAGAAGTAAACAAGGATATACATCTTTGCTTTATTGACTACACAAAGGCTTTTGATAGAGTTAGACATGTCAACATTGTGGATATGCTTGCAGATCTACAAATTGATGGGAAAGACATTAGACTTATAAAAAACATATATTGGAAACAACAAGCTGCCATAAGGATTGATAATGAAGTAGGACAATACCAACCTATTAAGAGAGGTGTTAGGCAGGGATGTGTAATGTCTCCAGATCTTTTTTCCCTATACAGTGAAAATATTTTCAGAAATGTAGAAGACCTAAATGGAATCAGCATTGGAGGACGAAACATAAATAACATTAGATATGCAGATGATACAGTATTGATTGCAGACAATGCACAGGATCTGCAACAATTAGTAGACGCTGTGGCTGTCCACAGTGAGCAGCTGGGGTTGGAATTAAATTGTAGGAAGACACAGGTTATGGTCGTCACTAGGAAGAACGAAGTACCACAATGTAATATACAAGTAAATGGGAATATTCTTCAACAAGTGAATCGGTTCAATTATCTCGGAACAGTCATAACATCTGATGGCAGATGCCTTGAAGAGATTAGAACAAGAATCGCCATTGCGAAAGTAGCCTTTAGCAAGATGAAAAACATTCTGACCAATAAAATGATGTCAATTGAAACGAGAAAAAGAGTGTTGAGGGGATACATAGAGCCTGTTCTTTTGTATGGATGTGAAACTTGGACAATGTGCAGTCAAGCAGAAAAACATCTGATGGCTGCAGAAATGTGGTTTCTGAGGAAAATGCAAAGAATACCATGGACAGATAGAAAAACCAATGACCAAGTACTACAAGAGACAAATGAAAATCGTAGATTGATTAGAGAAATTAGACGTAGACAGTCAAAATTTTTTGGACATGTTATGAGAAGAAATGGACTGGAGAACTTGGTGACAACTGGCAAGATCGAAGGGAACAGACCAAGAGGAAGACCGAGAGGAAAATACCTGGATGGCTTAGCCACATGGCATGGACGAGACAGGAACACTGAGCTGATCCACGACACTGGTGATCGAGTGAAATGGCGAGTCATGACCCACGCTTTCCGGCATGGCACATGATTGATTGATTGATAATAGAAACTATTAAACATTATGAACTAAAATATAATATAGAACTAAGAAACTGGAAGTTTGTGAATAAAGTGTGCTCTATGGATCTGTGCGAGCTGCCGACTGCCGGTGAACGCATCCCACAGACAGGCAGTGGAATGATCGGAATCGATGAATCCAATATATGTCTTTGTTTAATGTGAATTTTAATTGCCAGTATAAAATATTGCCCCTGAATCGGTATAGTTGCATCGCTAAACTTGCTCGAATTGTGCTTGAAAAACAGATTTTCTGCGATGTGCCTTTGTGAATTGGAAACCCACGGGTCATGACTGAGCCGCATATTGATTGCGCTACACTTTTCAACACTCAAAACGTGCAATTTGACCTTTGTGTTAAAGAGAACACAAGTTTAAAGATTATTAATAATTTATTTGTATACTTGTACTATTTTGTAATCATTTAACATGACGGAACATATTTTTGAAGTCAGTTTTCATATGACCGTTTGAGACAATCTCAGACGCGCAGACACCAGCGGGTGTCGCTGGTGAAGGTAATCAGACACACTGGAGAGCGTCAATATCCGGTGAATAGCATGAGAAATTGCAACTCGTCTCACCTTCACAAAAATGTGAATATCTTCACTTAGAAGTGACATACAGGCATCATTGAGGTACCATTAGATTTTGAATTTCAAGACCTATCTACTGTGGTGGTCTCATTAGTGAATTCTCAAATTTAAAATCGTGATAGTTCTCCCTTTACAAATGCGACTACCACAGGTAGATAAGCCTTGAAAGACAAAATATAATGATCTAATGATGTATGTTAATTCTTAGTGAAGATATTCACAATTTTGTGAAAATGAAACAGATACGACTTTCTCATGTTCCCATACGTTATTGGAACTCTTCGCTGGCTGCTGAGGATGGGGACGGAGCGCTTATAAATGCCCCGAATGTCTGTGATGTCGGTTCCTAGATCAGTCAATCAACGTGTCTGTAATTTTTCAGCTTCCGGTCGACCCGAGTTCGTATCACGCTAGTAATAACGGATACGCAATGGTCCGCCATGTTAAATAAATAGTACAAGTATACAAATACATTACTAATAATATTTAAACTTGTATTTTCTTTAACTTTAGTAGTTCAAATTGCAGGATGTTAGCCGATTGCGATCGATGTTCGCTTCGGAAGCCATCTTGGTTTTCCAAGAACAACGACGAAACGCGTAAATAATGTTTTACTACCGCCATAATTGACCATAACCAATGAAACTTTCCACATAAATGTAAAAATGGATGCAGAATTCGAATATACATCTAAAAATATTGTACAATTAAATTTACACAAGCTTTGAAAAATAACATTACTTACTTTACGGCAAATAATTATTAATTAAATGTATTAAAAAAGCTAGGATAATTTCAACCAATCGCTGTGCACGAAATATTAAACGGACCTTTTCGGGAAACCCCCATATGGGTCTTTTATTGTCACGTGATATTTGAATGAATGAATGACGTAGGAAGCATGAATGGTCTTTACAGAGGCCATCTTTGACGACGCAATGAGTCAGGCTGGGGTGGCCTCGTATATCACATCCGGTTTAAGTTCGGCTCACGGCACGATCGAAAATCCTATAATAATAATTTTCCACCGTCTTTTATTTACTTTTAGTACTTGTTTTAAGAACTTTTTTTACTCCGTTGTTGCTGGGTTAACTAGGCATGTCAACAAATGTCCTACGTCGGTTTTCAATTATGCAACTGCATAGTTCAATAGCCCTTGAAAAATGCAATCCAGCGATACCTTATTCAAATCTATCTGTACGTCAATTATAAGCCGAGATACGAATGTCAATGTTTCGTGTGTGTCTACTATTACTACTAAAATGAATGGGTAAGGGGTAAAAATAAAAGGGGTTGAGCATGAACAAGGTCGAGCACATTGACTTGTACAACGTAGGTTTTCAACCGACTCACACAATGCCCTCTATCTGTTGCCACCTGCTGCCACCCTCTGTCAAGGTCCTCTATCATCTGTTGCCACCTGCTGCCACCTTCTCATGCGCTTCTAATATTATTTGTGTGGTTTTAGGTCTCTTTACTTGCCTGCGTTCCAGAGAAAACACTGCCTAGTGATACTATTAACAAGTTTTCTCAACATGTGTCCTACCCACTGTCACCGCGTTGTCCTGACCTCTGGAATTTATTCCAATTCCAATTTTTCCACACACAAAAATTCCAAATTCGGTCTCGTCTAATTGTTGAGAGCCGTGGTTGTGTGGATTGTTAGTCCTAACTCCTACTGGTTTTATTGGTTCCGCTTTGTTCGTCGGATAAGTTTAATTTGTGCTATCTGTTTGTTTTCTTTGTCTTGTGATGGTCCTGATAAAGTCGGGCCTGCTGGGGCCCGCGTTCTTTCCTTTGTTGGTTTCTTTTCTATAATAGCACTGCTACGTGCTTGTCGCTTCTTGTGTTATTCTCATCGAGGCTGGTCCCGGTCATGTCCAGTCTTCATAAAGACTCGTTGTAGTCAAAGGCAGGGAATTCAAATGCAAGTCTCAAGTTGTCCCCCCTGTCAACGGCCCGAACTCATCTACGTTTGTTGTTTGGCGTTTTTCATCATCACGTGTGGGTTTGGTGTAGCAACAAGATGACCCGGTCTCATCCTAGTTCAGGTGCTCTACCGGAAGAGCCAACCCACCTTCCTGCCATTCACCCCCCCCCCCCCTTTTTTTTTTAAATTACGTACATAGTTTTTTTTTATTATTATTCAACCATACAAACATGCACACATACATACAAAAATTCACATACATATATGGAATTTATGTGTATATCAGCTTCTTTATTTCCCCATAAACAACTCTTTTATCACCCCTGCACAGTATCTGTATTGTCCGTTTACAGTAGCTCTTTGATAGTTGCACCTTTTGGCCAGCACATCCAACTTATTCCCAGCATTTGTTGACCAAGTTAGCCTTTCCGAGAAGTTTCTTGGGACATTCCACTGTCTCAGTGAGATGATGTCCTTTGTATGGGCTTTATGTACAGGATGTACCCCAGCAAGCTCTTCCAGGACATCCACATGGATGCTGTGTGGGCTTTCCAGGACATTCACATGGGTGCTGTGTGGTCTCTCCAGGACATCCACATGGGTGCTGTGTGGTCTCTCCAGGACATCCACATGGGTGCTGTGTGGTCTCTCCAGGACATTAATATGGGTTCTGTGTGGTCTCTCTAGGACATTCACATGGGTTCTGTGTGGTCTCTCTAGGACATTCACATGGATGCTGTGTGGTCTCTCCAGGACATCCACATGGATGCTGTGTGGTCTCTCCAGGACATTAACATGGGTGCTGTGTGGTCTCTCCAGGACATTAACATGGGTTCTGTGTGGTCTCTCCAGGACATTAATATGGGTTCTGTGTGGTCTCTCCAGGACATTAATATGGGTTCTGTGTGGTCTCTCTAGGACATTCACATGGGTGCTGTGTGGTCTCTCCAGGACATTTACATGGGTTCTGTGTGGTCTCTCCAGGACATCCACATGGGTGCTGTGTGGTCTCTCCAGGACATCCACATGGATGCTGTGTGGTCTCTCCAGGACATTTACATGGGTTCTGTGTGGTCTCTCTAGGACATTCATACTGGTGCAGATCCGTTACCGGAAATGAAAACTAAGTTGGTATACGGAGTCACCCCGCGATGATTCACCGTGCCTCCAACAGTTGCTATGTATAGATCATTCATTCACTCAAATATCACGTGACAAGAACACACGTCATCCTGGGTGTTCCAGGAAAGGTTTGCCTAATATTCCGAGCATGGCGATTGGTTGAAATCATGGTGACCTTTTATATAAATAAAATTATATTTCATATTAACCGTAATTAATTGTTTTCAGGCATTGGTAATATAAAATCGTAACTTATAGATGAATTTTCAAGTTCTGCACCCAAATAGGCATAGATTTGGAAAGTTTCATCGCTAAAGAAGCTTTACTTGTGGATGAAATCATTTTCCCTGAAGATGTGTTTTTTTAGTTTAGTTTAGTTTAGTCGATGGATCAACATCACGGCACACGGGTATAACCCATAAGTGCTCCGTTCTCCTCCTAACTCAAACCTGAGTCTGAAGAAACTCAGCGCAGTGCATGAACTCCGTAGCATCGGCGAGGATCCTGAAATACTCTGGGTAGATTTTTAACTCAAAATTTTGCCAGGGCAGCGCCATGTGTGTGTGTGTTTTTTTTTATTAATGTGGAAACCCATGGCCATGGGCCATGGCTTCTGCGCATGCGCATATCGATGGGACTGGCATGTATACTTTCACTTTGTAACACTCAAAACGTGCAATTTGAACTACTAAAGTTAAAGAAAATACAAGTTTAAAGATTAATTGTAATTTATTTGTATACTAGTATTATTTGTTAGCCGGTCTCTCTGGCTGAGGGGTTACAACACTTTCTCCGTAATCCCGTTTATCACGCTGAGTCTCGTAGCGGGAGAGAACTGGGAGCGGTTCGATCCCCTCTGGTGACTTGCGGGATACTGAGCCGGCCGTTCAGAAAGCAATGGCAAACTACTGAGCGTAATCTTGCCAAGAGATCAACAGACAGCTGAAAGATGCTGATGTTGACAGCGATGTCCTGTAAAGGATATGCAAAAAAAAAAAACACTATTTGTTAACGTGACAGAACATATTTTTGAAGTCGGTTTTCATAATCCGCCTACGACCCGTTGGTTGAAACAACATCGCACGCGGAGAAACATGGAAATGGCACACTGAACCGTAATTTTTTTTTTTTTGGGGGGGGGGGGGGGGGGGGTGCTTTCAACAGAACACCTTCAGTTGTAGATGGATTTTAGAGTTGTGCATCCAATTTTACAGAAATTTGAAAAGTTTAATCGCTAAACTTGCTTTACTCGTGGTTGAAAAACAGCGAAGATGTTACGACCATAATGAGTGCTTTTGTGAATGTGAAACCCAAAATGGCGGCCAGACTATATTATTAATCTTTGTTGGACAATCTTGCTAGCGTAGTCGTAAGCATTTCGCCTGTCACGCGGGAGACCGGAGTTCTCTTCACCGCTCTTTTTTTTTTCAGAAATTTATTTAAGTGATATAATATAAACTATTACCCGCAGAAATCGGATGTGTCGGCCTAACGGCGCAAGAACGCAGCTCTGCTATAAACAGGCACAACGCAATCACGTCCACACACAATAAAACTCCGGATGAACGCAGAAGAAGAAGAAGAAGAAGAAGAAGAAGAAGAAGAAGAAGAAGAAGAAGAAGAAGAAGAAGAAGAAGAAGAAGAAGAAGAAGAAGAAGAAGAAGAAGAAGAAGAAGAAGAAGAAGAAGAAGAAGAAGAAGCTATTAAACATTACGAACTAAAATATTATATATAACTGAGAAACAATAAGTTTGTGAATAAAGTGTGCTCTATGGATCTGTGCAAATTGCCAACTGCCAGGGAGCGAAGTGTGCTCTATGGATCTGCAAATTGCCGACTGCCAGGGAGCGAAGTGTGCTCTATGGATCTGTGCAAACTGCCGACTGCCAGGGAGCGAAGTGTGCTCTATGGATCTGCAAATTGCCGACTGCCAGGGAGCGAAGTGTGCTCTATGGATCTGTGCAAACTGCCGACTGCCAGGGAGCGCATCCCACAGAGGCAGCTGAATTATCGCGTATTGGAATTGATGGATCAAATGTGAATGTTTAATGTGAATTTTAATTGCCATATAAAATATCAAAAATATTTTTAAAAGATTATAGAGGGATATCACTACTATAAGATACTATCCGCAGTATTACTAAATAGACTAAAGCCATATTCAGAAGACATTAGGTGACTACCAGGCGGGTTTTAGACAAAACAGATCAACAATAGATCAGATATTTATCTTACGACAAATAGCCGAGAAAAATTGGGAATATAAAAGAGATCTCCATAACATTTTTGTGGATTTTAAAAAGGCTTATGATAGTGTCCATAAGAATAGTCTATGGAATGTTATGCAGGAATTTGGAATATCAAGGAAGTTAATCAACATGACCAGACTATGCATGGAAGATACTTATAATATAGTAACATATAAAGGCAGGAAATCAGACCCTTTCCACCGGGAAGGTTAACCCGGTCAACAAATGCCCACAGAAGTCGGATGTGTCGGCCTAACGGCGCAAGAACGCAGCTCTGCTGTAAACAGGCACAACGCAGTCACGTCCGGAAAAAAAATCCGGATGAACGAAGAAGAAGAAGAAGAAGACCCTTTCCAAATAACATCTGCCTTAAAACAGGGTGATGCACTATCGCCGCTACTCTTCAATCTGGCTCTAGAGAAAGTTGTAAGGAAGGTAAAGGAGGAATGTGCTATTCCTCATCCAAACTGCTTGGTTATGCAGATGATATAGATATTATAGGGGAAAATGAACAAAAGACATCGGAAATATTGACTCACTTAAAGGAAAAGCCAAACAGATGGGACTGGTTATCAACCAAGATAAGACAGAATACATGGTAATTTCAAGAGAAGGAATGGCTAAAAACTCTGGCCACATACAAATAGATAATATGACCATTAAAATAACGGAAACATACAAATACCTGGGTGCAATCTTCAACTGCTCCAACATCATAAGGGAAGAAATACAAACTAGAATCAATTCTGGAAATAAGATATACTATGCACTATAAGCCCCCCGATCAGGGTTACGTGAAGCCATGGAAGCAGGCGGTGGATGGAGTGTGAGAGCAGCCGACAGATTGTTGTTGGTTATGGTCTTGCACTCTGCGGCGATAGGCAGATGATCTCATCAGTAGAGACAATGGTTATGGCCACCGACTAGTACAGTCACTGCCCAGAAAGAAAGCAATGGCAAACTACCTTCTGCAAAACTTGCCAAAAAACCATAACAAACATGAAAGAAAACATAATAAGAAAGAGATCTGGTGGCGAGACCCCCAGGCCAGGCAGATCAGATAACACTGGGGAAGAGTGTGACACAGGGACCAGTACTAGTAAACGTCACGAAAGTTTGGAGAGAACAATATTGGGAGGATTTATGCCTGAGAAGAGAGGAAGAGGAAGGCCAAAGAGAAGATGGGTACAGGATGTGGCGGATGATCTCCAGATGGGTGTATCAGACGCGGGACATCTTGCTTATGATCGAAAGGTTTTCCGGAAGGTTGTTATGGCAGCGAGGTTCTGCAAAGGACATGCTACTGAATGAATGAATGAACTATAACATCTACTAAAATCAAATGCGCTATCTCATAACCATCCATCCATCATGTGCCATGCCGGTAAGCGTGGGCGGTCATGTTCTGCCATCTCACTCGATCACCAGAGTCGTGGATCAGCTCCGTGTTTCTGTCTCGACCATGCCACAAGGCCAAGCCATCCAGGTATTTGCTTCTAGGTCTTCCCCTTGGTCTGTTCCCCTCGATCTTACCAGTTGTCACCAAGTTCTCCAGATCATTTCTTCTCATAACATGCCCAAAAAATTGTGACTGTCTACGTCTAATGTCTCTAATCAGTTTACGATCTTCATTTGTTTCTTGAAGAACTTGTTCATTGGTCTTTCTGGCTGTCCATGGTATTCTTTGCATTTTCCTCAGAAACCACATTTCTACAGCCATCAGATGTTTTTCAGCCTGACTGCTCATTGTCCAAGCTTCACATCCATATAAGAGTACAGGTTCTATGTAGCATCTCAACACTCTTTTTCTCGTTTCAATTGACATCTTTTTATTGGTCAGTATGTTTTTCATCTTGCTAAAGGCTACTTTCGCCATGGCGATTCTTGTTCTAATCTCTTCAAGGCATCTCCCATCAGATGTTATTACTTTTCCGAGATAATTGTACCTATTCACTTGTTGAAGAATATTCCCATTTACTTGTATATTACATTGTGGTATTTCGTTCTTCCTAGTGACGACCATAATCTGTGTCTTTTTACATTTAATTCTAATCCTAGTTGTTCACCCTAGTTGTTATCTCGTAACACCAAGATCATAATATACAAAACACTGATCAGACCAGTTGTGCTGTATGGCTCTGAAACCTGGATTACAATTAAAGGAGACGAAGCCTTGTTACAAACTTTTGAGAACAAAGTCTTAAGACGCATCTTTGGGCCTATTAGTAGGGATACACAAAGTGGAGAGTGGAAAAGAAGAAGCAACAAAGACATTTATGATATGTTTAAGTCCCTGCTAATCACTGGTAGTTCTCCACTTTCATTGATCTTACCAGGGATTTTGATACAGTCAGTGGAGAAGGACTCTGGAAGATTATGGCTGTCCACGAAAGTTTGTCCAAATAGTGCGGCTATTTCATGATGGTATGCAGGCAAGAGTACAGGAAAATGGAGAACTGTCTGAGCCCTTTCCTGTCATCAATGGAGTGAAGCAAGAATGTGCCATGTCGCCAACACAGTTCAGCCTCATGTTTTCAGCTATGTTGACGAATGCCTTTGAGAACAACAACATTGGAATGGACCTCAACAACCGCATGGATGGAAAGTTATTCAATCTCAGAAGGCTGAAAGCTAAAACAAAAATTAACAGCGACACCGTCAGAGAGCTCCTGTTTGCTGATGATTGCGCTCTATACGCCAACTCAGAGGCGGACATGCAACACAATGTTTCAGCTTTCTCACATGCCTGTGCCAACATTGGGCTCAATATCAACTTGGAGAAGACTGTAGTTATGTACCAGCCAGCTCCAGGGAATAATCACACCGTGCCGAATATCAAGGTGAATGGTCATAGACTAAGTGTTGTGAACAAATTCACCTATCTTGGCAGCACAGTGTCACAAGCTGCCACAATCGATGATGAAGTGAATGCAAGAATCTCCGAGGGCAGCGCGGCCTTTGGCAGACTGTACAAGAATGTATGGGACAGAAATGGAATAAGCCTGCAAATATCTTTTTATTCTCCACTGACTGTATCAAAATCCCTGGTAAGCTGAAAGTCTACAAAGCAGTTGTATTATCCACACTGCTATATGTTTGTGAAACCTGGACTGTTTATCAGCGACACGCTAGGAAATTAAACCACTTCCACACAGTCTGCCTTAGGAAGCTACTGAAGATTAAATGGCAAGGCAAGATTCCAGACACTGAAGTCCTAGAAAGAGCGTCCATGCCCGGTATCCACACTCTACTAATGAAGAATCAGATTCGCTGGGCTGGTCACTTGACTCGCATGCCAGATCACAGGCTCCCTAAGCGAATTTTCTACAGCGAACTGCGTTGTGGTAAACGCTCCCAAGGTGGCCAGAGGAAACGTTTTAAAGACACTCTGAAAATTTCACTGAATGCTTTTGGAATTCATCATGACACCTGGGAGACTGCAGCCAGAGACCGAAATTCGTGGCGTGCATCATTACGCAAGGGTGCAGTCACATGTGAGGCAACCAGGACTGCAAGAGCTGTGAAGAAAAGGCAGGACAGAAAAACCACTGCAGGAAATCCTCCTTCAGAAACTTCAAGCATTCTTTGTCCACATTGTCAAAGAACTTTTCGAGCCAAAATAGGCCTTATCAGCCATCTTAGAACTCACGTCTCCATACTTTCAACCCCACTGGATGAAATGAATGGTCATCATCATTCTTAATGGACAAACAACAAAAACAACAATCACTGGTATCATGAAGGTTAATAGACTACAATGGCTTGGGCATATAGAAAGAATGGAAGATAATAGGGAAACAAATCTCGCTTACACTCAGGACATAAATGACCGAAGACCCCGGGGTAGACCAAGAAGACGGTGGAGAGATATTATATATACAGACCTACAAGCACTTGGAATCAACGACTGGCAAGAGAAGGTCAACCAGAGAGGCGAATGGAGACGGATTGTATCTGCAGTAAAGAACCTCAATTTCTTGGAATGCTGCTGAAGAAGAAGAAGAAGAAGAAGAAGAAGAAGAAGAAGAAGAAGAAGAAGAAGAAGAAGAAGAAGAAGAAGAAGAAGAAGAAGAAGAAGAAGAAGAAGAAGAAGAAGAAGAAGAAGAAGAAGAAGAAGAAGAAGAAGAAGAAGAAGAAGAAGAAGGAGGAGGAGGAGAAGAAGAAGAAGAAGAAGAAGAAGAAGAAGAAGAAGAAGAAGAAGAAGAAGAAGAAGAAGAAGAAGAAGAAGAAGAAGAAGAAGAAGAAGAAGAAGAAGAAGAAGAAGAAGAAGAAGAAGAAGAAGAAGAAGAAGATATAAATTGCTCGAATTGCGGTTGAAAAACAGATTTTCTGCGAAGATGTGACTTTGTGAAGTGGAAACCCGCGGGTCATGACGGCCGCACATATCGTTCGGACTACACAAAACGTGCAATTTGAACTACTCAAGTTAATGTGAATACAATTTTGCAGATTAATAATAATTTATTTGTATACTTGTACTATATTTTAATCATTTAATATGACGGAAAATATTTTTGAAGTCAGTTGTCATATCCGTTTGAGACCATCTCGCACGCACAGACAGTGACACGCACAGATCGCGGGTGACTGGTGGAGGCAATGGACACACTGGTGACCTCTAAAACCGTATTAGGAGCGTGAGAAATCGCAACTCGTCTCACCTTCACAAAAATGTGAATATATTCACTTAGAATTGACCTACAGGCATCATTGAGGTACCATTATATTTTGATTTTCAAGGCCTATCTACTGTGGTGGTCTCATTAGTAAATACTCCAATTTAAGATCATGATACGACTCTCTGACCAAGTTAGCCTTTCCGAGGAGTCACTTGAGACATTCCACCGTCTCAGTGAGATGATGTTGTTTGTGTGGATTCAACCCAGAAAGCTATTCCAGGACATCCACATGGATGCTATGTGGTCTCTCCAGGACATCCACATGGGTGCTGTGTGGTCTCTCCAGGACATTGACATGGGTGCTGTGTTGTCTCTCCAGGACATTGACATGGGTGCTGTGTGGTCTCTCCAGGACATCCACATGGATGCTGTGTGGTCTCTCCAGGACATTGACATGGGTGCTGTGTTGTCTCTCCAGGACATTGACATGGGTGCTGTGTGGTCTCTCCAGGACATCCACATGGATGCTGTGTGGTCTCTCCAGGACACCCACGTGGATGCTGTGTGGTCTCTCCAGGAAATCCACATGGATGCTGTGTGGTCTCTCTAGGACATCCACATGGATGCTGTGTGGTCTCTCCAGAACATTCACATGGGTGCTGTATGGTCTCTCCAGGACATTTACATGGATGATGTGTGGTCTCTCCAGGACATTTACATGGATGATGTGTGGTCTCTCCAGGGCATCCACATGGGTGATGTGTGGTCTCTCCAGGACATTCACAATGGTGCTGTGTTGGCTCTCGATGACATCTATCCACATGGGTGCTGTGTGGTCTTTCTAAGAACCATTTCTGAAACCCACAATACCAGCTGTAGTCAGGTACAGGGTATCACTTGCAATGTGGCTGCAGTAACTTTCTCCTGTGGTTGTCATAGAGAATGACCACCCCGCTTACTCGCATCTGTACAGGGTATCACTTGCAATGTGGCTGCAGTAGCTTTCTCCTATGCCTGTCTCATTGTTATATTGTTATGACCTACTATATTTGAAAACCTAACAATTCTCATCCTTCAGAGTGTATTTGCTGTGAGGTTTCCTGTCTTAACCTGTTGTTATTTTTGTTTGTTTCTAATATGATTATTCATGGGAGTGTGACGATTGTATTATAGTTGTATGTTGTGCCAGTGAGAATAACCAGTTTGTCTGTGTGTTTGTAGGCTCAACAAATGGTGCCTGAGATGGGTGCAGGAGATTCCGGTAGTTTTGATGGACGTTTTGGTGGCACCTACATCCGACGACGAAAGGTAGGGTCACACAATATCTCATGTAGTTGCATAAATGTCCACATCATTTTGTTTTCAGCAGTGCTGTATGTACATTGCCAACAATTGTACTTCCAGATGTTGTCAATGGATTACTTTTCCTTTCCTAGAATTACACACCACCCAACTTCATGCCCTGATGACACCAGATATAAATAATCACACCTATAAAGAGTAAATCATTCTGTTTCCTGTTGATTCAGCTTCTTTATATCCCCATAAACAAATCTTTTCTCGCCCCTGCATAGTATCTGTATTGTCTGTTTTACAGTAGCTCTTTGATAGTTGCACCTTTTGGCCAACACATTCAACTTATTCCCAGCATTTGTTGACCAAGTTAGCCTTCCAAGAAGTACCTGGGGGTTCTTAGAAAAAGCGAATGGTCGATATTTGGTGCAGGAGAGCCTGGCATGTGATACCACAACATCTAGCTTAAGAATGGAGGTGGAGGCGGTCAGTGCAGCTTTCCACTGGATGGAGAATACGATATATGTAGCTTGTCGTCCCTGGGGGAAAGTGGATTCAACAAGCACACCTTTAAAATCCTTCTTATTCTTTGGGGCTATTGTCAGACCTTTGTCTACACTCCCCCGTTATGCCTTCTCATCACCATCTCTCTCTATCTCTCTCTCTTTTGTTCCTTCATAACATACCCACACACCACTGTCCTCCAATAACTACTAACATATTTATTGAATAAAAAGTGTCATGGGTGTGTATAGAGTATGTAAAGACGTTGTTGGTGCGTTCTATATTGTAGGTGAGATAAGATTGACAGTCCAAGATTCATCTCACTGTACTCATCACACAACGGCATAGATAATGTCACCACAGCACAGAACTTGTTTACGCTCACCCGGTATAGTGTCTCTCTCTCTGAATGCTGATGATGTCTTCACAATATCTTTGACAACGTTAGAATTACACAGTTAGTTCACCACTGCGTGTTTTAGTAGATAATGTCTTTCATTGTGAACTATCCAATCACATGAACCACATGATATTCCAGGTAATGTATATACCTCCGATATCATCGAATGACTTATCGTCTCTATATGGATACATAATTCCAACAAACAGTGTCTATAGAATATCCCTGATTCACGGTGTTCGTCTTATTCGTTACTGTTCTGTTTATCCAATAATAAATTCTGGCCTTATAGCCTCTTCATTTAAAGATAGTTCAGGTGCACAATATTGAGCTTCCGATCTATGTTTAGTTGTACTTTATTCTGCTGTAAGTCTCTTAGCCAGAATGCCTTATAGGTATCCGTTAATGCTAGACTTTGCTGACCTGTATGACTGACATCCGACTTCAATCTGGCCGATATTTATTACTTTACCAGAATAGAGTCCATTCCTTCTTTTCAGGAGTGTTGCTATTGCTTTGTTCATGGGAACCTGTCGAAAAGACAATATCAGGTGCTATCAACCTAACTCAAACTCATTAGAAGTTAGAGTAGGCTTATTATGGCCGTTATCAGTTTTACTTCTATAGATTCAGAGAACTGACCTCTGACATAAGACATTGGAGTTATAACCGTAACCTAAGACTAGGTAAAGAATGAAATGTCATAAAAGAGCTCAGAAATCCCAGTAACCATCTATACTAGAATCTCGTATAATACTTATCCTACATTATCATAGTACTTATTCTATCGAGTGCACTGGTATTTTACACAATCCACTCCGTTACTTCTCAGCTAAACTCGGCCGACGCCCATATTACGGTCTCACACTCAAATACACTATATTAGATTTATACTCATCACCACAACTACCTTATAATTATCCTCAGCTGAATCGGGAATACTAATTGCACAATAAATACACAACGCTCGTCAGTATTATCCGACTTGAAACGTAACTCCTTTTTCATAATCAGTCAAGAATAAACCACCACTTCTCTCGTGGAAGTCAAGTAGCACACTAAATTCCACTAGAATATCCAGCCTATTAATACTCTGCTCTGGACGACTATATGGGGTTATTCCACCAATTTCCCCCTGTCCTCTTCATCTGTTTCTCAATAACAACCGAATTGTTCTTTTGATGTCCGGTCATTTCGGGACATCAATGATTATCTACTCGTTTCCTCCGTCCACAGATATTCTTCTCCGTTATCACATAAGACCGTGATACGGCGTGATCATGAATCTCCGTTTCTCACATCAAAGGTTTCTTGAAATAGCTTTATCGCGATACATCGGTGTTCAAAGTGTTGGACCTCGTCGTATTCCGTTGTCCGTTAGTTCCCGTAGACTTCGCTCTCGTCTTCAATCATTCCGATCGTTCAATCCAGGCTCTCTCAACAAACAAAATGCCGCGGCTGAGGACGCCGTTCGTGTTCTAGTAACAATTCGGATCGTTGACCTCTAGTATCATGACAATATACACACACACACACATTGTGATTGTAACTGACTCAGAAAGCATGCTGAGGAAGGTGAGGACAGGCAAGCTTCGTGCAGAGTGGTTTGTTTTCCTTCGGAGGTCACGGGTGGCAAGCGTCGCCTGGATCTTTTCTCCGAGGCATGCCGGTGTGCTGGGGAATGAACAGACGAACAAATTGGCTAGCTCTGCAAAACTTGGTGGAGTATTGATGCATGACAAGGCAGACGTGGTTGCGACCTTGTGGGAGCATGTGTACACCTCAGAGGAGCAAATGGATCGCTATGGTGTGGCAAGAATGAGACAGCGAGGAGTGATGAGGGGATCAGGGCGACGCTCAGAGGAAACGCGAGACGGCCATATGTTGTTTGTCCATTAAGAATGATGATGACCACTCGTTTCATCCAGTGGGGTTGAAAGTATGGAGCCGTGGGTTCTAAGATGGCTGATAAGGCCTATTTTAGCTCGAAATGTTCTTTGACAATGTAAGCAAAGAATGCTTGACGTTTCTGGAGGAGGATTTCCTGCAGTGGTTTTTCGGTCCTGCCTTTTCTTCACAGCTCTTGCAGTCCTGGTTGCCTCACATATGACTGCACCCTTTGCGTAATGATGCACGCCACGAATCTCGGTCTCTGGCTGCAGCCTCCCAGGTGTCATGATGAATTCCAAAAGCATTCAGTGAGATTTTCAGAGTGTCTTTAAAGCGTTTCCTCTGGCCACCTTGGGAGCGTTTACCACAACGCAGTTCGCTGTAAAAAAATTCGTTTAGGGAGCCTGTGATCTGGCATGCGAGTCAAGTGACCAGCCCAGCGAATCTGATTCTTCATCAGTAGAGTGTGGATACTGGGCATGGACTGCTCTTTCTAGGACTTCAGTGTCTGGAATCTTGCCTTGCCATTTAATCTTCAGTAGCTTCCTAAGGCAGACTGTGTGGAAGTGGTTTAATTTCCTAGCGTGTCGCTGATAAACAGTCCAGGTTTCACAAGCATATAGCAGTGTGGATAATACAACTGCTTTGTAGACTTTTAGCTTTGTTTGCAGGCTTATTCCAGTTCTGTCCCATACATTCTTGTACAGTCTGCCAAAGGCCGCACTGGCCTTGGAGATTCTTGCATTCACTTCGTCATCAATTGTGGCAGCTTGTGACACAGTGCTGCCAAGATAGGTGAATTTGTCCACAACACTTAGTCTATGATCATTCACTTTGATATTCGGCACAGTGTGATTATTCCCTGGAGCTGGCTGGTACATAACTACAGTCTTCTCCAAGTTGATATTGAGCCCAAAGTTGGCACAGGCATGTGAGAAAGCTGAAACATTATGTTGCATGTCCGCCTCTGAGTTGGCGTATAGAGCGCAATCATCAGCAAACAGGAGCTCTCTGACGGTGTCGCTATTAATTTTGGTTTTAGCTTTCAGCCTTCTGAGATTGAATAACTTTCCATCCATACAGTAGTTGATGTCTATTCCAATGTCGTCGTTCTCGAAGGCATTCGTCAACATAGCTGAAAACATGAGGCTGAACAGTGTTGGTGCCAGGACACATCCTTGCTTCACTCCATTGGTGACAGGAAAGGGTTCAGACAGTTCACCATTTTCCTGTACTCTTGCCTGCATGCCATCATGAAATAGCCGCACTATTTGGACAAACTTTCGTGGACAGCCATATTTTGGCCATAATCTTCCACAGTCCTTCTCTGCTGACTGTATCAAAAGCCTTGGTAAGGTCAATGACAGTGGAGAACATTTCGCAGTTCTGTTCCTGACTCTGCAGCGAAAATCATGTCAACAGTTCCACGTTCTTTTCTGAAGCCACATTGACTCTCAGGAAGAAGACCTTGATCGAGATGGGCTGTGAGGCGATTGAGAAGAATTCTGGCGAGTATCTTCCCTGCAATTGAAAGCAAGGAGATGCCTCGGTGGTTGTCACAGGATTGGTGGTTTCCTTTACGTTTGTAAAGGTGGACTATTGACGCGTCCTTGAAATCTTGTGGCATGGTCTCGTTCACCAATATGTTTGTAAAGACTTGATGAAGCTGCTCTGTTAGGACCGGCCCACCTGCCTTGTATATCACTGCTCGGATGGAGTCAGGATCAGGTGCCTTGCCGCTGGAGAGTTGCTGGATGGCTTTTTTTTTACTTCCACTATGGTTGGCAGGTCATCAAGTGTCTCATTGGTGGGAACTTGAGGAAGGCAGTTGATGGTTTCATCATCGAAGAAGGAAGTTGCATTTAAGATGTTGCTGAAATGCTCTGCCCAGCGTTGAAGGATTTCTTTCTTATCGGTGACCAATGTTCCCCCATCTGCACTGAGGAGGGGAACTATGCCTGGTGATGTAGGACCATAGACCGCTTTCAGTGAGTCGTAGAAGTTTTTCATATCATGTCTGTCAGCACAGCCCTGAATTTCATCAGCTTTGCTGCGCAGCCAGGAGTCCCGCATGTGCCGAATTTTCTGCTGCACTACTCTCTGAATGTTCTTGAAGGCACCTTTTATTGATGTTGACTTCGGATCATTCAAATGTGCCTTGAGGAGAAGATGTTTCTCGGCCAGCAATTGGTTGATGTCTTCGGAATTTTCATCAAACCAGTCTTTATGCTTTCTGGGGGATGAACCCAGGATTTCCATAGCAGTGTTGTAAATTATGTCCTTTAGGGCTCTCCATTCTGTTTCTGTATCCTGTTTAGCTGCAGCATTAGGCTTGAAGCGGTCTTCCAGCATATTTTCAAACGACTGCTGCATTTTCTTGCTGTTTAAGCGGGTGACATTTAGCTTTTTTTGCATTTTCACCCCCTGAGGACGCCGTGGTGGTTTGATGTGAATGTTTATTTTCGAGACAATGAGACGATGGTCTGTCCAACATTCGGCACCACACATGGATTTTGTCACTCGAACGTCTTGTCTGTCACTCCTCCTGACGATGACATAGTCAATGAGGTGACAGTGTTTCGAGCGAGGGTGCATCCACGATGTCCTATTTCTCATGGGAGACGGAAAATTGTGTTCGTAATCAGGAGATCGTGTTCGGCACATGTCTGAAGGAGGAGAAGTCCATTGCTGTTACAATTTCCGACTCCATGCTTTCCAATAATGCCACTCCAAGAGGTGGTGTCCGTGCCTACTCTGGCATTGAAATCCCCAAGGAGTATAAGTTTGTCTCCTTAGGGAACAGATGTTAATACATTGTGCAGGTCCTCATAGAACTTGTTCTTGACATCATCTTCGTTGGTCATAGTTGGTGCGTAGACACTCACAATGGTTGCATGCTTCCTTCCATTCAGCAGGGGCAACTTAATGGTCATGAGCCTGTCGTTTATAACCTTTGAAAATCCAGCTAATTTGCCGACCAGGGCCGACTTAATGGCACGGGTGGCAAGCGTCGTCTGGATCTTTTCTCCGAGGCATGCAGATGTGCTGGGGAATGAACAGGCGAACAAATTGGTTGGCTCTGCAAAACTTGGTGGAGTATTAATGCATGACAAGGCAGACGTGGTTGCGACCTTGTGGGAGCATGTGTACACCTCAGAGGAGCAAATGGATCGCCATGGTGTGGCAAGAATGAAACAGCGAGGAGTGATGAGGGGATCTGGTCGACTCTCAGAGGAAACACGAGACGGACATATAATTAGATTGCCACTGGTACTATTGGTGTTGAAACGTTTTGCTGGCTGCTGAGGATCGGGACGGAGTGCCTATGGGAATGCTGTGATGTCGGTTCCTAAATCAATCAATCAATCCGAGAAGTATCTTGGGACATTCCACTGTCTCAGTGAGATGATGTCGTTTGTGTGGGCTTTATGTACAGGATGCACCCCAGCAAGCTCTTCCAGGACATCCACATGGATGCTGTGTGGGCCTTCCAGGACATTCACATGGTTGATGTGTGGTCTCTCCAGTACATTCACATGGGTGTTGTGTCTTTTCTCTAGAAAATTCACATGGGTGCTGTGTGGTCTCTCTGGGAATTCCACATGGATGCTATGTGGTCTCTGCAGGACATTCACATGGTTGCTGTCTGGGCTCTTCAGGACATTCACATGGGTGCTGTGTGGTCTCTCCAGGATATTCACATGGGTGCAGTGTGGTCTCTCCAGGACATTCAAATGGGTGCTGTGTGCGCTCTTCAGGACATTCACATGGGTGCTGTGTGCGCTCTTCAGGACATTCACATGGGTGCTGTGTAGTCTCTCCAGTACATTCATATTTGTGTTGTGTCTTTACTCCAGGACATTCACATGGGTGCTGTGTGGTCTCGCTGGGAAATCCACATGGGTGCTGTGTGGTCTCTGCAGGACATTCACATGGGTGCTGTGTGGTCTCTGCAGGACATTCACATGGGTGCTGTGTGGTCTCTCCAGGATATTCACATAGGTGTTGTGTGGTCTCTCCATTACATTCACATGGGTGCTGTGTGGTCTCTCCAGGACATTCACATGGGTGCTGTGTGCGCTCTTCAGGACATCCACATGAATGCTGTGTGGTCTCTCCAGGACATTCACATGGGTGCTGTGTAGCCTCTCCAGTACATTCACATGGGTGTTGTGTGGACTCTCCAGTACATTCACATGAGTGATGTGTGGTCTCTCTGGGAACCATTTCTGTGAAACCCACAATATCAGCTGTACTCGGGTACAGGGTATCACTTGCAATGTGGTTGCAGTAACTCTCTCTGCAGTGCCTGTCATAGAGAATGACCATACCACATACCCGCATCTGTACAGGGTATCACTTGCAATGTGGCTGCAGTAGCTTTCTCCTATGCCTGTCTCATTGTTATATTGTTATGACCTACTATATTTGAAAACCTAACAATTCTCTTACTTCAGAGTGTATTTGCTGTGAGGTTTCCTGTCATAACCTGTTGTTATTTTTGTTTGTTTCTAATATGATTATTCATGGGAGTGTGACGATTGTATTATAGTTGTATGTACTGCCAGTGAGAATAACCAGTTTGTCTGTGTGTTTGTAGGCTCAACAAATGGTGCCTGAGATGGGGGCAGGAGATTCCAGTAGGTTTGATGGACGTTTTGGTGCCAGGGAGATTCAACAACGAAAGGTAGGGTCACACAATATCTCATGTAGTTACATAAATGTCCATATCATCTTGTTTTCAGCAGTGCTGTATGTACATTGCCAACAATTGTACTTCCAGATGTTGTCAATGGATTACTTTTCCTTTCCTAGAATTACACACCACCCAACTTCATGCCCTGATGACAACAGATATAAATAATCACAGCTGCAAAGAATAGATCATTCTGTTTCCTGTTGATTCAGCTTCTTTATATCCCCACATGCAAATCTTTTCTCACCCCTGCATAGTATCTGTATTGTCTGTTTACAGTAGCTCTTTGATAGTTGCACCTTTTGGCCGGCACATTCAACTTATTCCCAGCATTTGTTGACCAAGTTAGCGTTTCCGAGAAGTTTCTTGGGGCATTCCACTGTTTCAGTGAGATGATGTCGTTTGTGTGGGCTTTATGTACAGGATGCACCCCAGCAAGCTCTTCCAGGACATCCACGTGGATGCTGTGTGGGCTTTCCAGGACATTCACATGGGTGCTGTGTGGTCTCTCTGGGACATTCACATGGGTGCTGTGTGGTGTCTCCAGGACATCCACATGGGTGCTGTGTGGTCTCTCCAGAACATTCACATTGGTGCAGTGTGGTCTCTCCAGGACATTCAGATTGGTGCAGTGTGGTCTCTCCGGGACATTCCCATGGGTGTTGTGTGGTCTCTCCAGGACATTCACATTGGTGCAGTGTGGTCTCTCCAGGACATTCACATGGGTGCAGTGTGGTCTCTCCAGGACATTCATATGGATGCAGTGTGGTCTCTCCAGGACATCCACATGGGTGCTGTGTGGTCTCTCCAGGACATTCACATTAGTGCAGTGTGGTCTCTCCGGGACATTCACATGGGTGTTATGTGGTCTCTCCACGACATTCACATGGGTGTTGTGTGGTCTCTCCAGTACATTCACATGGGTGCTGTGTTGGCTCTCCCGGACATCCATCCACATGGGTGCAGTGTGGTCTCTCCACGACATTCATATGGGTGCAGTGTGGTCTCTCCAGGACATCCACATGGGTGCTGTGTGGTCTCTCCAGGATATTCACATGGGTGCAGTGTGGTCTCTCCAGGACATTCACATGGGTGCTGTGTGCGCTCTTCAGGACATTCACATGGGTGCTGTGTGGTCTCTCCAGTACATTCACATTTGTGTTGTGTCTTTTCTCCAGGACATTCACATGTGTGCTGTGTGGTCTCTCTGTGAAATCCACATGGGTGCTGTGTGGTCTCTCCAGGACATTCACATGGGTGCTGTGTGCGCTCTTCAGGACATCCACATGAATGCTGTGTGGTCTCTCCAGGACATTCACATGGGTGCTGTGTAGACTCTCCAGTACATTCACATGGGTGTTGTGTGGTCTCTCCAGTACATTCACATGGGTGCTGTGTGGTCTCTCCAGGACATTCACATGGGTGCTGTGTGTGCTCTTCAGGACATCCACATGAATTCTGTGTGGTCTCTCCAGGACATTCACATGGGTGCTGTGTAGCCTCTCCAGTACATTCACATGGGTGTTGTGTGGACTCTCCAGTACATTCACATGAGTGATGAGTGGTCTCTCTGGGAACCATTTCTGTGAAACCCACAATATCAGCTGTACTCAGGTACAGGGTATCACTTGCAATGTGGTTGCAGTAACTCTCTCTGCAGTGCCTGTCATAGAGAATGACCACACCACATACCCGCATCTGTACAGGGTATCACTTGCAATGTGGCTGCAGTAGCTTTCTCCTATGCCTGTCTCATTGTTATATTGTTATGACCTACTATATTTGAAAACCTAACAATTCTCTTACTTCAGAGTGTATTTGCTGTGAGGTTTCCTGTCATAACCTGTTGTTATTTTTGTTTGTTTCTAATATGATTATTCATGGGAGTGTGACGATTGTATTATAGTTGTATGTAGTGCCAGTGAGAATAACCAGTTTGTCTGTGTGTTTGTAGGCTCAACAAATGGTGCCTGAGATGGGGGCAGGAGATTCCAATAGTTTTGATGGACGTTTTGGTGCCAGGGAGATTCAACAACGAAAGGTAGGGTCACACAATATCTCATGTAGTTACATAAATGTCCATATCATCTTGTTTTCAGCAGTGCTGTATGTACATTGCCAACAATTGTACTTCCAGATGTTGTCAATGGATTACTTTTCCTTTCCTAGAATTACACACCACCCAACTTCATGCCCTGATGACAACAGATATAAATAATCACAGCTGCAAAGAATAGATCATTCTGTTTCCTGTTGATTCAGCTTCTTTATATCCCCACATGCAAATCTTTTCTCACCCCTGCATAGTATCTGTATTGTCTGTTTACAGTAGCTCTTTGATAGTTGCACCTTTTGGCCAGCACATTCAACTTATTCCCAGCATTTGTTGACCAAGTTAGCGTTTCCGAGAAGTTTCTTGGGGCATTCCACTGTTTCAGTGAGATGATGTCGTTTGTGTGGGCTTTATGTACAGGATGCACCCCAGCAAACTCTTCCAGGACATCCACGTGGATGCTGTGTGGGCTTTCCAGGACATTCACATGGATGCTGTGTGGTCTCTCTGGGACATTCACATGGGTGCTGTGTGGTCTCTCCAGGACATCCACATGGGTGCTGTGTGGTTTCTCCAGAACATTCACATTGGTGCAGTGCGGTCTCTCCAGGACATTCAGATTGGTGCAGTGTGGTCTCTCCGGGACATTCCCATGGGTGTTGTGTGGTCTCTCCAGGACATTCACATTGGTGCAGTGTGGTCTCTCCAGGACATTCACATGGGTGCAGTGTGGTCTCTGCAGGACATTCATATGGATGCAGTGTGGTCTCTCCAGGACATCCACATTGGTGCTGTGTGGTCTCTCCAGGACATTCACATTAGTGCAGTGTGGTCTCTCCGGGACATTCACATGGGTGTTGTGTGGTCTCTCCACGACATTCACATGGGTGTTGTGTGGTCTCTCCAGTACATTCACATGGGTGCTGTGTTGGCTCTCCCGGACATCCATCCACATGGGTGCAGTGTGGTCTCTCCACGACATTCATATGGGTGCAGTGTGGTCTCTCCAGGACATCCACATGGGTGCTGTGTGGTCTCTCCAGGATATTCACATGGGTGCAGTGTGGTCTCTCCAGGACATTCACATGGGTGCTGTGTGCGCTCTTCAGGACATTCACATGGGTGCTGTGTGGTCTCTCCAGTACATTCACATGGGTGTTGTGTGGTCTCTCCAGTACATTCACATGGGTGCTGTGTGGTCTCTCAAGGACATTCACATGGGTGCTGTGTGGTCTCTCCAGGACATTCACATGGGTGCTGTGTGCGCTCTTCAGGACATCCACATGAATGCTGTGTTGTCTCTCCAGGACATTCACATGGATGCAGTGTGGTCTCTCCAGGACATCCACATGGGTGCTGTGTGGTCTCTCCAGGACATCCATCCACATCGGTGCAGTGTGGTCTCTCCACGACATTCATATGGGTGCAGTGTGGTCTCTCCAGGACATCCACATAGGTGCTGTGTGGTTTCTCCAGAACATTCACATTGGTGCAGTGTGGTCTCTCCAGGACATTCAGATTGGTGCAGTGTGGTCTCTCCGGGACATTCCCATGGGTGTTGTGTGGTCTCTCCAGGACATTCACATGGGTGCAGTGTGGTCTCTCCAGGACATTCATATGGATGCAGTGTGGTCTCTCCAGGACATCCACATGGGTGCTGTGTGGTCTCTCCAGGACATTCACATTAGTGCAGTGTGGTCTCTCCGGGACATTCACATGGGTGTTGTGTGGTCTCTCCACGACATTCACATGGGTGTTGTGTGGTCTCTCCAGTACATTCACATGGGTGCTGTGTTGGCTCTCCCGGACATCCATCCACATGGGTGTAGTGTGGTCTTTCCACGACATTCATATGGGTGCAGTGTGGTCTCTCCAGGACATCCACATGGGTGCTGTGTGGTCTCTCCAGGATATTCACATGGGTGCAGTGTGGTCTCTCCAGGACATTCACATGGGTGCTGTGTGCGCTCTTCAGGACATTCACATGGGTGCTGTGTGGTCTCTCCAGTACATTCACATTTGTGTTGTGTCTTTTCTCCAGGACATTCACATGGGTGCTGTGTGGTCTCTCTGTGAAATCCACATGGGTGCTGTGTGGTCTCTCCAGGACATTCACATGGGTGCTGTGTGCGCTCTTCAGGACATCCACATGAATGCTGTGTGGTCTCTCCAGGACATTCACATGGGTGCTGTGTAGACTCTCCAGTACATTCACATGGGTGTTGTGTGGTCTCTCCAGTACATTCACATGGGTGCTGTGTGGTCTCTCCAGGACATTCACATGGGTGCTGTGTGTGCTCTTCAGGACATCCACATGAATGCTGTGTGGTCTCTCCAGGACATTCACATGGGTGCCGTGTAGCCTCTCCAGTACATTCACATGGGTGTTGTGTGGTCTCTCTGGGAACCATTTCTGTGAAACCCACAATATCAGCTGTACTCAGGTACAGGGTATCACTTGCAATGTGGTTGCAGTAACTCTCTCTGCAGTGCCTGTCATAGAGAATGACCACACCACATACCCGCATCTGTACAGGGTATCACTTGCAATGTGGCTGCAGTAGCTTTCTCCTATGCCTGTCTCATTGTTATATTGTTATGACCTACTATATTTGAAAACCTAACAATTCTCTTACTTCAGAGTGTATTTGCTGTGAGGTTTCCTGTCATAACCTGTTGTTATTTTTGTTTGTTTCTAATATGATTATTCATGGGAGTGTGGACGATTGTATTATAGTTGTATGTAGTGCCAGTGAGAATAACCAGTTTGTCTGTGTGTTTGTAGGCTCAACAAATGGTGCCTGAGATGGGGGCAGGCGATTCCAGTAGTTTTGATGGACGTTTTGGTGCCAGGGAGATTCAACAACGAAAGGTAGGGTCACACAATATCTCATGTAGTTACATAAATGTCCATATCATCTTGTTTTCAGCAGTGCTGTATGTACATTGCCAACAATTGTACTTCCAGATGTTGTCAATGGATTACTTTTCCTTTCCTAGAATTACACACCACCCAACTTCATGCCCTGATGACAACAGATATAAATAATCACAGCTGCAAAGAATAGATCATTCTGTTTCCTGTTGATTCAGCTTCTTTATATCCCCACATGCAAATCTTTTCTCACCCCTGCATAGTATCTGTATTGTCTGTTTACAGTAGCTCTTTGATAGTTGCACCTTTTGGCCAGCACATTCAACTTATTCCCAGCATTTGTTGACCAAGTTAGCGTTTCCGAGAAGTTTCTTGGGGCATTCCACTGTTTCCGTGAGATTGATGTCGTTTGTGTGGGCTTTATATACAGGATGCACCCCAGCAAGCTCTTCCAGGACATCCACATGGATGCTGTGTGGGCTTTCCAGGACATTCACATGGGTGCTGTGTGGTCTCTCTGGGATGGGTGCTGTGTGGTCTCTCCAGGACATCCACATGGGTGCTGTGTGGTCTCTCCAGAACATTCACATTGGTGCAGTGTGGTCTCTCCAGGACATTCAGATTGGTGCAGTGTGGTCTCTCCGGGACATTCCCATGGGTGTTGTGTGGTCTCTCCAGGACATTCACATTGGTGCAGTGTGGTCTCTCCAGGACATTCACATGGGTGCAGTGTGGTCTCTCCAGGACATTCATATGGATGCAGTGTGGTCTCTCCAGGACATTCACATTAGTGCAGTGTGGTCTCTTCGGGACATTCCTATGGGTGTTGTGTGGGCTCTTCAGGACATCCACATGAATGCTGTGTGGTCTCTCCACGACATTCACATGGGTGTTGTGTGGTCTCTCCAGTAAATTCACATGGGTGTTGTGTGGTCCCTCCAGTACATTCACATGGGTGCTGTGTTGGCTCTCCCGGACATCCATCCACATGGGTGCAGTGTGGTCTCTCCACGACATTCATATGGGTGCTGTGTGGTCTCTCCAGGACATCCACATGGGTGCTGTGTGGTCTCTCCAGGACATTCACAGTAGTGCAGTGTAGTCTCTCCGGGACATTCCTATGGGTGTTGTGTGGGCTCTTCAGGACATCCACACGAATGCTGTGTGGTCTCTCCACGACATTCACATGGGTGTTATGTGGTCTCTCCAGTACATTCACATGGGTGCTGTGTTGGCTCTCCCGGACATCCATCCACATGGGTGCAGTTTGGTCTCTCCACGACATTCACATGGGTGCAGTGTGGTCTCGCCAGGACATTCACATGGGTGCTGTGTGGTCTCTCCAGGACATTCACATGGGTGCTATGTTGGCTCTCACGGACATCCATCCACATGGGTGCTATGTGGTCTCTCCAGGAACCATTTCTGTGAAACCTACAATACCAGCTGTAGTCAGGTACAGGGTATCAATTCCAACGTGGCTGCAGTAACTTTCTCCAGTGCCTGTCATAGAGAATGACCACCCCACTTACTCGCATCTGTACAGGGTATCAATTGCAATGTGGCTGCAGTAACTTTCTCTTGTGGCTGTCATAGAGAATGACCACACCACATACCCGCATCTGTACAGGGTATCACTTGCAATGTGGCTGCAGTAGCTTTCTCCTATGCCTGTCTCATTGTTATATTGTTATGACCTACTATATTTGAAAACCTAACAATTCTCTTACTTCAGAGTGTATTTTCTGTGAGGTTTCCTGTCATAACCTGTTGTTATTTTTGTTTGTTTCTAATATGATTATCATGGGAGTGTGACGATTGTATCTAGTTGTAATGTTGTGCCAGTGAGAATAACCAGTTTGTCTGTGTGTTTGTAGGCTCAACAAATGGGCCTGAGATGGGGGCAGGCGATTCCAGTAGTTTTGATGGACGTTTTGGTGCCAGGGAGATTCAACAACGAAAGGTAGGGTCACACAATATCTCATGTAGTTACATAAATGTCCATATCATCTTGTTTTCAGCAGTGCTGTATGTACATTGCCAACAATTGTACTTCCAGATGTTGTCAATGGATTACTTTTCCTTTCCTAGAATTACACACCACCCAACTTCATGCCCTGATGACACCAGATATAAATAATCACAGCTGCAAAGAATAGATCATTCTGTTTCCTGTTGATTCAGCTTCTTTATATCCCCACATGCAAATCTTTCTTCACCCCTGCATAGTATCTGTATTGTCTGTTTACAGTAGCTCTTTGATAGTTGCACCTTTTGGCCAGCACATTCAACTTATTCCCAGCATTTGTTGACCAAGTTAGCGTTTCCGAGAAGTTTCTTGGGGCATTCCACTGTTTCAGTGAGATGATGTCGTTTGTGTGGGCTTTATATACAGGATGCACCCCAGCAAGCTCTTCCAGGACATCCACATGGATGCTGTGTGGGCTTTCCAGGACATTCACATGGGTGCTGTGTGGTCTCTCTGGGATGGGTGCTGTGTGGTCTCTCCAGGACATCCACATGGGTGCTGTGTGGTCTCTCCAGAACATTCACATTGGTGCAGTGTGGTCTCTCCAGGACATTCAGATTGGTGCAGTGTGGTCTCTCCGGGACATTCCCATGGGTGTTGTGTGGTCTCTCCAGGACATTCACATTGGTGCAGTGTGGTCTCTCCAGGACATTCACATGGGTGCAGTGTGGTCTCTCCAGGACATTCATATGGATGCAGTGTGGTCTCTCCAGGACATTCACATTAGTGCAGTGTGGTCTCTTCGGGACATTCCTATGGGTGTTGTGTGGGCTCTTCAGGACATCCACATGAATGCTGTGTGGTCTCTCCACGACATTCACATGGGTGTTGTGTGGTCTCTCCAGTAAATTCACATGGGTGTTGTGTGGTCCCTCCAGTACATTCACATGGGTGCTGTGTTGGCTCTCCCGGACATCCATCCACATGGGTGCAGTGTGGTCTCTCCACGACATTCATATGGGTGCTGTGTGGTCTCTCCAGGACATCCACATGGGTGCTGTGTGGTCTCTCCAGGACATTCACAGTAGTGCAGTGTAGTCTCTCCGGGACATTCCTATGGGTGTTGTGTGGGCTCTTCAGGACATCCACACGAATGCTGTGTGGTCTCTCCACGACATTCACATGGGTGTTATGTGGTCTCTCCAGTACATTCACATGGGTGCTGTGTTGGCTCTCCCGGACATCCATCCACATGGGTGCAGTTGGTCTCTCCACGACATTCACATGGGTGCAGTGTGGTCTCGCCAGGACATTCACATGGGTGCTGTGTGGTCTCTCCAGGACATTCACATGGGTGCTATGTTGGCTTCTCACGGACATCCATCCACATGGGTGCTATGTGGTCTCTCCAGGAACCATTTCTGTGAAACCTACAATACCAGCTGTAGTCAGGTACAGGGTATCAATTCCAACGTGGCTGCAGTAACTTTCTCCAGTGCCTGTCATAGAGAATGACCACCCCACTTACTCGCATCTGTACAGGGTATCAATTGCAATGTGGCTGCAGTAACTTTCTCTTGTGGCTGTCATAGAGAATGACCACACCACATACCCGCATCTGTACAGGGTATCACTTGCAATGTGGCTGCAGTAGCTTTCTCCTATGCCTGTCTCATTGTTATATTGTTATGACCTACTATATTTGAAAACCTAACAATTCTCTTACTTCAGAGTGTATTTTCTGTGAGGTTTCCTGTCATAACCTGTTGTTATTTTTGTTTGTTTCTAATATGATTATTCATGGGAGTGTGACGATTGTATTATAGTTGTATGTTGTGCCAGTGAGAATAACCAGTTTGTCTGTGTGTTTGTAGGCTCAACAAATGGTGCCTGAGATGGGGGTAGGAGATTCCAGTAGTTTTGCTGGACGTTTTGGTGCCAGGGAGATTCAACAACGAAAGGTAGTGTCACACAATATCTCATGTAGTTGCATAAATGTCCATATCATCTTGTTTTCAGCAGTGCTGTATGTACATTGCCAACAATTGTACTTCCAGGTGTTGTCAATGGATTACTTTTCCTTTCCTAGAATTCCACACCACCCAACTTCATGCCCTGATGACACCAGATATAAATAATCACAGCTGCAAAGAATAGATCATTCTGTTTCCTGTTGATTCAGCTTCTTTATATCCCCACATGCAAATCTTTTCTCACCCCTGCATAGTATCTGTATTGTCTGTTTACAGTAGCTCTTTGATAGTTGCACCTTTTGGCCAGCACATTCAACTTATTCCCAGCATTTGTTGACCAAGTTAGCGTTTCCGAGAAGTTTCTTGGGGCATTCCACTGTTTCAGTGAGATGATGTCGTTTGTGTGGGCTTTATGTACAGGATGCACCCCAGCAAGCTCGTCCAGGACATCCACATGGATGCTGTGTGGGCTTTCCAGGACATTCACATGGGTGCTGTGTGGTCTCTCTGGGACATTCACATGGGTGCTGTGTGGTCTCTCCAGGACATCCACATGGGTGCTGTGTGGTCTCTCCAGAACATTCACATTGGTGCAGTGTGGTCTCTCCAGGACATTCAGATTGGTGCAGTGTGGTCTCTCCGGGACATTCCCATGGGTGTTGTGTGGTCTCTCCAGGACATTCACATTGGTGCAGTGTGGTCTCTCCAGGACATTCACATGGGTGCAGTGTGGTCTCTCCAGGACATTCATATGGGTGCTGTGTGGTCTCTTCAGGACATCCACATGGGTGTTGTGTGGTCTCTCCAGTACATTCACATGGGTGCTGTGTTGGCTCTCCCTGACATCCATCCACATGGGTGCAGTGTGGTCTCTCCACGACATTCACATGGGTGCAGTGTGGTCTCGCCAGGACATTCACATGGGTGCTGTGTGGTCTCTCCAGTACATTCACATGAGTGCTGTGTTGGCTCTCCCGGACATCCATCCACATGGGTGCTATGTGGTCTCTCCAGGAACCATTTCTGTGAAACCCACAATATCAGCTGTACTCAGGTACAGGGTATCACTTGCAATGTGGTTGCAGTAACTCTCTCTGCAGTGCCTGTCATAGAGAATGACCACACCACATACCCGCATCTGTACAGGGTATCACTTGCAATGTGGCTGCAGTAGCTTTCTCCTATGCCTGTCTCATTGTTATTTTGTTATGACCTACTATATTTGAAAACCTAACAATTCTCTTACTTCAGAGTGTATTTTCTGTGAGGTTTCCTGTCATAACCTGTTGTTATTTTTGTTTGTTTCTAATATGATTATTCATGGGAGTGTGACGATTGTATTATAGTTGTATGTTGTGCCAGTGAGAATAACCAGTTTGTCTGTGTGTTTGTAGGCTCAACAAATGGTGCCTGAGATGGGGGCAGGAGATTCCAGTAGTTTTGCTGGACGTTTTGGTGCCAGGGAGATTCAACAACGAAAGGTAGGGTCACACAATATCTCATGTAGTTGCATAAATGTCCATATCATCTTGTTTTCAGCAGTGCTGTATGTACATTGCCAACAATTGTACTTCCAGATGTTGTCAATGGATTACTTTTCCTAGAATTACACACCACCCAACTTCATGCCCTGATGACACCAGATATAAATAATCACAGCTGCAAAGAATAGATCATTCTGTTTCCTGTTGATTCAGCTTCTTTATATCCCCACACACAAATCTTTTCTCACCCCTGCATAGTATCTGTATTGTCTGTTTACAGTAGCTCTTTGATAGTTGCACCTTTTGGCCAGCACATTCAACTTATTCCCAGCATTTGTTGACCAAGTTAGCCTTTCTGAGAAGTTTCTTGGGACATTCCACTGTTTCAGTGAGATGATGTCGTTTGTGTGGGCTTTATGTACAGGATGCACCCCAGCAAGCTCTTCCAGGACATCCACATGGATGCTGTGTGGGCTTTCCAGGACATTCACATGGGTGCTGTGTGGTCTCTCTGGGACATTCACATGGGTGCTGCGTGGTCTCTCCAGGACATCCACATGGGTGCTGTGTGGTCTCTCCAGAACATTCATATTGGTGCAGTGTGGTCTCTCCAGGACATTCAGATTGGTGCAGTGTGGTCTCTCTGGGACATTTCCATGGGTGTTGTGTGGTCTCTCCAGGACATTCACATTGGTGCAGTGTGGTCTCTCCAGGACATTCACATGGGTGCAGTGTGGTCTCTCCAGGACATTCATATGGATGCAGTGTGGTCTCTCCAGGACATCCACATGGGTGCTGTGTGGTCTCTCCAGGACATTCACATTAGTGCAGTGTGGTCTCTCCGGGACATTCCTATGGGTTTGTGTGGGCTCTTCAGGACATCCACATGGGTGTTGTGTGGTCTCTCCAGTACATTCACATGGGTGCTGTGTTGGCTCTCCCGGACATCCATCCACATGGGTGCTGTGTGATCTCTCCAGGACATTCACTGTAGTGCAGTGTGGTCTCTCCGGGACATTCCTATGGGTGGTGTGTGGGCTCTTCAGGTCACCCACATGAATGCTGTGTGGTCTCTCCACGACATTCACATGGGTGTTGTGTGGTCTCTCCAGTAAATTCACATCGGTGTTGTGTGGTCTCTCCAGTACATTCACATGGGTGCTGTGTTGGCTCTCCCGGACATCCATCCACATGGGTGCAGTGTGGTCTCTCCAGGAACCATTTCTGTGAAACCTACAATACCAGCTGTAGTCAGGTACAGGGTATTAATTCCAATGTGGCTGCAGTAACTTTCTCCAGTGCCTGTCATAGAGAATGACCACCCCACTTACTCGCATCTGTACAGGGTATCAATTGCAATGTGGCTGCAGTAACTTTCTCTTGTGGCTGTCATAGAGAATGACCACACCACATACCGGCATCTGTACAGGGTATCACTTGCAATGTGGCTGCAGTAGCTTTCTCCTATGCCTGTCTCATTGTTATATTGTTATGACCTACTATATTTGAAAACCTAACAATTCTCATCCTTCAGAGTGTATTTGCTGTGAGGTTTCCTGTCTTAACCTCTTGTTATTTTTGTTTGTTTCTAATATGATTATTCATGGGAGTGTGACGATTGTATTATAGTTGTATGTTGTGCCAGTGAGAATAACCAGTTTGTCTGTGTGTTTGTAGGATCCACAAGTGCAGGAGGTACATTATTGTGACAAGAGAGCAGGAGATTCCGGTAGCTTTGCTGGATATTTTAGTGCCAGGGACATCCGACTAGGAAAGGTAGGGGCACACAATATCCTGCTCATGTAGTTGCATCAATGTCCACATCATCTTGTTTTCAGCAGTGCTGTATGTACATTGCCAACAATTGTACTTCCAGATGTTGTCATTGGATTACTTTTCCTAGAATTACACACCACCCAACTTCATGCCCAGATGACACCAGATATAAATAATCACAGCTGCAAAGAATAGATCATTCTGTTTCCTGTTGATTCAGTTTCTTTATATCCCCACACACAAATCTTTTCTCACCCCTGCATAGTATCCGTATTGTCTGTTTACAGTAGCTCTTTGATAGTTGCACCTTTTGGCCATCACATTCAACTTATTCCCAGCATTTGCTGACCAAGTTAGCCTTTCCAAGAAGTGCCTGGGAGTTCTTAGCAAAAGTTAATGGTCGACATTTGGTGCAGGAGAGCCTGGCATGTGATACCACAACATCTAGCTTAAGAATGGAGGTGGAGTCGGTCAGTGTAGCTTTCCGCTGGATGGAGAATACGATACACACACATTGTGATTGAAACTGACTCTGAAAGGATGCTGAGGAAGGTGAGGACAGGCAAGCTTCGTGGAGAGTGGTTTGCTTCGCTTTGGAGGTCTCGGGTGACAAGCATCGTCTGGATCTTTTCTCCGAGGCATGCCAGTGTGCTGGTGAATGAACAGGCGCACAGATTGGCTGGCTCTGCAAAACTCGGTGGAGTATTGATGCATGACAAGGCAGACATGGTTGCGACCTTGTGGGAGCACGTGTACACCTCGGAGGAGCAAATGGATCACCATGGTCTGGCAAGAATGAGAGAGCCGGGAGTGACGAGGGGATCTGATCGACGCTCAGAAGAAAGGCGAGATGGACATATAATCATATTGCTACTGTTACTATTGGTATTGGAACTTTTCACTGGCTGCTGAGGATGGGGACGGAGCGTTTATGGGAATGCCCTGAATGCTGTGATGTCGGTTCCTAAATCAATCAATCAATACGAGAAGTATCTTGGGACATTCCACTGTCTCCATGAGATGACGTGGTTTGTGTGGGCTTTATGTACAGGATGCACCCTAGCAAGCTCTTCCAGGACATCCACATGGGTGCTGTTTTGGCTCTCCAGGACATCCACATGGGTGCTGTGTGGTCTCTCCAGGACATTCACATGGGTGCTGTGTGGTCTCTCCAGGACATTCACATGGGTGCTATGTTGGATCTCCAGGACATTCACATGGGTGCTGTGTGGTCTCTCCAGGACATTCACATGGGTGCTGTGTTGGCTCTCCAGGACATTCACATGGGTGCTGTGTGGTCTCTCCAGGACATTCACATTGGTGCTGTGTGGTCTCTCCAGGACATTCACATTGGTGCTGTGTGGTCTCTCCAGGACATCCATCCACATAGGTGCTGTGTGGTCTCTCCAGGAACCATTTCTGTGAAACTCACAATACCAGCTGTAGTCAGGTACAGGGATTCACTTCCAATGTGGCTGCAGTAACTTTCTCCAGTGCCTGTCATAGAGAATGACCACCCCACTTACTCGCATCTGTACAGGGTATCAATTGCAATGTGGCTGCAGTAACTTTCTCTTGTGGCTGTCATAGAGAATGACCACACCACATACCGGCATCTGTACAGGGTATCACTTGCAATGTGGCTGCAGTAGCTTTCTCCTATGCCTGTCTCATTGTTATATTGTTATGACCTACTATATTTGAAAACCTAACAATTCTCATCCTTCAGAGTGTATTTGCTGTGAGGTTTCCTGTCTTAACCTCTTGTTATTTTTGTTTGTTTCTAATATGATTATTCATGGGAGTGTGACGATTGTATTATAGTTGTATGTTATGCCAGTGAGAATAGCCAGTTTGTCTGTGTGTTTGTAGGATCCACAAGTGCAGGTAGTACGTTATTGTGACAAGAGAGCAGGAGATTCCGGTAGCTTTGCTGGATATTTTGGTGCCAGTTACATCCGACTAGGAAAGGTAGGGGCACACAATATCCTGCTCATGTAGTTGCATCAATGTCCACATCATCTTGTTTTCAGCAGTGCTGTATGTACATTGCCAACAATTGTACTTCCAGATGTTGTCAATGGATTACTTTTCCTAGAATTACACACCACCCAACTTCATGCCCTGATGACACCAGATATAAATAATCACAGCTGCAAAGAATAGATCATTCTGTTTCCTGTTGATTCAGCTTCTTTATATCCCCACACACAAATCTTTTCTCACCCCTGCATAGTATCCGTATTGTCTGTTTACAGTAGCTCTTTGATAGTTGCACCTTTTGGCCAGCACATTCAACTTATTCCCAGCATTTGCTGACCAAGTTAGCCTTTCCAAGAAGTGCCTGGGAGTTCTTAGCAAAAGTTAATGGTCGACATTTGGTGCAGGAGAGCCTGGCATGTGATACCACAACATCTAGCTTAAGAATGGAGGTGGAGTCGGTCAGTGTAGCTTTCCGCTGGATGGAGAATACGATACACACACATTGTGATTGAAACTGACTCTGAAAGGATGCTGAGGAAGGTGAGGACAGGCAAGCTTCGTGGAGAGTGGTTTGCTTCGCTTTGGAGGTCACGGGTGACAAGCATCGTCTGGATCTTTTCTCCGAGGCATGCCAGTGTGCTGGGGAATGAACAGGCGCACAGATTGGCTGGCTCTGCAAAACTCGGTGGAGTATTGATGCATGACAAGGCAGACATGGTTGCGACCTTGTGGGAGCACGTGTACACCTCGGAGGAGCAAATGGATCACCATGGTCTGGCAAGAATGAGAGAGCCGGGAGTGACGGGGGGATCTGATCGACGCTCAGAAGAAAGGCGAGACGGACATATAATCATATTGCTACTGTTACTATTGGTATTGGAACTTTTCACTGGCTGCTGAGGATGGGGACGGAGCGTTTATGGGAATGCCCTGAATGCTGTGATGTCGGTTCCTAAATCAATCAATAAATACGAGAAGTATCTTGGGACATTCCACTGTCTCCATGAGATGACGTGGTTTGTGTGGGCTTTATGTACAGGATGCACCCTAGCAAGCTCTTCCAGGACATCCACATGGGTGCTGTTTTGGCTCTCCAGGACATCCACATGGGTGCGGTGTGGTCTCTCCAGGACATTCACATGGGTGCTGTGTGGTCTCTCAAGGACATTCACATGGGTGCTATGTTGGATCTCCAGGACATTCACATGGGTGCTGTGTGGTCTCTCCAGAACATTCACATGGGTGCTGTGTTGGTCTCTCCAGAACATTCACATGGGTGCTGTGTTGGTCTCCAGGACATTCACATGGGTGCTGTGTGGTCTCTCCAGGACATTCACATTGGTGCTGTGTGTTCTCTCCAGGACATTCACATTGGTGCTGTGTGGTCTCTCCAGGACATCCATCCACATAGGTGCTGTGTGGTCTCTCCAGGAACCATTTCTGTGAAACCCACAATACCAGCTGTAGTCAGGTACAGGGATTCACTTCCAATGTGGCTGCAGTAACTTTCTCCAGTGCCTGTCATAGAGAATGACCACCCCACTTACTCGCATCTGTACAGGGTATCAATTGCAATGTGGCTGCAGTAACTTTCTCTTGTGGCTGTCATAGAGAATGACCACACCACATAGCGGCATCTGTACAGGGTATCACTTGCAATGTGGCTGCAGTAGCTTTCTCCTATGCCTGTCTCATTGTTATATTGTTATGACCTACTATATTTGAAAACCTAACAATTCTCATCCTTCAGAGTGTATTTGCTGTGAGGTTTCCTGTCTTAACCTGTTGTTATTTTTGTTTGTTTCTAATATGATTATTCATGGGAGTGTGACGATTGTATTATAGTTGTATGTTGTGCCAGTGAGAATAACCAGTTTGTCTGTGTGTTTGTAGGATCCACAAGTGCAGGAGGTACATTATTGTGACAAGAGAGCAGGAGATTCCGGTAGCTTTGCTGGATATTTTGGTGCCAGGGACATCCGACTAGGAAAGGTAGGGGCACACAATATCCTGCTCATGTAGTTGCATCAATGTCCACATCATCTTGTTTTCAGCAGTGCTGTATGTACATTGCCAACAATTGTACTTCCAGATGTTGTCAATGGATTACTTTTCCTAGAATTACACACCACCCAACTTCATGCCCTGATGACACCAGATATAAATAATCACAGCTGCAAAGAATAGATCATTCTGTTTCCTGTTGATTCAGCTTCTTTATATCCCTATATACAAATCTTTTCTCACCCCTGCATAGTATCTGTATTGTCTGTTTACAGTAGCTCTTTGATAGTTGCACCTTTTGGCCAGTACATTCAACTTATTCCCAGCATTTGCTGACCAAGTTAGCCTTTCCAAGAAGTGCCTGGGAGTTCTTAGCAAAGGTTAATGGTCGACATTTGGTGCAGGAGAGCCTGGCATGTGATACCACAACATCTAGCTTAAGAATGGAGGTGGAGTCGGTCAGTGTAGCTTTCCGCTGGATGGAGAATACGATACACACACATTGTGATTGAAACTGACTCTGAAAGGATGCTGAGGAAGGTGAGGACAGGCAAGCTTCGTGGAGAGAGGTTTTCTTTCTCTTTGGAGGTCACGGGTGACAAGCATCGTCTGGATCTTTTCTCCGAGGCATGCCAGTGTGCTGGGGAATGAACAGGCGCACAGATTGGCTGGCTCTGCAAAACTCGGTGGAGTATTGATGCATGACAAGGCAGACATGGTTGCGACCTTGTGGGAGCACGTGTACACCTCGGAGGAGCAAATGGATCACCATGGTCTGGCAAGAATGAGAGAGCGGGGAGTGACGAGGGGATCTGGTCGACGCTCAGAAGAAAGGCGAGACGGACATATAATCATATTGCTACTGTTACTATTGGTATTGGAACTTTTCACTGGCTGCTGAGGATGGGGACGGAGCGTTTATGGGAATGCCCTGAATGCTGTGATGTCGGTTTCTAAATCAATCAATCAATCAATCAATCAATCCGAGAAGTATCTTGGGACATTCCACTGTCTCCATGAGATGATGTCGTTTGTGTGGGCTTTATGTACAGGATGCACCCCAGCAAGCTCTTCCAGGACATCCACACGGATGCTGTGCGGTCTCTCTAGGACACACACATGGGTGAACAATCAATTATTCAAATGCTGCAGTGGTCAATCAGTTGTTCCAATGCTGCAGTGGTCAAACAGTTGTTCCAATGCTGCAGTGGTCAATCAGTTGTTCCAATGCTGCAGTGGTCAATCAGTTGTTCCAATGCTGCAGTGGTCAATCAGTTTTTCCAATGTTGCAGTGGTCAATCAGTTGTTCCAATGCTGCAGTGGTCAATCAGTTGTTCCAATGCTGCAGTGGTCAATCAGTTGTTCCAATGTTGCAGTGGTCAATCAGTTGTTCCAATGTTGCAGTGGTCAATCAGTTGTTCCAATGCTGCAGTGGTCAATCAGTTGTTCCAATGTTGCAGTGGTCAATCAGTTGTTCCAATGCTGCAGTGGTCAATCAGTTGTTCCAATGCTGCAGTGGTCAATCAGTTGTTCCAATGTTGCAGTGGTCAATCAGTTGTTCCAATGCTGCAGTGGTCAATCAGTTGTTCCAATGTTGCAGTGGTCAATCAATTGTTCCAATGCTGCAGTGGTCAATCAATTGTTCCAATGCTGGAGTGGTCAATCAATTGTTCCAATGCTGCAGTGGTCAATCAATTGTTCCAATGCTGCAGTGGTCAATCAATTGCTCCAATGCTGCAGTGGTCAATCAATTGTTCCAATGCTGCAGTGGTCAATCAATTGTTCCAATGCTGCAGTGGTCAATCAATTGTTCCAATGCTGCAGTGGTCAATCAATTGTTCCAATGCTGCAGTGGTCAATCAATTGTTCCAATGCTGCAGTGGTCAATCAATTGTTAAAAGGCTTTGTAACGGTACAGAATCACCCAAGAAGTTGTACAGTGATTCTACGATGAACGTTCAAGTCAAACTGCCAAGCACACGCTCTGCACGAAAGTCTGCTGCAGTTCGCAGAAGTAATGGTAGCTCAGTTACACTGCTCACCAGACACCAAGGTCCAACTGTAAGGTGGTTATCATTTATAAACATGACATCAGTAAACGCAGTTGAATAATAGCATTACTGTACCGATTGTGTTACTCTTCGATGTACTAAACTGTTCACCGCAGTTATATATATATATATATTATTCGGGGTAGCGGGATAGGGGTATCCCCTATCAAAGGAGAAGTAAGGCGCCTCCTTCCCTCCGCTAGCCTACGGGACACCCTTGGGCAAGGTGGAGTACCCGTTTAGCCCCCCGATCAGGGTTACGTGAAGCCATGGGTGCAGGTGGTGGATGAAGATGGAGAGCAGCCGACAGATAGTTGTAGGTTATGGTCTCCACCTTCACGACGGTAGGCAGAGGATCTCCTTTTTTGAGGAGACAATGGCTACGGTCACTGACCAGTATGGTCACTGCTGGGAAGGAAAGCAATGGCAAACTACCTTCTTTACACATGCCAAGAAAATCATGTTGTGTTACATCAAAAAAGAAATGGAGAGAGAGAAGATTAACATATTAGGAATATCGGAAACGAGATGGAGAGGAGCAGGGATAAGGACAGGAGAGGATTGTAAGATTATTTACTCGGGGGGAGAAGAACAGCAAAGAGGTGTAGCCATTATATTAGATAAGCAATCATCAAATTCTGTCAAAGGATATTGGGCTGTGTCAGACAGAGTTCTATTAGTAAAATTAAACGGAAGACCTTTTAAAATAAATGTAATTCAAGTATATGCCCCAACAAGTGAAAGCAGTGAAGAAAGTATAGAGGAATTTTATAATGACACTGGAGTCTGCTTTGAAGAACTGTAAAAAATCAGAAATAAATATCATAATGGGTGATTTCAACGCAAAAATAGGAAAGCAAAGCGATGGATGCAGTGTAGGCAACCATGGTTTGGGAGAGAGAAATGAAAGAGGTTACAGACTTGTAGAATGGGCAAAAGAACAAGAAATGGTTGTAGGAAACACCTGGTTTAAACAACATCCTAGAAGATTATGGACATGGAGGAGTCCAGACAGCAGGATTAAAAACCAGATAGATTACATCCTGATAAGCAAAAGGTTTCGAAATGCATTAACAGTTGTAAAAACAGTTCCAAATGCAGACTGTTACAGTGATCACAGATTAATTACTGGCACATTGAGGGTAAAGTTAAAGAAAGTCAAGTATACAGCAGGAAACCCTAAATATAACGTGTGCAAATTGAAAACTGACAAAGAAATACAAGATAATTTTAACATAGAAGTAAAGAACAAATTTGATTTATTGTCTGATCTAGAGATCCTATTTCAAGATGTAGATGATCAATCGGAAATGCTGAAGAATTCAATCAGTTGTGCAGCAGAAAAAACTATTCCAAAAGTAAAGAAAGTGGGCCGTAAGACATGGATGACTGAAGAAATTTTACAACTAATGGAAACAAGAAGACAGAACAAAAATAATCCTGCCAAATATGAAGAAATTCACAGAAAAGTCAGAACCTTATGTAAGGAGGCTAAAGAAACATGGCTTGAGAAAAATTGCAGAGAAATTGAAAAACAACACAACAGTAAAAATGCGAAACTAATGCACAAAAGAATTCAGGAGATTACTAATCAAAGAACACGTACATCAGCAGGCTGCCTAAAGACAAAAGATGGAAGAGTCATAATAGAAAAAGATCAGATTTTACATGTATGGTCAGATTACGTGAAAAACCTTTATGACGATAACAGAGACGAACAATATATTGTTCAAAATAACAATGAAGGGCCAGCAATTTTGAAGATGGAGGTTCAGAATGCTCTTAATCATATGAAATCTGGCAAGACCCCTGGTCCAGACAGCGTCACAACAGAAATGATTAATGCTTTAGAAGAATATGGAATAGATAAAGTTACCAGTCTGCTTAATACAATATATGATACTGGAAATATACCTCATGAGTTATGTAATTCTGTATTTATTGCAATCCCAAAGAAATCAGGAGCCTTGGAATGTGATCAACATCGAACAATTAGTATAATGAGTCACATCACGAAGATTTTGCTAAGAATTATCATGCAAAGAGTTAGGAGGAAAATACAACCTGAAATAGGAGAAGAACAATGTGGGTTTGTAGTAGGCAAGGGTACAGTAAATGCTGTGTATATACTGAGAACCGTAATCGAACGTTCTATAGAAGTAAACAAAGATCTACACCTTTGCTTTATTGACTACACAAAGGCTTTTGATAAAGTGAGACATGTCAACATGATAAGGATGCTTGAAGATCTACAAATTGATGGGAAAGACCTTAGACTTGTAAAAAACATATATTGGAAACAACAAGCTGCCATAAGAGTTGATAATGAAGTAAGCCAATATCAGCCTATTAAGAGAGGTGTGAGACAGGGATGTGTAATGTCTCCAGATCTGTTTTCCCTGTACAGTGAAAATATTTTCAGAAATATTGAAAATATGGAAGGAATCAACATTGGGGGACGATGCATCAATAACATTAGATATGCAGATGATACAGTCTTGATTGCAGACAATGAACAGGACCTGCAAAATTTAGTAGATGCGGTTGTTACACACAGTGAACAACAAGGGTTAGAATTAAATTGTAAAAAGACACAGATTATGGTCGTCACTAGGAAGAACGAAATACCACAGTGTAATATACAAGTAAATGGGAATATTCTTCAACAAGTGAATAGGTACAATTATCTCGGAACAGTAATAACATCTGATGGGAGATGCCTTGAAGAGATTAGAACAAGAATCGCCATGGCAAAAGTAGCCTTTAGCAAGATGAAAAACATACTGACCAATAAAAAGATGTCAATTGAAACGAGAAAAAGAGTGTTGAGATGCTACATAGAACCTGTACTTTTATATGGATGTGAAGCTTGGACAATGAGCAGCCAGGCTGAAAAACATCTGATGGCTGTAGAAATGTGGTTTCTGAGGAAAATGCAAAGAATACCATGGACAGCCAGAAAGACCAATGAACAAGTCCTTCAAGAAACAAATGAAGATCGTAAACTGATCAGAAACATTAGACGTAGACAGTCACAATTGTTTGGGCATGTTATGAGAAGAAATGATTTGGAGAACTTGGTGACAACTGGTAAGATCGAGGGGAACAGACCAAGGGGAAGAACTAGAAACAAGTATCTGGATGGCTTGGCCTTGTGGCATGGTCGAGACAGAAACACGGAACTGATCCATGACTCTGTTGATCGAGTGAGATGGCAGAACATGACCGCCCACGCTTACCGGCATGGCACATGATGGATGGATGGATATTATTCAAAATGTATCACATGCCCTCCCAGACGTACAGGAACTTGTGACTGCTGTGACAATTGTCTATAATAAATAAAGTAAGATTGATTGATTGATTGATTTAGGAACCGACATCACAGCATTCGGGACATTCCCATAAGTGCTCCGTCCCCATCCTCAGCAACCAGCGAAGAGTTCCAACACTAATAGTTCCAGTAGCAATCTGATTATATGTCCGTCTCGCCTTTCCTCTGAGCAAATAAAGTAAGAAAGCCAAGGATGCCAGTAGTTGCTTACGTTCTTCGTTGCTGCATTGATGTTCCTGTGAAACTGCCATAATATCTAAGACAACGAGCGACAATAGATGTATGGCAGTATTGACTAATCACGAAATACACTTTGTTCATACTAGCACAATTTCTCAACGCTACGAAGTAACAAAACTATTTGACAACTATAACTCCTAACAACATGTTCATAGCGGTGCAATTTGTGACCATGCTACTGCAACAAAGAACCATGTCCAGACTTGTTTAACAGAGCGCCAGGACTCAAAAGCAACTGCATGCATCTGAATGGAGGAAGTCAAGCCAACGATGATTGTAAATGACTCAGTTTATTGTGAGAGTCTTCAAATCATATCAAAATGAATACAGCGACTATAAATGTAGATACATCTTACTGGCTTGGCTGCTGGGTGGTAACTGCCCCCTATTTACTTCTACGTCAGCACGTGAGCGTCCTTAACTACCTAGCTACGGTGCTCACGCGTGCATCAGCTATTTGTCTCTTTCCCCTTGCACGCCGTGCCACCTAACTAAGCCCCGTATAACAGCCTACTCTGTTATACTTGACCAAAGCTCTCGTCCAACTGACTGCCGTGAGGAGACGATGTCCCCTCGCTTACAATTTGCCTTGCCGTCTTCGTGCATCTATACATTCACGCTGAATTGCGTGAAGCCCTGTATTCTCTCAGTTCACTATTCCATGACCTAATACAGGCTCATGGCAGATGGCTGTTGTAAGTGAATGGTAATATTGAGCAGATGTGCAAGTGTAAGTTATCATCCTCAATGCTCGTTCTTAAACTTCTGGTGTGCTGGTATCGAGGTAGCGGGTTCGACCCCTGCACCAGCCATTTGGTCTAAAATGTGGACTTCTTGTCCTTGACTTGGGAACATAAATTATGAGTACCCATGAAGCGTGAATGATTGTCTGCCTGCAGAAGTCTGCTGTTTTAAGTGAATGGTGATATAGAGCAGACATACATGTGTAGTGTTATCACCATCATCATGTGGTATGCCAGTCATGGTTTTCCTCCTCCCACAATCACCTGTCTTCTTTGGTGAGGGTCTATTGAATTCCCTAGTGTACCCACCCACTTTAGTTCCCTCTTGTGTGCATCTGCACACAC
Source organism: Cepaea nemoralis (assembly GCA_014155875.1). Taxonomy (NCBI): domain Eukaryota; kingdom Metazoa; phylum Mollusca; class Gastropoda; order Stylommatophora; family Helicidae; genus Cepaea; species Cepaea nemoralis. The sequence goes on along the minus strand of JACEFZ010023115.1, from coordinate 22,735 downwards.
TCCAGCTCAACCATACCCTGCATAGGTTCTTGTCCGGATTATGCCACGTGGTTAAGTCATCCAGGTATATATCTCTTTGTCTTCATCTTCCAATTGCTCTTTTTCCCATCCGTGTTGTTATTATCCTTAAATCTATTGTTTGTTGGAATGTTTGCTAACTCTGAGGTTACTGTGTTTGCAGTTGGATGCTGGAGGCAGACAGATTGCAGGAATGTATCCTCAATTTCTTGAGACAGGTAGGTTGTCTTATCTCCCTAGAATAACACTGCCTAAAGCCTGCCTGTTGTGGCACAAGAATGTTTTTGCTTTCAGTGTACCACTACAGTCTGTGATTGATGATGTGCTCCATTGTTTTGCAGAGACAGCTAGTAAGGCTATGTAGTCAGGTCTTGGTCAGATATGACTGAGCTACCGTATAACAGTAGACGGTACTACCTGCTTTCTGTTAGCGCCGAACGTTGGGCGGCGCTTACCAAACCCGACACCCTACATTGTGCCAACGTCTTCGGGCAGAGGAGTGCAATTGAGGGTACAAGCCTTATCCTGGTGCAAGGAAATGCAACCTAAAGACAAAGTGTCATGGCAGGGCGGACCAGACCCTAAACCTTGGTTGGCAGCTGGTCTAGGAACGAAGCTCCCACAGGAGGACAGTTAGAGCATTGCTTTGCTGATCCGGCAGCTTCTGCAGCTTGTCTTGTTTCAAATGTATTGTGTTATCTTTCCTCTGGAGTGAACTATGGATCATGCTGCATGGGCAACACATGGTTTAACCAGTCTCGGAATCAAAGTGAGAGGTATCAGTTAAAGGTTATAAGTCCTTGTCAATTGGCGTAGACATGGGGCGCCACGGGTTGCCTCTGATGGTGTGAGACACCCACAAGTGTCACTGATCAGTTACCGCCCGTCTCAAGCTGGGCAGCTCCTGGCCAATTGGGTGCAGATTCGCCACAGCCTGCCTGCTTCAGTGGGTGCTTGGGGGTAGGACAAAATCTTAATTGTAAGCTGTAAAACCAATGCACCAGGTACTACTAAAAAGAAAAATAGAAACATCAAGCTACGGCTTGCAACCTGGAACGTGAGAACCATGTGTCCAGGATTTTCCACTGACTTGACGAATATTGACGATGTGAGAAAAACGGCTGTGATTGATGCCTAACTCAATTGTCTTAACATTGATACTGCTGGCCTGCAGGAGACTCGCTTCGCTGAGGAAGGATCACTCAGGGAAAACTAGTACATCTTTTTGGGGGAAATGTAGAGGGCAGGAAGTAAACAGGCAACATGGAGTGGGCTTTGCAGTGAAGAATTTACTACTGGGAATGATTGAAATTCCAGCTGGCGGAAATGAAAGATTATTATTCCTGCGTTAGGCAACCACTTGTGGTTTTGCCACAATTGTCACTACATATGCACAAACACTCAATTCCTCTGATGTGAAGGATTCATTCTATGAGGGGTTAGACTCTGTGATCAAGGCAGCACCAAAATCTGACTACGTGTATATGCTCGGTGATTTTAATGTTCGTGTGGGCAAGGACTCGAGTTCATGGCCAGCATGCCCTGGAAAATACATCAGTCACATGAATAACAATGGGCAAAAGCTGCGGGAGTATTGCACCAGAAACGACCTATGTATTACAAACTTCTTTTTTAAAACAAAAGAGCAGCATAATGTCACATGAAACCACCCAAGATCCGGCCATTGGCATCAGCTAGACTTCATTATCACACGGAGGCAACACTTAAATCAAACATCATTAACTCGAAGTTACCAGAGTGCTGATTGTGATACTGATCATTCTTTAGTTGTTGCAAGCGTTGGACTGAGACCAAAGAGAATCTACACAGCTAAACACAAATCTAACCCCAGGATTAATGTTATTAACACCCACGATCCTGATAAGTGCTTTGGCTGCCGGGCAGTGTGCATATGACTATTGGGTCAAGTTACGTGAGTCCATTCAAAATGCAAATGATAAGGGAAACATGATTGATTGATTGATTTAGGAACCGACATTATAGCATTCGGAGCATTCCCATAAGCGCTCCGTCCCCATCCTCAGCAGCCAGCGAAGAGTTCCAACACTAATAGTACCAGTAGCAATCTGATTATATGTCCATCTCGCCTTTCCTCTGAGCGATGATCGTCGGCCAGATCCCCTCGTCACCCCTCGTTGTCGCATTCTTGCCAGACCATGGTGATCCATTTGCTCCTCCGAGGTGTACACATGCTCCCACAAGGTCGCAACCACATCTGCTTTGTCATGCATCAATACCCCACCAAGTTTTGCCGAGCCAGCCAATCTGTCCGCCTGTTCATTCCCCAGCACACCAGCATGCCACGGAGAAAAGATACAGACGATGCTTGTCACCCTTGACTTCCTAAGCGAAGCAAGCCACTCTGCACGAAGCTTGCCTGTCTTCACCCTACTCAGCATGCTTTCTGAGTCAGTTACAATCACGATGTGTGTGTGTATCGTATTCTCCATCCAGCGGAAAGCCGCACTGACCGCCTCCACCTCCATTCTTAAGCTAGATGTTGTGGTATCATATGCCAGGCTCTCCTGCCCCAAACATCGACCATTAGCTTTGGCTATGAACCCCCAGCCACTTCTCTCACCTCTTGACACCGAACCATCTGTGTAGATAATCACATCACCCGAGTGAGCATTTTCCTGAATTAGTTGCTGGATTTCCACTTCCGTGGCCCTTGCTGGCCACTCCCTGCACTCCCGGCTCAATGTGATTATAACTCTGCACAAGTCTGACTGCTCCACTGACACTCTGGCCCACTCTTCTCCTCTCCTAATGTTCTCCAAGGGGCACACCTGTCTGATCGTATCCTCCGCCTGAGCCATCCATGATTTCCCTCTTATCAGTCGCTGACCCTTAACTGCGTCTAGCGCCTCATGCAGTGGGTGGTCTGTGTCTGCAGCTACTCTGAGGTATGCCTTCGCCTGCATCACCTTGAGCCTACCTGCAACAGACGGCAAACCAAGGATGTAACGCATACACACAACTGGGGTGTCTCTGGTGCATCCCAGAATGACCCGCATAGCTTCGTTCTGTATGCGCTCTAATTTCACCAGCTGACTCTTTGAGACCGTGAGCAGTCCTAGTCCATAATCAATCACTGAGAGGATCAAGTGCTGGTATAGTGTGAAAAGCATTCTCTGCTCTGTGTCCATTGCAGCCATAGTTTTAAGTGCACAGAGTCCCTTTTGAGACCTTGTCACAACCGTCTCCACATGGTCCTTGAAGGACAGACTCCTGTCAAATGTGATTCCCAGATACTTCAGTTTGTTCTCTCTGTTGACGCTTCTACCATCTATCGCCAGGCTTGGGACATCCGCTCTCACTATCCTGTTGTCCAGAGAGCACCACAAAACAGCTGCCGTTTCCGGGTGGATGACAGCACTCATTTCAGTGCACCAGTCAATCACATTGTCTACTGTTGCCTGTAGCTCCTGGGCTGTTTGTTCCCTATCTCTCCCCTGCCTGTATGCAAGAATATCATCTACAAATGTTAGTATCCCTCCAACCCCTGGTGCTTCTAGGTTTGCAATCTTGCTCGTATACACATTAAAAAGCACCGTTTAGATTGATGATCCCTGTGGCAGTCCCGGGGTTAAAATATGTGGCTCTGAGGTCCATGCACCCAGACGGAGAGCAACCCGGCGAGAATGTAGGACGGCTGCTATCCAGTTCACCAATCAGGGATTGACCCCCTTCTCCATCAGTACGGTCATTAAAATATCATATCGAACTCTATTGTATGCATCCTCGAGATCAAGCGCTACCGCCATCGTTTCCTGTCTACTCTGGATGGAACCCCTCATAAACATCAAAGGCAAAAGTGGCTGCATTTGACCAGGTATTTTTTACTGGCCTGTAGCTCCCCAGGCCTCTTGGAAGAAGCTTCCCCCTTTCCAAGAACTCTTGCAGCTTGACAGCGACTATCTTCTCTAGAACCTTCCCAATGTATTTTGAAGGGTGATGATCCTAAAGCCACAAAGCTTTGAATGATCCTTGAATGGTTTTGGGAGATAGCTGTGCACCCAATCCTGCGGTACTGATGCTGTCCTAATGTGGTGCCGTGTCTTTTGTCTTTTTCAAAATATGTTTAACATCTTCAACCCGTATGATGTCTTCATAATGCATATTCTTCATGGTGCCAGATAATTCCTCTCTAACTGCATCTCTGGTGTCCGCATCATTATGATTGGTCTGCTCTAAAAATCTCTGGAGAAACGCCCCCCCCCCCCCTTTCTCTTTGTCTGTTGTCACGCGCACACCATCATCTCTATCAATTGTTCCCACTGTCATAGGCCGATCTTTTCTTTGCATTTGTCTGTGCAGTTTCCAGAATTTTTGCAGTGTTTTATCACCGCCAATCTCCTTCATGAAACATTCCCATTTTGCATTTTTGGCCTCTGCAGCACAGCGCTTGAAGACCTCCACCTTGTCTTTCTTGACATTTTCTGCTGTGTCCACTTCCTTTCATGAGCTTCGGGGTGTCTGTCGCACTTTCCTTAGCTGTTTCAGTGCAGCTCTCTTTGTTTTCCAAGCCTGGTCTACTTCTGGGGTCCACCATGGGGGATGCAAAAAAGGAGTTTTAACATTCCTGTTGCAAGCCCGCTGTCTGAGGCGTCCAAGAAGGCTATCGGTCCACTCATACCGGAAGGTCTTGCGCGCTCTCCCAGCCTTAACTTTCCTGGCTTTAGAGATCAGGACTGAGCATGGCAAGTGATCACTCCCATGGTCATTCAAAACAGTCCACTTTACATCAAGGACTGATGACCGGGAGACAAGTGCCAAGTCAATAGCTGTGTCTGCATCTCCAGGCCTCATTTCCATTCTAGTCGGCCTACCATCATTTATGCAGACCACATCGGAGTCCACCATGGCATCCGCAAGGGCAATTCCCTGTCGGTTTTCTCCAAAGCTGTCCCAATCTCTGCCTATGATATGAGGTGGGGTGACCACTTCCACTCTTCCTGTATTACAGACAATGACCTATGATATGAGGTGGGGTGACCACTTCCACTCTTCCTGTATTCCAATGACCTATGATATGGGATGGAGTGGCCACTTCCACTCTTCCTGTATTCCAATGACCTATGATATGAGGTGGGGTGACCACTTCCACTCTTCCTGTATTACAGACAATGACCTATGATATGAGGTGGGGTGACCACTTCCACTCTTCCTGTATTCCAATGACCTATGATATGAGGCGGGGTGACCACTTCCACTCTTCCTGTATTCCAATGACCTATGATATGAGGTGGGGTGACCACTTCCACTCTTCCTGTATTCCAATGACCTATGACCTATGACATGAGGTGGGGTGATCACTTCCACTCTTCCTGTATTCCAGACAATGACCTATGATATGAGGTGGGGTGACCACTTCCACTCTTCCTGTACTCCAGACAATGACCTATGATATGAGGTGGAGTGGCCACTTCCACTCTTCCTGTACTCCAGACAATGACCACACTTCCTGTAGTCGGGTGATCCTGGTATATACAGGGCATACGACGGTAGTGTGTATGCGATACATCCCAGCGTTACCAGCGATTGCGGACACGCTCATTGTGCTGTAGGATAAGTCATATCTCGGAGTGGCCGCAGACAAGGAAAACCCTTCTGCATGAAGCACTGGACATAGTTAAGGGCAGCAGACAAGGAAAACCCTTCTGCATGAAGCACTGGACATAGTTAAGGGCAGCAGACAAGGAAAACCCTTCTGCATGAAGCACTGGACATAGTTAAGGGCAGCAGACAAGGAAAACCCTTCTGCATGAAGCACTTGACATAGTTAAGGGCAGCAGACAAGGAAAACCCTTCTGCATGAAGCACTGGACATAGTTAAGGGCAGCAGACAAGGAAAACCCTTCTGCATGAAGCACTGGACATAGTTAAGGGCCGCAGACTGATAACAGGAAAATCATGAATAACTGAGGCAGAGGACACAATCAGAGAAGTGTGTATACTTCAGGACACTGTGAGAGGAGTGGGTCAGAATGCTAGAGGGATGCTGCCAGCTGTCTTTCATACTTATCTTGTGTGCCAACTGTTGCAGATCTGCTGTGCTTATTGGAGTCTGTGACCATAAATTGTGTGTTTATAGGATGTTAGTAAATTATGAGTTTCAATGTAATTTTACTTAACACTAGTTGTATCAAAAGTGCCAGTGAATAACAAGCTTAAGAGAAACAGATTTTGTCTCATCTGCAACAGTCACAAGTATCTCTCTAGCCACTCTACAGAAGGACAATGGAAAGTTCTGCTAAGAAAAACTAAGCAGTGTTACAATCATATTCTGTTGATTTTGTAAATAATTTAAATTGAATTAGGAAGCACACAGTGCAATGTGGCATTGTTTATAATTTTATTTCTTGAACTTCTTTTTATGTCATCAACTACCTGGCATCTTGCTGTGATGATGTCTACGCTGTGATGATGTCTACACTGTGTTGACGTGAACAGTGTAAGTATTTGATAGAAATCTATGTATCCGTATGTTGAAGGTTCATCTTTGGTCAAACAGCACTCCCTCTTATTCTTATGTTGGTTTATGTTTGGAATGAAGTGGACATGGCAGGGAGATGCAGTGCAGAGTATTTCTAGCAAAACCATACATACGTGTCTTTTTATACATATCCGTACATACATGCCTCCTTCTTCATATCTCCTAAATGTCTCACATACCATCCATCCATCCATCCATCATGTGCCATGCCGATAAGCATGTGCGGTCATGTTTCGCCATCTCACTTGATCACCAGAGTCGTGGATCAGCTCCGTGTTCCTGTCTTGACCATGCCACGGGGCCAAGCCATCCAGGTATTTACTTCTCTACCTTGCCCTTGGTCTCTTCCCCTCAATCTTGCCAGTCGTCACCATGTTCTCCTATTCATTTCCTCTCATAACATGCCCACACAATTGTGACCGTCTGTTTTCAGCTCATCTGCTCATTGTCCACGCTCCACACCCATACAAAGGTACATGTTCTATGTTGCACCTCAACACTCTTTTTCTCGTTGCAATTGACATCTTTTTATTGGTCAGAATGTTTTTCAGCTTGTCAGCTCATTGTCAATGCTTCACTTCCATACAAAAGTACAGATTCTATGTAGCACCTCAACACTCTTTTTCTCATTGCAGTTGACATCTTTTTATTGGTCAGTATGTTTTTCATCTTGCAAAAGGCTACTGATTCACTTGTTTAAGAATATGCCATTTATTTGTATATTACATTGTAGTATTTCCCTCGCCCCAGTGACGACCATAATCTGTGTTTTCTTACAATTCAATTCTAACCTTAGTTGTTCATTGTGTTGTAATGTTTTTCCACAGTGGTTGCATGTGAACACATGGTCATTTCCACCATCAAGCACCATCTTGCGTCTCACACGCTCGGTGTGTGACTTATCTGCAATAATTTTCTCCTTTGTCTTTATTCCATTTCTGATATTTACCCTCTATGCGACACGCTCAGCGGCGACTCGCTCCCAATGTGCATTATCAGTGCCTGTATCAATCATGTCCCGATTACACACATCCTTGTATCGTAGTAGAGGCCGACCTTGAGATCTCTTACCCATCTGTAATTCACCAAAATAAGATGTCCTTTGGTATTCTACCATCATCCATTCTCCTAAGATGTCATATCCATCAAAGTCTACGAAGACTGAGCATGGAATAAACCGTCACACAACCTGATATTTCCAATACTTCAGTATTTGTGATTTTGTCTTGCCACTTACCAAGTATTCTTCGCAGACACTTCATATGAAAGCTGTTTAAACGTTTCTCTTGATGTGAGTAAGCTGTCCAGGCTTCACTGCCATAAAGAAGAGTACTAAGGACACAGGCTTGATAGACAAGGACTTTTGTTTTGGCAGTAAGCTTCCTGTTCTCCCAGACTCTTTTTGTTAACCTGTTCATTGTTGTTGCTGCCTTACCAATCCTGATGTTCATTACCGTTACCTGTTCATTGTTACCAGTCCAGATGTTGATTTCCTGATCTAGGGATAATTTGCTATTTACCACTGATCCTAGATATGTAAAATAGTCTACAATTTCTAGTTTGGCATCGTCAATCAAGATTGACGGTACCCCATGTGCACCTTGTGACATAATCTGTCTTCTTTTTGCTAATTCTTAAACCAAATTCAGAACAAGCATTGGAGAATGCAGATAGCAGACATTGCAATTCTTCCTCAGAGTGGGTAATAACTGCAGCAGCATCTGCAAAAAGCAACTCTCTTAATAATCAGTACCCTCTTAATTTTGGTCTTGGCCTTCAATCTCTGAGCATTGTAGAGGCCGCCATCTGAACGTGAGTGAATGTATATACCACCATCCTGATCACAAAAGGCACATTTCAGTAGAAGTGAAAAGTATAATTCAAAGAGGGTGGGAGCTAGTACACAACCTTGCTTAACTCCACTCTTGATTTCAAACTCTTCTGAAGTTGCACCATCAAACTTGATTGTTCCCTTCATGCCTGTGTGGAACGATTCTACGATGGACACCAGAGTTGGTGGGCAGCCAATCTTCTTTAGTGCCTTGAACAGACCCTCACGACTGACCAAATCAGATGCCTTTGTGAGGTCGATGAAGGCAATAAACAGTGGTTGATTCTGTTCACAGCATTTGCATTTGTCGCAGTGAGAATATCAATGGTAGACCGGTTCTGTCGAAAGCCACGCTGTGATTCGGGGTAGACTTGATCTCCTAGGACTTGAAGTCTGCACAGAACAATTCTGGCAAATACTTTCCCATCAATACACAGAAGTGAGATACCCCTATAGTTGTTGCAGTCGCTCCGATCGCCCTTGTTCTTGTACAGTGTTATGATGCTTGAATCTTTGAAATCCTGTGGGACTTGTCCTTCTCGCCAGCATAGCTCTATTAGCTGGTGGATCTGTAGAGCGAGGGTGTCTTGCCCACTCCTGATTACCTCTATTGGAATCCCATCCTTAAGTGGAGCCTTGCCAGATGCAAGTTCATTTATATCACACTTAACTTCTGTTATGGTGTGAAGTGTGTCCAGGTGATCAAGAGTTGGCAGGGCCTCTATGGCGTTGAGGGCATCATCCGCTAGCTTGGTCACACTTGAGTAAAGCTCCAAATAGGGCTCTACCCATCTATCCATCTGCTGTTTCTTATCAGTGATGATTTCTCCAGACAAGGTTTTCAATGGTGCACTTCTTTTGATCATTGGACCGCAGCCTTTTGCACATCCTTCCTAGCTTGCCTTAGCTCACTCAGAGTGTTACGCGTTAGTCTTTCCTTGTTTCTTAAGAGAGCTTTCTTCTTCTTATCAATCAAGGGCTGCATAGTCTGACTGTTTGCCGCAAACAAGTCTTGCCTCTTATGATCCACAGTGCCGTAAACCCCTACGGCAGTTTTATAAAGGTTTCCTTAAGTTTACCCCACTTCATTTACTATAAAATATTCTGGTGTATCAGTGAAAGCGTCTTCAAGTTGCTGTTGAAACTGAAAGCGCTTTTCAGGATCATGAATGTTTTAATATTAATCCTGGGGCTAGATTTGTGTTTAGCTGTGTAGATTCTCTTTGGCCTCAGTCTAACCCTTGCAACAACCAAAGAATGATCCGTATCACAGTCAGCACTGTGGTAACTTCAAGTCAATGATATATGGTTCAGATGTTGTCTCCGTGTGATGATGAAGTCCAGCTGATGCCAATGACCGGATCTTGGATGTTTCCATGTGACCTAGTGCTGCTCTTTTGTTTTTAAAAAGGAGTTTGTAATACATAGGTCATTTCTGGTGCAATGCTCCAGCAGCCTTTGCCCTTTGTTATGGCTAGTATGATTATTTTATAACAATTTCACTCAACAGAATAATTGGTTTCTCTTTTGCCTGCGCTTTCGGAGCTACCTTTCAGGTGTTGGCATGTACCCAGTCCGAAAACAAGTAAGTACTTTATATCTGAAGTGAATCAAGGTGGGCCTTCTCCTGGCAGAATACATCAATGCTTCAATCTCCTCCCATATATCATACAGGCACCTTCATTAATGCTCCAGTCTCCTCTCATATATCATACAGAGAGGTTCATTGATGCTCCAGTCTCATATATCATACAGAGAGGTCATTAATGCTCCAGTCTCCTCATATATCACACAGAGAGATTCATTAATGCTCCAGTCTCCTCATATATCACACAGAGAGGTTCATTAATGCTCCAGTCTCCTCTTATTTCATACAAAGAGGTTTATTAATGCTCCAATCTCCTCTAATATATCGTACAGAGAGGTTCATTAATGCTCCAGTCTCCTCTAATATATCATACAGAGATGTTCATTAATGCTCACAGCGTGGGCATTTGAATGGATGTCACAGCATGGACAGCATTTGAGTGGATGGTACAACATGCCAGCATTTGAGTGGATGTCAAAGCATGGACAGCATTTGAGTGGATGGTACAACATGGCCAGCATTTGAGTGGATGTCAAAGCATGGACAGCATTTGGGTGGATGGTACAGCATGGACAGCATTTGGGTGGATGGTACAGCATGGACATCATTTGGGTGGGTGGTACAGCATGGACAGCATTTGGGTGGGTGGTACAGCATGGACAGCATTTGGGTGGATGGTACAGCATGGACAGCATTTGGGTGGATGGTACAGCATGGACAGCATTTGGGTGGATGGTACTGCCTTGTGCCAGTGCTGGCTGTAAGTTGAGGAAAACTGTTGGCATTTAGAGTTATTAATACGACACAGAAATATCATTTCATGTTCTGCAATATCCCGTCTTTTGGTTTAACTTAGGTTTGAAATAAAAGATGGACTATTCCCTCAAACATTGTTATATTGACTATTCACACAAATATTGTTGTTTTGACTGTTCACACAGATATTGCGTTGACTGCTCACACAAACATTTGTTGAGCTGATTATTCACAGAGATGTTGTGTTGACAGTTAAATTAAATTTAGTTGCATTGACTATTTGCACAAACATTGTTGTGTTGACAGTTCACATACATTGTTGTGACTATTCACAGAAATGCCGGTCTCCGTGGCAAAGGCATTACGGACGCTATTTGTAATCCTGTATACCAGGGTTCGAAACATAGCAGTGCTGGTTTTTTCGAAAAAGTTATAGGTGCCGGCATTCAGAAGGCAATGGCAAACTACTGAACGTAAAACTTGTCCAGGAATCACGAACAGCCAAACAAAATGCTAGGGTTGACTGCTACTTCCTGTAAAGGACATGCAACTAAATAATAAATTCACAGAAACATTGCTGCATTGACTATTCACACAAACATTGCTGCATTGACTATTCACACAAACATTGCTGTATTGACCTGTCTTACAAGCATGACTAAATTGTCATTATTTGATTTCTTCTAGAAACTGGTGGCCCTTGTTTGCCCATGTTTGTCTATGTTTATCACCACTGACACTCCTGGGGGCTCGAAGGCTGTCATCTAGCATGGCCTATTGTCTGCTCTCCATCTTCCTGACCGTCAGCATAGTCTTCTCATCCATTGCTCTGCCCTTTGTGTTGGCACTTGCAGAAGTGGTAAGTGATGCCTCTAAGTGTTTCTTGTGCATGAATGTGGGCACATGTAGCAGTGGTATGTTTCTCATGTCTGTATGTGAACACATGTTAAAGGTAGGTATATCAATTGTGTCAACACATGTAACAGTGGCAAATACTGCCTCTGTGTATTTCTCAGGTAAAAGTACAGTTGATTCATTAATTGGTGCCTGTATGTGGAGACGTGTTAGGGTGAAGAGCTGCACTGGCAGTGTGGTTAGTTTGTTAGCCTGCCATGGACATGGTTCAGGTTCAATTCCCAGCAGAGGCAGGGTGATTGTGTTCAAGCACTATGTCCGAGGGTTTGGCCTAGTCTCATAACAGGTGTACCAAGATTAGGTACACACACATACACGAAAATACACTCACATACATAGAAACACACGCATGTACAAACACACACATGTACACTCACTCAGACACTAAGTGTATGCTATCTTCACCATTCATTGCTCTCTCCACTACTCGTTGCTCTCTCCACCACTCAGTGCTCTCTCCACCATTAATTGCTCTCTCCACCACTCATTGCTCTCTCCACCATTCATTGCTCTCTCCACTACTCGTTGCTCTCTCCACCACTCAGTGCTCTCTCCACCATTAATTGCTCTCTCCACCACTCATTGCTCTCTCCAGCACTCATTGCTCTCTCCACCACTCGTTGCTCTCTCCACCACTTGTTACTCTCTCCACCACCCATTGCTCTCTCCACCACTCATTGCTCTCTCCACCACTCATTGCTCTCTCCACCACTCATTGCTCTCTCCACCACTCGTTGCTCTCTCCACCACTTGTTACTCTCTCCACCACTCATTGCTCTCTCCACCACTCATTGCTCTCTCCACCACTCGTTGCTCTCTCCACCACTTGTTACTCTCTCCACCACCCATTGCTCTCTCCAAAACTCGTTGCTCTCTCCACCACCTGTTACTCTCTCCACCACCCATTGCTCTTTCCACCACTCATTGCTCTCTCCACCACTCATTGCTCTCCCCACCACTTGTTACTCTCTCCACCACTCGTTGCTCTCTCCACCACTTGTTGCTCTCTCCACCACTTGTTACTCTCTCCACCACCCATTGCTCTCTCCACCACTCATTGCTCTCTCCACCACTCATTGCTCTCTCCACCACTCATTGCTCTCTCCACCACTTGTTGCTCTCTCCACCACTTGTTACTCTCTCCACCACCCATTGCTCTCTCCACCACTCATTGCTCTCTCCACCACTCATTGCTCTCTCCATCACTCGTTGCTCTCTCCATCACTCGTTGCTCTCTCCATCACTCGTTGCTCTCTCCAACACTCGTTGCTCTCTCCACCACTCGTTGCTCTCTCCACCAATCGTTGCTCTCTCCACCACTCGTTGCTCTCTCCATCACTCGTTGCTCTCTCCATCACTCGTTGCTCTCTCCACCACTCGCTGCTCTCTCCATCACTCGTTGCTTTCTCCACCACTCGTTGCTCTCTCCACCACTCAGCACTGTTTTGTTGTTATCATCATAAATATATATTTTGTACACTGAAGAGAAATAACTTCAACTGTAACTATCACAAATAATTTTCAGATCCCATGGACAGCATGTGCCCTGGTCACCTCCAGCAACGCCATCTTTGTGACTGTCTGGCTTACATTGTTTACTGACATCGAGTATTAATTCCTTAAGATAGACTTTATTCAAGGTTGGGATGTATATACTTGTTGGAGTGTTTAATCTACAGCTTATCATTCACATCTAGCAATCATTCAGCACAAGTCACACTGTGTGTCAGTGTCATTCAAACATCCATTCACCATAAGTCTGTATTGTCATTGTCATCTGAATAATCATTCCGCATGAGCCTGTATACTGTCAGTGTCACTGAACAATCATTCACCATGAGTCTGTATTCTGTCAAATGTCATTCAAAAAATCATTCACCAGAAGTCTGTATTCTGTCAGCGTCATTCAAAAACCATTCACAAGAAGTCTGTATTCTGTCTGTCATCTGAACAATCATTCATCACAAGTCTATATTCTGTCAAAGTTAGCTGAACAATCATTCACCACAAGTCTGTATTCTGTCAATGTCATCCAAAGACTCGCCATAATCAGCCTGTTAATCTCAGCTGAACACAATCATTTGTGTGGGTGCAACTGCTCATGTGGGTTAGATTACCCATTTGGGTTTAACTATATGTACGGACACAACTTTATAAAATAATGGATATGCCATTTTTTAAATCATATGTTTACCTAGTTATCAAGTGATTGACTTTGTTGTCATTCTTGATCTGTAGCTACCCATCTTCACCATCACGACATACTGAAACACCCCACAGCAATAGGTTACCATCTGTAAACACATTGTTTCTTCTTGCTTTGGATTGAGTTCATTGCTTCAGCTTGCATTGTCGATGTACGGTTTTGTACTTTTGTATCATTCTTTAGTGTATCTGTGTACATTTTTGTGTAATTTGCATACATATGCGTGCACTTGTGTATATCTGTGTACATCTTATTGTACATTGTGTATCTATCCACTGTTTGTGGTACATTTGTACCTTTGTGTACTTTTTTGAGAACTTCTTGACTATGAAAGATAATGTTAGTGCTGTTGTTTACACTTTTAATGTTTGAGAATCTTCTAGAGAAGGGCTGCCACCCATGAGCAGCCAGGGCTAGCTTGTGACTCATGGAGCAAAGAACACAGCCTCAGCCAACTCACATCCAGCCGTAGCCACTCCATGTCCTCCCATAGAGTCTCAGCCAACTCACATCAAGCCGTAGCCACTCCAAGTTCTCCCATAGAGTCTCAGCCAACTCACATCAAGCCGTAGCCACTCCATGTCCTCCCATAGAGTCTCAGCCAACTCACATCAAGCCGTAGCCACTCCATGTCCTCCCATAGAGTCTCAGCCAACTCATATCCAGCTGTAGCCACCCCATGTTCTCCCATAGAGTCTCAGCCAACTCACATCAAGCCGTAGCCACTCCATGTCCTCCCATAGAGTCTCAGCCATCTCATATCCAGCTGTAGCCACCCCATGTTCTCCCATAGAGTCTCAGCCAACTCACATCAAGCCGTAGCCACCCCATGTTCTCCCATAGAGTCTCAGCCAACTCATATCCAGCTGTAGCAGCTTTCACAGCTCTCTGCATATCCTCATATCTCCGTCTCTAATACTCTTCTCTGTGTGCTTCAGGTTTCCCTCCCTCTCTCTTCTGCCCTGTGAGATCCTAAGAAATTACTTTCTAGTTATTCTATTCACAGGTTTCTCAGTGTGTTTCAGTTCTATTCACAGGTTTCTCAGTGTGTTTCAGTTCTATTCACATGTTTCTCAGTGTGTTTCAGTTCTATTCACAGGTTTCTCAGTGTGTTTCAGTTCTATTCACAGGTTTCTCAGTGTGTTTCAGTTCTATTCACAGGTTTCTCAGTGTGTTTCAGTTCTATTCACAGGTTTCTCAATGTGTTTTAGTTCTATTCACAGGTTTCTCAATGTGTCTCCTATCCAACAGGAAGTCTCTATGGTGAAGTGGTTAGGTCACCGGCCTCCTGCCCCAAAGGTCATGGGTTTGATTCCAGACTCCGCCTTACGGTTCACGAGTGCAGTTTTCTCGGAGACTCCTGGAGGTCGTCAGTGGAGCCACATGCTTTATGAGACACTTTCTGAGGAAAGAGGCCAGGCCCAATGGGATAGAACCGGGTGCAGTAGAGTTGATCTTCTTGCATTGTAAACACTTTTAAATCCAGTGTCAGCTTCTCCTGCCTTTTGATTGGCTGGAGTTCGTCTAGTTCTCACCATCAGCTCCACGTGAATAGTTCTGTCATTCCATTTGAGTTCTTCTGTTCTGTGCCAACTAGTTGATGAATGCTTGTGGTTTTCAGTGAATGTCTGGGTTATTATCCATGAGTTGGATCCACACCACAATACTTGTTTGGCTTTAAATTTAAATATTCAACTTTTGGTACTAGGTTAAATATTTTTACTGCCACAAATCCCAGCCTGCCTTTTGTATCCTTATTTGATCTCTGTTTGTTCCTCCATCCTTGTCTAAGTTGCTTCCTAAATAGATGCATGATTCCATCTCTTGACATGAGGTTTTACCCAGGGAGATCAGATTATCATTTTTTGTTTTCTCAGTATCTTTGTATTTCTCCCATTCATGTGTAGACCTAGTTGTTGTGACCTCCCATCCAGTGTGTTTAATTGATACTGCACCTGATTTTGTGTGTGAGACAGCGTGACAATATCATCCGCAAAGTCTCAACCATTAAGCTTCCATGTTACGAGTCCAATGAATTTCATTTCTAGTAATACACAGTAGTTATTGTTGACTTGATAATCTAGTCTGTAAAACACATTAACAAAGGTGACAAAAGACATCCCAGTTCTTATTTCAAACATATGATAGTTTTTCCTTATGAAAAACTCTTCATTTCATGTCTTTACGTTGCCTCTAGTAAGGTAATTAGGGACCCCATCATGCCTCATCAATTTCCTTAAACATTCTGTCAATACTCTCAAAGCCAACCTGGCAACTGGGGGTGCTCGTGTTTGAAGACAACACAAAATATATACGTGTAAATTGATGGTGTTTTCACTCTCTCCACTGCAATGTCAATTGATGGTGTTCTCTCTCTCTCTCTCTCTCTCTCTCTCTCTCTCTCTCTCTCTCTCTCTCTCTCTCTCTCTCTCCACACTTGTCATGTAAATTGATGGTGTTTTCTCTCTCTCTCTCTCTGCCTCTCTCCACTTGTCACTAAATTGATTGTTTTCACTCTCTCTCTCTCTCTCTCTCTCTCTCTCCTCTCTCTCTCTCTCTGCCTCTCTCTGCCTCTCTCCACTTGTCACTAAATTGATTGTTTTCACTCTCTCTGCCTTTCTCCACTTGTCACATAAATTGATGGTGTTCTGTCTCTGCCTCTCTGCACTTGCCATGTAAATAACTATTATTCATTTCATCGTTGTTTGTGTTTGGTGTTTATTGAAGTTACGAAAAATTAAAATGGATATTTCTACAATCACAAATGTGGGTGTTTGTTCTATCATTCAAGGTGATAATTCAGTTTCTTAATACATTAGTACAATCATTAGTGGTGTTTGTACAAGCTGGAATAGGGTTTGTGTAGTCATCTATGGTATTTGTACAATTATTAGTGGAGTTTTTACAAGTAGGAATGTGGTTTGTATAGTCTATTATGTACATTCATTAGTGGCATTTGTACAATCATTAGTGGAGTTTTCACCAGCAGGGATGGAGTTTGCATAGTCAATTATGGTATTTGTACAATCATTAAATGTCTGACCTATATCTTGCTGTCCAACTTACGATCTATCGAATGCGTCCATTCTTTATTCTACATATCTTGTGTTGACATTCTGTTAATATTATGTTGACATCAACCACCAACCTCGTCATTTCTTATGAATGTTTATATCAATACGATTTCTTGTGACTGTTTATATTTTCTTCTTGTTCAGCTAATACGGATACTCTATCCACAATAGTGTTTATCATAAAATGTACCCGGTGACACAGTTATTTTCAGCGTGTCCCGTGTAGAAATCGTCTTTAGGTTAATAATTTAAACCTGTTTCTACGCTACTCTAATACTAATATTCACCAAATCTGCTACGGAATGTCCTCGAACACCGTCAAAACTCTCTGTATTAAATCGTTCACGTGTTCTTGTTCTTGACCTCATTCTGTCCGTCACCCTGATTAACTATGCAATAATAATACAGTTCTTCATTTCTTTAATATTTCACAGATATTGTTCTTTAATACAATTTGAGCACTGGATATACCTTTATCACTATCTATGATGACTTTTTACTTAACGACATTTTATCATACATTTTTAGAATAAAAAGTTCAAATTAGTTTTTCAGGTCAATACTCCACCAAATAACAATGTTGTCTGTGTCCATACGGCCTCTTCATCATTAGTTTACTAACATCACGAAATTTTAATTTATAGGCTTTCAAAATTCATGACGAGAACAATACGTTACTTGAGTTATTGTGTCTGGCTCGAATGTTGAAACTGATAATCGCATATTCACAAAATCATAGTGCGTGGCCTCCAACTGCTAGATCCATACCGTGTGGTCTCAAAATTCTAATCAACTATGACTCCAAGGTTCCAACTATGACTCCAAGGTTCCAACTGACGAGCATCCCACCTGCCATGGGGCGTCTGCCGAGGTCTGGCAGCTACTGACATCTGGCAGCTGCTAACTCTGGTGTATAACGCACTACTGTTTATTTAGTGTACAGATCTGATGTCTAGGGATCTTAGTTGATACTGTCATCATCGTCAAACCACCACCGTGGTTACTTCTTCACACATTACTTTGCTGATCGTTAGACACTGCCTTTCCACACAAAGTACGCCAACTTAACCACATCTCCTTTCTCAGGTAGAAATGTAACTCAAACTCAGATGTAGGTTTTATGTTACTATATTCATCTCGACACTGTGACATGGACTTATATACAACATCATATACTCCATATTACAATAAACACCCACATTACTACACAAACATAATAAAAGGCGGCATAGTATAAGCCGTGCCTATCTTCTAGACGTGGTGCGTCCATGACGTCAACCACAACTTGAATGTCTTTGTTCGGACCCTGCTTGACTGCAAAGCGAGTCCCAGCATTTTCATGCTGCGTGAAAAGTACCTCAATGGCTCGGAACGCTGAAGAAGATGAAGAAGAGGAGAAGAAGAAGTGAAAAGTATCCGCTTCTCACGCTCCAGGTTTTCATTTACTGAACACTGCCATAACCTCTGACCTCATCTAAGCTGGGTTATGGCTTGGCTATACCACCATGACCTAACCTAGGTCATGGCATCCTCATTGCACATCGAACCATTCAGTCCATAAGTGCTCGGATCCCCTCCTCAGCAAATCCCGCAGCGTGTAGCGGCTAACGACACCAGTTCTGTGTTGCTTTATCAGTCTTCTTTGGCTTCCTGCGTAGTGTTCTTGTTTGGCCACACCTCTTTTAACTTGCTGTTCTTGCAGCCTACCAATGGTTGTAGATTCCCAGTCATCGCTTGGTTCTCGTAAACGACTTCTCGTAGAGCATCCAGAATGTCTGCCGGGTCCATGGCTCGTCCGCCTTCCACAGTAGCCCTACCTGCAACCCTGTCAGCCTGCTCATTCCTTTGTACACCCGCATGCCCTGGCACGAAGATGAAACTAATCTTTGCCAGCCGAGACCGTTCCAGAGACAGCAGCTACTCTCTTCGGACCCACCCCATATCTATCCTCCTGAGCATACTCATTGAGTCACTATGGACACATGCCTGATTGAATGTATGTGTCTGGAGCCATGTTATTGCTTTATTTACTGCCATGACTTCCATAATCAGGCTGCTTGTAGTCAAAGCAAAAGCACCAGACTCTTCCTTCACAATTTTCCCTCTGGCCGGAGCGATAAAGACCCATGAACTTCTCACTCCTTGGGTGATCAACCCATCCGTGTTAATAACAGCATCATCCTCTAAAGAATTCTCGAAGATCAGAGCCTGTACTTCCGCCTCCACAGCAGCTGGATTTTTTGTCTGCATTTCCTGTCTGGATGGATGCACACTGAAAGGTATGCACAGAACTCTGTTGGCACTTGTACCCTCTCCTTGCCAGGTTCTAAGTCCTCAAGTGAACACACCTGCTGAAGAATGTCTTCGGCTTGACCCATCCACGACTTTCCTCTTTTCAACCTGCTGTCCTTTGCCTTCTTAATCTCGCAATGCAGTGGATGTTGTGTGTTTGCGTTGACTCTGAGATAGGCACGTGCTTGGCAAATTTGTATTCTGTCTTTGTCATAATCTCCCCATTAGTTCTACCGCGTCGTCGTTAACGACGCCTGACGAGTACGGCCAGGGGTCCACCTGTGAGCGACGCTAACCACACTGTGGCAGGAATAGGCCAGTCGGTGAATGCGTGGATCATGCAGTCCACGCAGGGACGCAACCCCGACTAGCGAGACTCACAGTGGGTTAGCGGCCAGACGGCTTGTGAGTGTTGGACGAGACAGACGGGAATGAATGGTGCTCGTATACTTGGGTGTGTGAACGCAATAGAGAGAACGCCTGTGAGAAGATAGAAGACTGTGAGTTGTGTATATTATATTGATATATCTATTGAATGTATTATTGCATCGTCATTGTAATTTACGATGCATATAATTGTTGTGATGAGTGAGTTGTGTGAATAAAGTGTTTGCATTGTAAGTGTAGTGCGTCACGTCAAGTCATTCTGTGACCGTGTTTTGCATCACACTTGTTGGTGATTACGAGCCTGTGTTATTGCTGAATGCAAGACTCTGACAGTCTTCAATGGTTGGAAAATCAAGAAGGTAGCGCATCGCCCTGCATGCTGTATCTCTTGTACATCCAAGAATAATGCACATAGCTTCATTCTGTATCCTTTCCATCCTTCCTATCTGCTTATGGCTGAGAGTCAGGATTGCCATCGCATACTCCAAAACAGAAAGGACCAGACCCTCGTAAAGAAGACATAGATGGCGCTGCTCACAGTTTGCCGCCACCATCACCCACATCGCAATCAAACCCCGCTTGGTCTTTGTTATCACCTGGTCTATGTGCTCAGTTTAAGCTAGGTTTTGATCAAACCAGTTGGCATTGGGGTGTTGACAATATGGTTATTCAAAGAGAACCAAGTCACTGTTGCCTTTGTTGGGTTGACCATTGCCCCAACTTCAACACACCAAGTACTTATGCGATTGAGTTCGGTTTGTAGTTCCACAGCAACCTGATCTCTTTCCTTACCCTGATGACACTAAAACATCGTCTGCATGCGACAATGTCCTCCCCAGCCCTACGATTTGCTCGCTGGTGATTCTCACAGTGTAGGCGTTGAACAGCACCAGAGATAATGGTTATCCCTGTGGTAGGCCAGGATATATTGTTGTTGGTTCCGAAGTCCAACTGCCACATCTAAAACCTACTTTCCATTGGAAGAAGACTGCAGTGATCCAACTAAGGAGGAAATGGCTTATCTTGAGTTCAAGAAGCTGAAGCATTAAACAATCGGATGGTACTCTGTTGTACGCCGGCTCCCTGGTCGAGGGGTTAGCAGCTTTCTCCGTAACCCCGAATACTCTCGTGGTTGACGTGAGCGCACGAGAATTGGAAGCGGTTCGAGTCGCGGCAGTGGCTTATGAGAGTATGGAACCGGTCGCTCAGAAAGCAGTGGCAAACTACTGAGCGTAATCTTGCCAAGAAATCAACAATCAGCTGAAAGATGCTGATGTTGACAGCGATGTCCTGTAAAGGATATGAAAAACATTTTTGAAACTCTGTTGTACGCGTCCTCACGATCAATCGCTGCAGCAAATGTTTCAATGCCTGAGTAGAAACCTTCATAGACATTATGAGCAAAAACTGCTGCATTGGTCCAGGTTTCTCTTTTTGGACGGTACCCACCCAGGGTAGGTGGGAAAGTTGCTAACCCCTCGGCCAGGCAGCCGGCTATATATATATATATATATATATATATATATAGATATATATATATATATATATATATATATATATATATATATATATATATATATATATATAATATAAACACCTTGCCTCTCTAGTTGGCTTGACATTTTCCTGGCAATTACCTTCTCCAGCAGCTTGCCTATTGTATTCTGCATGGTTATAATTCGATATCCCTGAATTTTTTTGTGGTCTTTGTCATTCTTTGGCAAGGGAATCAGATAGCTGTGTAACCACTCCTCCTTGATGCTAGAACTCCCTATACTGTTGTTGTACACGTCTGCTAGTTTCTCTAGCTCGTCGGTACACATATTGATGTCGTCATATCTTATGCCATCAGGCCCTGGAGCACTGTTGTTGTTTTTTTTTTTATCGTCAGCCTTGATTTCTTTCACTGTCACTGTGTCTTCATCCGAAATGTTCTGGGCCTTACACCTGTCTGAGGTGACCTCCTTGGTAAGATTTCGGCCTCTCATGTCTGTCTGGTTAAAAAAAAAAGGCGCTTAAAAGTCGATAGGGTCGACTTCATCGCACCGGGTTTTATCCCATATAGCTCGGTCTCTTTCCGCAGCGCGGAAAGCGTCGCACAAAGCACGAACTCCGTAGCTTTTAGCTACGACCCACGGGAGTCTCCGAAACATTTAACTCGTAAACCGAAGGGTGCGGTCCGGAATCGAACCCACAACCTTCGGATCACAAGTCAAACGGCTTGACCACTTCACCACATAGCGTTTGAAGAGGGCTTTGCCTTTGTCCTCGTCAGTCCTCTGCCAGATGAGGTCAGCACCTTGGAAGTCAGAAATGCTCTTATTCTTGACTACACCACTCATGCTTTTATGTAGTCGCCAGAACAATTTCAGTGACTCGTCTGTGCTTACTCTTTGACATACGTCTGCCCATTTTTCACTTTTAACCACCTTGACCAGTTTTTTTTTTTTGAAATGGCTAACTTTTGTGTGCATCTATCTTTCTAAGTGCAATCAGGGACTAGGATGGGCAACTCTGCTCTCACTGACTACCACCAGTATTGTACCCACCATCTGACTACCACAAGTGTTGTACCCACCACCTGACTACAACATGTTTTGTACTCATCATCTGACTACCACAACTGCTGTACCCACCTTCTCACCATCACAAGTGTTGTACCCACAACCTGACTACCACAAGTTCTGTACCCAGTGTTGTACCCACCATCTGACTACCACAAGTGATGTACCCACCATCTGACTACCACAAGTGATGTACCCACCATCTGACTACCACAAGTGTTGTACCCACCATCTGACTACCACAAGTGTTGTACCCACCATCTGACTACCACAAGCATTGTACCCACAATCTGACTACCACAAGTGTTGTACCCACCACCTGACTACAACATGTTTTGTACTCATCATCTGACTACCACAACTGCTGTACCCACCTTCTCACCATCACAAGTGTTGTACCCACAACCTGACTACCACAAGTTCTGTACCCAGTGTTGTACCCACCATCTAACTACCACAAGTTTTGTACCCACCATCTGACTACCACAAGTGTTGTACCCACCATCTGACTACCACAAGCATTGTACCCACAATCTGACTACCACAAGTGTTGTACCCACCACCTGAACAACATGTTTTTACTC
>JACEFZ010023114.1:145000-159797 GCA_014155875.1 Cepaea nemoralis | reverse complement strand
TTCATAATAGAGAAACGAAATTGAGGAATAACATACCGAAAAAATTTTACGTGTAAATGAAACTGTAAGAAAGCGAAATTTTTATCCATAAACGTTAGAACAACTTTCACGTAAATTAAAAATTTAAAATTTAAAGTTTTTCTAATGTTACTTTGCTAAATTATCTTTTTCAGCTATCATGCCATCCTATTTAACCCACTCCACAAGCTTTTGATAGCACTGATAGGAAATCTCTAGGAAACTGCACGTGTTTAAATTTCATAAACAGCCCAAAACTGCTGGGTTTGACCTGTGACGTCCTGTAAAGTATATACAACAACTTTTTAACTATTCTTACTGACAATAGTTTTTTTTTTAAGTTTTTTTTTTAGTTGCATTTTCCCTTTACAGGATGCCGCAGTCAACCTCTGAATGTTTTTGGCTGTTTATGATTTCTTGGCAAGATACGATTTGCCATTGCTTTCTTAACGACCGTTACTCATACCATTGTATGAAAACCCAAAGCAGGTGGTCTTTTTCCCCAAATCGCCCGAAACTATGTTTCGAACGCGGAATCAGGGATTGCAAATTGCGTCCGTAACACCTTTTGCCACAGAGCCGGCAGACTGGCTATAGGCCGGGGTTAAAGACAACAAGCACTTGCAGAAATGTAATGGACGTCTCTGACAAAGTAAAGCGAAGATCTGGATTTCGCTGACGACATTGGTCCCTCACACATACTAAATCATATGCAAGATCAACTGGCAATATTGGATGGGAGGTCACACGAATTATGTGTAAATATTCATTCGCTACAAGATAAAGATAAAGACAAACAAAGAAATGATAATCCGATCTCTCATCGGGGAACCTTACTTCTGATAGAGTTCTGTCATACTTCTGATAGAGTTCTGTCATACTTCTGATAGAGTTCTGTCATACTTCTGATAGAGTTGTCATACTTCTGATAGAGTTGTCATACTTCTGATGAGTTCTGTCATACTTCTGATATAGTTCTGTCCATACTTTTGATATAGTTCTGTCATACTTCTGATAGAATTCTGTCATACTTCTTATAGAATTCTGTCATACTTCTGATATAGTTCTGTCATACTTCTGATATAGTTCTGTCATACTTCTGATAGAGTTCTGTCATACTTCTGATAGAGTTCTGTCATACTTCTGATATAGTTTATGTCATACTTCTGATAGAGTTGTCATACTTCTGATAGAGTTCTGTCATACTTCTGATAGAGTTCTGTCATACTTCTGATATAGTTCTGTCATACTTCTGATATAGTTCTGTCATACTTCTGATACAGTTTTGTCATACTTCTGATATAGTTCTGTCATACTTCTGATAGAGTTGTCATACTTCTGATAGAGTTCTGTCATACTTCTGATATAGTTCTGTCATACTTCTGATAGAGTTGTCATACTTCTGATAGAGTTCTGTCATACTTCTGATATAGTTCTGTCATACTTCTGATATAGTTCTGTCATACTTCTGATAGAGTTCTGTCATACTTCTGATAGAGTTCTGTCATACTTCTGATAGAGTTCTGTCATACTTCTGATATAGGTATGTCATACTTCTGATATAGTTCTGTCATACTCCTGATATAGTTCTGTCATACTCCTGATATAGTTCTGTCATACTTCTGATATGATGATGATAATGAGTCGTCACAATGTTCAGTGTTTCTCTTCCATTACATTATCAAACAACACTGTCTGTCTCTTTCTGATAGTTGTGTATAATGTTCTATTGTTATTAGTCTTTTCCAGACATAAGTTGTTAGTTATTATGACAGTTCACTGTATTCGACTCATTCGTCTCAGAAATTACATTTCCTTTGTTTCGAAGCTCTTCCTGTTTCGTCGACATTTCGAGATTCACTACCAACCAACAGAATAGGTTCTATATCACATTTAAGCACTCTATAACATTGGCAAATACTAAAAACACGATTGCAAAACATGAAATATTGATATTGCCACCTCTCTTGTAATTGCAGCAACATCTAACCATTCGGCTGGAGACAATTCAATCAATTATCACTTGTGTTTTAAGCCGATTGTTTGTTAACTATGTTAAAAATGACTCTGCCGCTCTCTCTCTCTCTCTCTCTCTCTCTCTCTCTCTCTCTCTCTCTCTGTCTCTCTCTTTCTCTCTACCCTCTTTATATTTCCCTCTCTCTGTCTCTCTCTCTCTCTCTCTCTCTATCTATCTAT
Source organism: Cepaea nemoralis (assembly GCA_014155875.1). Taxonomy (NCBI): domain Eukaryota; kingdom Metazoa; phylum Mollusca; class Gastropoda; order Stylommatophora; family Helicidae; genus Cepaea; species Cepaea nemoralis. The sequence continues at coordinate 157,583 of JACEFZ010023114.1, read as the reverse complement.
CTATCTATCTATCTCTATCTCTCTCTTCCTCTCTTTCTCTCTCTACCCTCTTTTTATTTTCCTCTGTCTCTCTCTCTATCTATCTATCTCAGTCTCTCTCTCTATCACTCTCTCACTCTCTCTCTCACTCTCTCTCTCTCTCTTTCTCTCTCTCTACCCTCATTATATTTCCCCCTGTCTCTCTTTCTCTCTCTCCCTCTCTCGCTCTCTTTCTCGCTCTCTTTCTCTCTTCCTTTCTCTCTCGACCCTCTATTTCTCTCTATCCTCTCTCTCTCCCTTTCTCGCTCTCTTTCTCGCTCTCTTTCTCTCTTCCTTTCTCTCTCGCCCCCCCCCCCCCTCTTTCTCTCTCTCCCTCTCTCTCTCTCTCCTCTCTCGCTCTCTTTCTCGCTCTCTTTCTCTCTTCCTTACTCTCTCGCCCCTCTATTTCTCTCTATCATCTCTCTCGCCCCCCTCCCTCTCTCTCTCTCACTCCCTCTCTCGCTCTCTTTCTCGCTCTCTTTCTCTCTTCCTTTCTCTCTCGCCCCTCTATTTCTCTCTATCCTCTCTCTCTCTCTCTCTCTCTCTCTCTCTCTCTCTCTCTCTCTCTCTCTCTCTCTCTCTCTCTCTCTCTCTCTCGTCTGTCGTTTATCCCCCATTGGAATGAAGCACAGGTCCTCAACCAATCCACTCCAAGACCTCCTATCTTGTTATGTCTCCTGTAGCTCCGTCCACACCCTTCTCATATTATTAATCTATGCCACTAATTCTCTTCCCACTGTCTTTTGGGACTCCCTTTATTTTGATTACTCTGTATGCTTCAAACAAAGGACTTTCCAGTTACCCTAATGAGTATATTTCGGCCACGTTAATACTCTTATAAAAACCATACTGGAGGTCAAGGTTGGGGGAAGCGAGCAAGAGGTAGAGAACGATACAAGTGGGAAAATAACGAACATCAATCTGACAGAATATACAGTCAAGGCGAGAAACAGACAGTGTTGGAGATCCATTGCAGCCAGCCATCATTGTAGAGATGGCACTAGATTGATTGATTGATTGATTGACTGGTTGATTGATTGATTGAGTTACCGTAAAATCTCGCTTATAATATGCATCCTTGATTTTGTCGAAACATTGCTATTAAACCAGTTGTCGATTTTGCAAAAGTATTTTAAGTACTTGTATATAATAATAGACCCCGGGGTGTATTGAGCAGAAATAAGTAAAATGTGTGTGTATTATAAGCAAGATTCTACAGTATACCATTCATAAATTTTCCTAATGTAGTGTACCATTCAACGCCAGCATCGTTTTCTCACTCTTAATTCGCCTGCGTTTGTCTAGTTCTCTCCATGAACTCCACATTGGGGCTTATGTCATACCATATCAGTCCAGTTCTGCGCCGCCACCAATTAATGAATGTTTGTAGTATATTAATAATTGTTTAAGTCCTTCTAACCAAGGACCGTACCAAAAAGATATTAGTCGACAGGTCAGAACGTGTGAAATTTCGTGCTTCAGAAACGTGATTGGTTCTACAAGTAATGATTGAGTGAGGCACGACGTCATACCACAGAAAAGAGCAATAACTATATGGCTAGACAACATATTGAACTATTCTACTGAGTCATCTGATAAAGGAACCTCAGTGACACGATGGTTTGTGTGCATATAAATATGCTGTCAGTAAGATTAGAAAAAAAAATTATTCAAAAATTGTCTGACTGTGTTTTTACCGCAATACACGAATTTGTCGTTTCAGCTTTAATAGCTGACAACACAGAAATATAAATAAAGAAATTGACCTTGTATCAATCAATAAACAAGAAATGATTCGGGGAAAGTCTTAAAGTAATGTGGATCTCGAATTTATATAAATCCTACATGACCTGAACATCATGGCCCACAAACAATATCATACTGACATTCTAGAAAAGTGATTCTCAACCGGTGGGGAATCCCCCCCCCCCCCCCCCCCCCCAAGGGGTGAATTTTAGGGTTTCCGGAAGGGAGGAGGGGTGGTAATTAAGATTAGTTCAAGATCGCGTTAATACTACAACCGAATACTTGATAATGTTTTACCTCTATACTTTACGGTTCTGTACTTCTCGCCCTTCTGAAATTCGTTTTATATTGTAAGTATCATGTTTTATGTAGACGTACAGACTTGTTCTAGTATGTTATTAAATTTACCTTCAGTTTTTACGTATACTGTGTAGGAGCGGGGGATTTACAGGGCGGAAATACGAAAAGTGGGGGGGGGGGGGGACGCTCTGAACATATGGTGGCCAAAACAGGTTGAGAACCAGTGTTCTAGAACAGGGGTCACCAAACTACGGCCCGCGGGCCAGATCCGGCCCGCCGACAGTACTCGAACTTGCTTGATATAACGTATGGAACACGAGAGGTTGTGATATAATTTAAATGTAAATATTATAGTTTAGAATAATGGAAAGATCTTCACAATGCGCAGACCATCCTGGCTTACTATGTGTCTTAATTTACTATTGTCATTATAAATTATTGTACCTAGATTTTCTTGTTTATTGTAATGTTTGCTTATTTCGCGCGCCATCCCATAGTCTTCCCGCTCGTGGTGGCGCAGCCTACGCTCTGATGTGACCATGGTTCCTATGGCAAACACACAACATCTTTCCCCTCCCCCAGATGCTTCCGGCTGTCCACACAGTCCGATGCTCCAGAAAATATTTACTTCTGTTTGCCAGTCATCCATTTTATAGGTATGTACGAGGATACTTTTGTTTGACAGTGTACGTAAGTGAACTACAAGTGTGTAATAGAGGCAATAAAGTAGCAAACGCAGAATAAAAATGCCATAGAAGCCTCGTGTTATTACGAAAATATTATAGCCCAGCTCAGAAGAATTCCCCGGTCCCACGGTGTTAATCGAGCTGGTCTCTAGGCCAGTGTTTTTTAACCTTCCGTTGGAGCAGATCCTTACGCAAATGTTTACGTTGCTCAGGGAACTCAGTGCGATGATCCAGTGTCTGTCCTACTTTATGTAATAAACCAGATGGGCAGAAATGTTGCATTGAAGCTATTTCGGTCTGTTTCGGCGGAACCCCTGACTGCCACTCGCGGAACCCCGTTGAAAAACTCTGCTCTAGGCTGCTTATTTAGGTCGGCCCTATTTATATAGTTTGCGAACCTTATTATGAGATAAATTCTATTACGCAAAGGTACCTATAAACTTTAGTATGTACCTTTGGTGAGCCGTAGCTTCACCAGTGACACCTAGTCCTTTGCTTTTCCTTGTTTCAATAGGATGTTAATTATGTTTCGAATTCAATGTCTTCTTCATTTTCAGGATCCGTGTACTTCACCCTTCATTATGGCTACTAAGAAAAGAAAAGTGGACGCCGAGTGTCAGCGTTTTCAATGAAGAATGGGGAGTAAAGTACTTCTTTGTGGAAACAAAGGACCAGAAAACCAGTTGCGTAATATGCAGCTAAAGTGTGTCAGTTTTAAAAGAGTACAATCATTCGGCGTCACTACGAAACAAAACATCTATCAACATATTCAAAGTTTTCTGGAAAGTTACGCTCTGAGAAATATGAGTCAATGAAACGTGGTTTAGAAGCACAAAGAGATCTCTTCACGAGAAAGTTTGCTGAAAATGAATCTGTCACTCGTACATGTTACAAAATAGTGCATAAGATAGCAGAACGAGGAAAACCGTTTACTGATGTCAACTTCATCAAAGAATGTATGATGGAAGCAGCAAATGATTCGTGTCCTGAGAAATCGGATTTGTTTGGAACTATCAGCCTTTCAGCAAGTTCAGTTGTGCGAAGAACAGAAGAACTTGGAGAGAACATAGTGCTACAGATACGCGAGAAAGCTAGGAGCTTTTTATGGTATTCTCTGGCGCTGGATGATTCTACTGATTTCTCGAGTACGTCACAACTTCTCGTGTTCATTCGTGGTGCCAATTTGGACTTTCAGATAACGGAAGAGTTGGCATCCGTTTGCAGCATGCATGAACAACAACTGGAAAAGACATTTTCATGGAAATGCAAAACAACTTATGTCTGTGAGCAAACATTTTCAAAAATGAAGTATGTGAAGTCAACACATCGAACGAGATTGACTGATGAAGATTTGAAAGCAATTCTCTTGACTGGATGCAGCAATTCCAAACCACACATTGATGATATCTTGAAAGCCAAATATCAGTTTCACAAATCTCACTAACCTTTTCTGCTGCTTAATTTGTTAGATTCGGATATGTGCACACTAGGTCTGATGTAACTATCTCTTTGCTAACGTCGCCTTCTTTGATAACTTTTTTAGTAAATAAATATGTTGATTGTCTTTTTTTTTTTTTTTTGTGCATTGCACGCCACTCACCCAGGATTAACTTAGTTTTTCGTCTTTTTTTTTACCAGAGCTTTCGTTTTGGCTTGCAAGTTGTTAAGTTAGTTGCATATTCTTTACAGGAAAGTTTGCAGTCAACAACAGCATATTTTTGCTGTTGTTGAGTCCTTGGCAAGTTTACGTTCAGTAGTTTGTGCCATTGCTTTCTGAACGACTCGGCACCCATACCATTGCGTAAAAAAACCAGCGCAACGCGGTCTTCTGCAAATCCGCGCAGCTGTGTTTCGAACGCGGGTATACGGGATTAACGACCGACGTCCGTAGACCTTCGCCACGGAGACGGCGCAAGTATTCTACAGAATGGAGTATCCGGCCCGCGCTTGTCATTTTGTCATTATCCGGCCCGCCGTGAAAAAAGTTTGGTGACCCCTGTTCTAGAAGATCTGAACATCAAAGAAAGCTAACTCATAAACAGCATGATGTCTCCGAAACTAACGTGCTCTGGCTACATTACAGGTCACATTTGCTTGGAGAGAATAATGGTGGAAACATATTTCCTCGGGGGTCAGTGGTGGATGCATGGTTCCTGGAGGGAGCAGTGATTGAAGCATAGTTTCTGGATGGAATAGTGATTGAATCATGGTTCCTGGAGGGAACAGTGGTGAAACCATGGTTCCTGGAGGGAACAGTGGTGGAAGCATGGTTCATGAAGGGAACAGTTGTGGATGCATGGTTCTGGAGGGAACAGTTATTGAAGCATAGTTCCTGGAGGGAATAGTGGTGGGATCATGGTTCCTGGAGGGAACTTTGGTGGAAGCATGGTTCCTGGGGGAACAGTGGTGGAAGCATGGTTCTGGGGGGAACAGTGGTGGAAGCATGGTTCCTGGAGGGAGCAGTGGTGGAAGCATGGTTACTGGGCGAAACAGTGGTGTAGGCATGGTTACTTGGGAGGGGGGCGCAATGATGAAAGCATGGTTTCTGGAGGGAATAGTGGTGGAAGCATGGTTCCTAGGGGAACATTGATTGAAGCATGGTTCCTGGGGGAACAGTTGTGGAAGCATGGTTCCTGTAGGGAATAGTGGTGGAAGCATGGTTCCTGGAGGGAATAGTGGTGGAATCATGGTTCCTAGGGGAACATTGATTGAAGCATGGTTCCTGGGGGAACAGTTATTGAAGCATGGTTCCTGGGGGAACAGTGATGGACGCATGTCTCCTGGGGGACCAATTGTGGAAACATGGTTCCAGGGGGAACAGTGACTGAAGCATGGTTCCAGGGAGAAACAGTGATTGAAGCATGGTTCCTGGGGGAACGGTGATGGAAGCATGGTTCCTGGAGAAAGAGGCAGGGTTGGCGAGCATGAGGATTGACACAAGGCCTTGCAGACTCCTTGGGCATGAGGGCCAGGTGGCGGGAGACATGGCCAGAGATCGAGAGGCTTTCAGCACTTCATGATGAGAGCGACGTTATGGAAGGATCTGCTACATGAAGATAATATTGATGTTGGTGGTGGTGATGGTGTTGTTTGTGGTGGTGGTGGATTTGGTGGTAGTGGTGGTGATGGTTGTGGTCATCGCGGTGGTGGTAGAGATTGTAGTTGTGGTAGTGATGTGATTGTGATGGTGGTGTTCGTGGTGGTGAAAGTATAATACCTAATGTCACACCATGAGTCGTATAGGTTATATATATATATATATATATATATATATATATATATATATATATATATATATATATATATATATATATATATATATATATATATATATATATATATATATATTCCTTTTTACAGGACATCGCTGTCAACATGAATGAGCATTTTACCGCTGTTGTTGATGTCTGGGCAAGTTTACATTCAGTGGTTATATGGTATGTGGTCATTAAAATAAAGGACCCTTCTCCGCTCCTTGTAGCATATTGTGGTATATTGTGGCATATTGTGTCTCACTGTGGTGTATGTATGCTAGCCCTATTTTGATAAACCAATCGGCACTCAATTGGTGTAGTGGTTAGTCTCACGTTATCGCCTTTACTACCCAGAAGATTTCTAGTACATATTTGTGATGGGTCGAACTGAGAACCCAGGTCAATGAAGGACATTCGAACACAAGACCATGCGCCGGCAGCCTGCTAGTCATTGTGTCACCGCAGCTCCTGCACTGAAAATTAAATTATCTCACATTATGAATAATGAAATACCAGGTGCATGAGAAAAAGTCAAGACACCACATCTACCGACGGCTGAAGAATGATTATCGGTCACACTTATGATGACACTTATAGACAGACTGGCCAATTAACGGAGGGACAAGCAAGCATAATGACGAATTGGCAGATGGATGGGTGGGTGGGTGGGTAGGTGGGTGGGTGGGTGGATGGATGGATGGATGGATGGATGGATGGATAAGCAAGCATACTGACTAATGGACATATGGGTGGATGATGGATGGATTGATTGATGGATGGACAGGTGGATGAATGGATGGATGGACAAGCAAGCATACTTACGAGTAAACAGATAGATGTATGGATGCCTGGATTATTGGATGGATGGAAGGATAGATGAAAAGATTGGTGGATGGATAAATGGATAGGTGTATTTTTGGATGGACAAGCAAGCATACCGACGAATGGATAGATGAATGGGTGGGTGGATGAATCGATGAACAAGCAAGAATGGTGGATGGATAGATGGATGGATGAATGGATGGATAGAAGAATGGATGGATGGATGGATGGATAATAAAGCACACTGACGAATGGACATAGGGATGGATGTTTGGATGGGTGGATGTATACGCAAGCGTACTGACAAATGGGCAGACGGATAGATGAATGGATGGATGGATTATAGATGGATGGATGAATAAGCTAGCATACTGACAAATGGACAGATGGATTAATAATGGATGGATAGATGGATTGATGGATGAATGTGTGGACAGATGGATGGATGCATGCATGCATGCATGCATGCATGCATGCATGCATGCATGGATGAACAAGCAAGCATACTGACAAGTGGACAGATGGATGAAAGGATGGATGGATCGATCGATCGATCGATCCATCGATGAATGAATGGATGTTTGGTGGATAGATTGATAGATGGGTGCATGGATGGAAGTACAGATGGATGGATGGATGTATGGATGGATTGATGGATGGATGGATGGATGGATGAATGGATAAGCAAGAATACTGACGAATGGACAGAGGGATGGGTGGTTGGATGGATGGATAAGCAAGCACAATGACGAATGGATAGAGGGATTGATGGATCTACGGATGGATGGATGGATCTACTGATGGATGGATGGATGGATCTATAGATGGATTGATGGATGGATGGATAAGAAAGCATATTAACGAATGGATGGATAAGCAAGCATATTGACGAATGGACAGAAGGTGGATGGATAGATAAGCAAGCATACTGACGAATGACAGATGGATGGATGATGGGTGGATCGCTGGATTTATGGATTGATGGATGAATAGATTGACAGATGAATGGATGGATGGATGAACAAGCAAGCTCACTGACTAGTTGATGGATGAATGGATGGGCAGATAGATGGATGGATCGATCGATCGATGGATGAATGGGTGTGTGGATAGAAGAATGGATGGATGGATGGATAAATAAATTGATGGATAAAGGGATGAATGGATTTTGGATGGACAAGCAAGCATACTGACGAATTGATAGATGGATGGAAGAATGGGTGAATGGATGGACAAGCAAGCATGATGGATGGATGGATGGATGAATAGATAGATGGATGGATGGATATATGGATAGATTGATGGATGCATGGATAGAGACACATATTATAGGCAGAAAACCCAGACAGAAAGAGAAATAGACATAGACATATATTGTCAAATATATATATATATAATATATATATATATATATATATATATATATATATATATATATATATATATATAGTTCTTATTTAATAGTGTGCTGTGGTAACATAAAGTTAAAAGCAAACATCAAGGATATAAGCTCATAATCTAAATACACTCACAGTGCTATACTTAATAGCTGTCTATTGTACTTGTACTCACCATTAGCAGCCTTATTTGTAGCCTCTAACACACTATCAGCGGGTCAACGAGCAGGAACAATTGTCCTCACAACAGAATATAGTCAACATGTAATCGCGTCACAGTAAACGACTATGTCCTATCTCTGGTTCATTGCCGACTGGAGATAAAGTAACTTGAAAGATCAGATCTGATAGCGCTCCATCCCTAATGCACCATGTCTGTGTCCACCCTCACACATTAGAGCTAACAGCAGGTGTGGTTAAAGCAGATGAGAAATTCTCTTACACCGGCATCATGGTCTTTTGTGTGAGAAGCAGCAATGGGATTTGTAGCGGTCAGCATGGTTCACTGAATGTGTGTGTTGTCACTGTGATGCTAGTATGTGTTTTTGCGCTTGTGTCTGAATTAGGTTAGAGGTTTTCAAACGGGACGGATCCCTTCGCCGGTTCCGTAAACAGGAGTGGTAGCTTGGTTGTTGTTTTTTACAGGACGTCGCTGTCAACCACGGAATCTTTTGGCTTTTTGTTATTTCTTGGCAAGTTTACGTTTAGTAGTTTGCCATTGCTTTCTGAACGACCTGAACTCATACCTTTGTATGAAAACCAACACAATGTGATCTGCTGCCAAATTGCCCGCAGCTATGTTTAACGCGGTATGCGGGATTACGAATTGCCTCCGTAACCACTTCGCCACAGAGCCGGTAAATACGGGTTGATATTATTTATTATTTACGTGATGTAGTCGTAATATCATGTGTATACTTTGTTGTTAAAAAAAAACTTTGCTCGAAACGCTCGCTTGTATTTCTGTGTGGCCGTTCTTTTGTAGAGCTTCCACATTATGTTTTCTGTATGAGCTTTTTCAGTAGTTTTCAATATCATTTAGGACAGTTACCCATATTTTCTATAACATGTGGAACAATTACTCATATTTGCAATATCATTTGGGACAGTTACCCTATTTTTCTATATCATTTGAGACAGTTCTCCATATTTTCGATATCATTTAGTAGTTACCCATATTTTCGATATAATTTGCGGCAGTTATCCATATTTTCCATATAATTTGGGACAGTAAGCCCTATTTTCGATATTGTTTGGGACAGTTGCCCCTAGTTACATCTAGAAATATCTAGAATGTGTAGGTGAACATCTAGGAAAACATCCGGATGGGAAAATGGCTGCAGCTTCCACCGAAGATAGGCTGCGTGGTTTCATGGAGGACTTTTGTGTTGGCATTCTGGCGACGGCATTGGTGAACATCTTAAAAGGAACAGACAACATATAGAGGTGTCTAGACTGTGTAGGTGAACATCTAGGAAACATCCGGATGGGAAAATGACTGCCGATTCCATCAGAGATGAACTGTGTGTTTCGTGGGGGACTATTGTGTTGTGTTGACATTCTGGCGGCAGAATTATGCACAGTGTACCTGTGCGGGCAGTTTGTCGAGACTCCTGTCTTTTCCACTTTTCACGTTGGGCAGTGGGGAGCGTTTTGTGTGATATTCACTGGCACAGGAACGGAGCATAATGGGGACGATCCGTTGCCATGAAATTGGAACCGCGACTAACTAACTAACTAACAATGTTACCCTTATTTTCTATATTATTTGGGCATCATTATCACCAGTAAAATGATAACCCGATCTCCCTTTGTGAAACCTCACTTTAAGGGACGGAAGCATACATCTGTTTAGGTTATCCATATACTCGATATCATTGGGACAGTTAGCCTTATTATCAATATTATTTGGGACAGTTACCCCTATTTTCTATATTATTTTAGCAGCATCATCATCATCATCATCATCATCATCAGTAAAATGATAACCCGATCTACCTTTGTGAAACCTCACTTTAAGGGACGGAAGCACGTACGTGTGCTGGTAGCTATGTAGACAACAATGGGGGAACAGATATAGATATAAGTACAAGAACATAGAAGGCTAGCTGAGTTTTACAGCAATAGGAAATTTGTAGAAATCATAAGAAATTAAACATTTTACCAAAATTAGAATATTCAATTCTAAGTTAACTTACGAGGGTAAGTCAATAAGTAAGTCACAAATGGCTGTAGAAAAATAACTAAATATGATAACAACTTGAAACCAGTTTATTTTTATACATACATTGTCCCTTTATTTCTCAACATAATTTCCACCAACATTGATGCACTTATCCCATCGTTTTATCAGTCCTCCCAAACCGGCTGCATAGAACTGCGTGCTCTGTTTTCTAAACCACGTTTTCACTTCACATTCAACTTCGGCGTCATTCGCGAAATGTCTCCCGCCAAGGTGGGTTTTCAGTGTTTATGCTGACAAATGTTTGTCCCGTAAAGCGGTGCATAGCTGGGTAGAAAAAGTACGAGGGCGAGTCAATAAGTAAGTCACCCAGTTCTGTGGGATGGCCGGTAAATGAAAACAAAGCACGCAGTTCTATGCAGCCGGTTTGGGAGGACTGATAAAACGATGGGATAAGTGCATCAATGTTGGTGGAAATTATGTTGAGAAATAAAAGGGACAATGTATGTATACAAATAAACTTGTTTCAAGTTTGTTATCATATGTTAGTTATTTTTCTACAGCCATTTGTGACTTACTTATTAACTTACCCTCCTATTACTATTCTGTGGATCAGAAACATCGAGACAATTACAGATAAGCTGCACACATTTATTAATTGGTGCTTGCGTAAAATAAAAGGAATAAAATAGTATGACAGAAGTGCTAATGTGGAGATTTTGGAGGAACTAGACGAACACCAGTCACCCAAGAGGTAAGGAGAAGACGCTGGTGCTTGATAAGTCGTACATTGATAAAACTTGAGAATAGTATAACAAGAGTGACCTTTGACTGGAATCTACAAGGCAGAGGAAGTAGAGGAAAACCTAACAACACATGGAGAAAAGAAGTAGAAACAAAAATAAACAATATGGGTAGGATATGGGCGGAGCTGCATGGGATAACTAAGGATATTAGAGATAAATGTTTCAGAGTCCAGGTCTCCGTGGGTGGTAAATGGTGAAATAAGACATCGTGTAGCAGTTCCTTTGCAGAACTTCGGTCTCATCCTTCCCCGTGTTGATATATTTCTTGATCTCTTGTCATGTCTCACTCTTCACGCACTCCCATCCACTACGCGTCTGCAATGGCTTGCACCATCTTCGTACTGGTCGAATCCTGTCTCTTCTTCAAGACACCAAGTCTTCCATGGGCCGCTCTGTCCACACCACAGTGAATGTAATATGGCCAGAGTATTTTAGTTTTCCACACATGACACTGCTTATGAGCCAGTGTTCTATTTGTTTGGACCTTGCAGAATGTCAGTATATTTCTTCTTTTTGGTCCTAGATATTCTAAAATAACTTTCTGTAACATATCAGCTCAAAAGCTGGATTTTCTTCTTTGGTGATTTCGAAATATTCCATAACTCGCATCCATATCTTCCCATAGGAAAGATGGATGTGTTTAAACATTTTCATTTAGGGCGTTTCCTCGCTTTGAACTGGACCGTAGCCCATACACGTGCTACTACTTCTATAGGGTGTATTTTTATTGACTGTGCAGTGTTTGAAATATTGCCGGTCCAAGTTTTATATTCACCCTCTGTAAAGTTCATGCAACTTAATAGGTAAATAAGAAACCTGGACCGGCAATATTTTCAAACACTGTACAGTCATTAAAAATGCACCCAGCAGTTGCTGTTACTCCTAATGCACTGGACTGATGTTTGTGTGTGGATTAGCTTTCCCTATTACCAGTGTCCCTCGCCATCAGGCCGACCCACTCCGACTTCTGAGGTACTTGCAATGTATATCCCCAAGTCAAGAACATGAAGTCAATATTTAACAATAAGCACGCGTATGGAATACGCTTGAGTTCAAAGCGAGCTGTTGAAAAAATAAATATCGCGTTCTGTTAGGTTTTTATCCTTATCTGAGACGATTAATTCCCAATTTACTACATAGAGATCAATTAAAGAAAAGCTTTAGCAGATGTGTTACCGAGGTTATCAGGGAAAAAAAGAATGATAAACCCGTAACACTGTTAACTTACTATGCAAGTCCTGTGAGGAAGCTAAGAAGAGTTGGCGTGATACCGGTTACTTTATCTCGTAGAAAATTTCCGCTGTAAAATCCAATAAATCGTTAAAAAGTCTACACAACACTTGACGCGTTTACATCGATTGCCTCTTACTCC
>JACEFZ010023114.1:0-140000 GCA_014155875.1 Cepaea nemoralis | reverse complement strand
AGGCTCCCATCACCTGTGTGTAGTATCTTGTCAATCCATTTAAGTATGTGTTCAGCCACTCTGTTGTTCAACTGACGCTCTGTTCTGCCTATGTAGGTAGACTGACGCCTGCATGTGAATTGGTAACTGCAATTAGATTTGGCTTATAGAGGAACAGGTTCTTTTACTGCTGGGGTGGGAATAGGTGTGGTTCCGTACCTAATAACTGGAGTTGCAGTACAGAATGTTCGGCCGACTGCTGTAATGAGCCGGTCCTGTAGACGTTGCATTACGTCATTCCCCTTCTTCTCTCTCCCCCCCCCCCCCCCGAAAGGTAGCTGGATGAATACCTTGAGTTTAGGGACTGTAGTTTCGTCTGGTTTTGGTTTGGGCTGTTGGCAGTGGCGTTTTATAAATCCTGTGGAGTACCCATTCAGGTTTATGACATTCTTCAGAGTTTCAAATTCCTCTGTCAGTGTGTCCTGGGTGCATATCATCCTAGCATGGTCAAACAGGGTCAGTACTGAGCCCCGTTTGTACTGGACATGTGTGAAGCTCTGAGAATTTATGTATTGGTCACTCCTTGTTTCTTTGCGGTACACCGATCTTTGAATTGTGCCGTCTGCTCTGCGTCTCATTAGAATATCTAGGAAAAGTAACTCTTCGTTGTGTTCGTGTTCCATAGATAGAGAGATGTTTTTATGCGTCATGTGCATTACGGCCTGGAACGATGTTGCTTGCAGCTCGTATGTGGTGATAATTAGTATATCGTCCACATAACGACGATAGAAGACCAAGTTTTTAATGAAGATGTCCGCTAGACTAGGACCAAGAGGACTCTCCATGGCCACTCCGTCAATTTGGCGGTATGAGGCGCTAACAAAACAAGTCACCTGAACAAGTCAAGAAGCCTGATACGGGGGAAAATGGCACGTGGCAAGAACACCAAACGACACGCGGCAACCAAGATGTGCAGCGTGGGAGCGGACAAGAAAACGAGCGGAGTGAATCTATCTGCGAGCTGCAGCAACAACAACAACCTCAGCAACCTATAACGAAGCAACCACGAGGACGACGACAACAACCATCAAAATCAAGAGTCAAACTACGGAGAGCGGAGAGAGGAGAAAGACACCAGAGTTGGAAACACCGACTCACCGACAATCAAGTGGGTTTGTCAAGCGTATCCAAGTGGAGCTATCAGACGAAGAAATCCTGAAGCAGCTGACGAGAAGAGAACCTCCACATCAGATTCTTGAAGGCAGGAGCGGCTCCTCACCCACTCCAAGATCCCTACAACCTTGGCGGTGGTGACGACAGAGGGCAGGCGAGATGCCGAACACAATCTCAATCAACAAGAAAATGCAACAGCCAGAGAGATTCATCCCAAGAGTCAATCAATGTTCAAGATGCCAGAGGGCCAGCCACAGGAGAGCTAGCATGTCGCAGTAAGACGGAAATCTGCCGGTACTGCGCCGATCACCACGACTTTCAATGAGTGTCCGCTGGCCAAGCCTAGGACACGGACTTCCGGGCAACCCAACACAAAAGAAAGTGCGCCAACTGCCTGGGCAAGCGTGGAGCAAGATACTTGGGCTGTCCGTACCTGCAACGACATAGAGACGTATTAAAGCTTGCCATAAACACAAAGACCCATACAACGAAGCAATGCGGAGGTGCGAGACAGCCACGGGTATATCCCAAGCTGAAAGAGATTAACTGCAAAAACAGATAGACGAGTTGAAGAAACAAGTCAAGGCACTGCTAACGCCGACTCTAACCAGCGACAACGAAAAACTACTGGCGGAAATGAAGGAGATCCAGCAAAACATTAAGCAAGAAGTGGAACATATGGCACTGATAAAGAATGAGAACGAAGAAACCCTACAAACCATTAAATCAGAGCGAGAACTGCAAAAAGCTTAAATTGAACTTTTCCAAAACAAACCAACAGAAGCCATACAAGAAGCCACAGAGAAACCGCAAGATGAAAACCAAGAGACAGCGCCTGAACCGTAAGACATACAAGTGGAAAACCAAAATCCCGCCAGACATCCGGAAAAAAAACGAGATGAACACCCTGATGACGGCACGGAGAGGCCCCAGAGACCTACCTTGGAGGAGTCCCTATAATTAATAAAATTACAGGCAATTAGAGAGGAACTCGGGCGCAAGGAATTCAGAATGCGCTGGAGAGAAAAGAAAAGGAAGAAGCCCAAGAAAACTCAGGGGGAACCGATAGAGAATACCCAGATACACACTATCACCCTGAGTCCGGCTTTGAGTACTATATAGATGACGGAGACATAAACTATTTATCGAAATAGAAAACAGAAGAAAGGAGGAATATTACTACATCGAAAAGTTTCTACGGACAATACACAAAAAGGAGGCAAACAGACCAAATAAAATGTCCTTATAAGGACTGCACCCAGCTAAGCCAGACGGGCCAGGAGGCCTGCACCAACAAAGAAACCACAAGAGGAGACGGGCACAAAGGATAGCCGCCGACCAATCTCCCAGCTGACGTCCACAGACACAAATGCCGATATACCCAGTCGGGTCAGGACCAACTCGTAAGAGCGCACAAGACAAGAATCAGGGGTGAATAAACCCACAGAAAACCACGGACCTCAACAATAACCACAGCTGAAAGAAGCAGGCTGAATGAGACCGAATATGGAATTTTTTGTTTTCAAGTCAAGGCAAGTCAAGATGTTGGTATGCATAGTTTTAAATGTTTGTCTTTAATTCGTTCAATTATTATTTTCACTGTCTCATCTACTGGAACGTTGGTGAATAGGGATGCTATATCCATGGATGCAATGTGTTTATTATTTATGTCCATTGTTTTTTCGCATATCCTTTACAGGACAATTGTAGTCAACACCAGCATTTTTCAGCTGATGTTGACGTCTTGGCAAGTTTTACGTTCAGTAGTTTGCCATTGCTTTCTGAACAACCGGCTCACATACCCTCCGTAAGTACCAAAGAGACGCGATCCGCTGCCGAATCTCGCGCTGTTGTGTTTTGTACAAGAGTATACTGGATTACGAACAACGTCCTTAACTCCTACGCTAGGGAGACTGGCTTTTATGATCATAGTATCCAATAACTCCACCAATTAAAATGTATCTTTGAGTATTTTTTGGATCGAAGGAATGTCATACTGGCTTTGTAAGCGTCTCTAGGACCGGCTCATTACAGCAGTCAGCCAAACATTCTGTGCTGAAGAATGTCATAAACCTGAATGGGTACTCCACAGGATTTATAAAACGCCACTGCCAACAGCCCAAACCAAAACCAGACGAAACTACAGTCCCTAAACTCAAGGTATTCATCCAGCTAACCTTTCGGGGGGGGGGGGGGGGGGGGTGAGAGAGAGAGAGAAGGGGAATGACGTAATGCAACGTCTACAGGACCGGCTCATTACAGCAGTCGGCCGAACATTCTGTACTGCAACTCCAGTTATTAGGTACAACACCACGCCTATTCCCACCCAGCAGTAAAAGAACCTGTTCCTCTGTACGCCAAATCTAACTGCATTTACCAATTCACATGCAGGTGCCAGTCTACCTTCATCGGCAGAAACAGAGCAACAATTGTACAACAGAGTATCTGAACACATACCTAAATGAATTGACAAGACACTACAGACAGGCCAAGGGATCCTAGGGATGCCGACACACCGGAAACTTCCCGCTTTATCAATGTCTAGGCACGTGTTGGAAAGGGGCCATGTGATTTATAGAGACAGTGCCTTTCGCGTGTTGTTTAACACACAAAATAGTCGCTTGTTAAAGTTTGCAGAAGCCATAATGATTAATCTACAAAGGCCATTTTGTGCAAACAGAAAGACATGTTAGTCAGTTTAAAATTACCGTGGTAGACAATTGCCATTTACTGTGCGAATATGTGCATGTTTCACATTTTTATTTTATCTAGTTATTTTACTTTACGTTTGGTGAATTCTGCAATATGTACCTGACGAGATGCAGTCAAATATGCCAGGCAATAAATCGTGCAATGTATTGTTTGTGTCTTCGTTATTTAAATTATATTTTCTGTCTGTCTGTCTGACTGTCTAATATTGGATATGCCTTTTCTGTATTGCCTGTCTGTCTATCTGTCTGTCTTTCTATCGATATGTATGTCTATTTATTTATACATCCGTCTGTCTGTGCCTGTCTGTCTGTCTGTCGATCGATCGATCCGTTTTCATGCCATTTTGGCATATCTGGATACTGAACCAGGGACACATTTTAATAACTAAAGGGCCCACTGTGAGCAGCTTCACTTCGACCTAATCTTCCAGACAATTTCATAGTATTCATTGTATGATACTGAGTTGGTTCAGAATCATCTGGTTCGCATTGGGGCGGATTTGAATACATTATTACACACCGAATACACCAGTCACCATTATATTGTGGCGTGGCTACCATTAACTTAACACATATCTCTATAATTTTGCATGCTACACGTTACTAATACGTTGTATATGAGGGGAACCATGACGTCTTGACAGACTATAGTTTGTAACATGGAGTTATAGCACAAAGCCTGGGCTGAATGTAGAGACCATGTGTTGCCCACTAGGCACGATCCTTCTCACAAACTGCCTAATTTACTCCAGAGAAAATGTAACACCAATATGTCTGGAAGAAGACAAGCTGAAAAACATCCCGGATCAGCAATGCAGTGTTCTAACTGTCCGCCTGCCGGAGCTTTCATCCTGGACCAGTTGCCGATGGAGCTTAGGACCTAGTCTGCCTGCCATGACATTTAGTCTTTAGGTTGCATTTCCTCGTACTAGGGTAAAGGGTTTTTAGAAGAGCGTTATGTTCGTATTTTAACTCTTTCAGACGACAATTCAGTATGAGTGGAGGGTGACAGTATTAATGGGAAGCTAAAAGTCACAGTTAGTAAACTTTCATTAACTTTCTTGTTCTCTTTCCCTGCTACGCTTTTAGATATTTTTTTTATAAATATTAACATTTATGGAAAAGATCTAAGAATAATCAAGAACGTTTACTGGAAACAAGTAGCAGAAATTAAAATGGGAAATAAAGAGTTTACTTATGAAAAGGTGAAGCAAAGGAGTAAAACAAGTATGTGTTTGTAGCCACATTTATTTCTCTCTTTTCTCTCTCTCTCTTCTCTCTCTCTCTCTCTCTCTCCCCCTCTCTCTCTCTCTCTCTCTCTCTCTCCCTCCCCCCTTTCTCTCCTCTCTCTCCTCTCTCTCTCTCTCTCTCTCTCTCTCTCTCTCTCTCTCGCGAAATGATAATGAAAGAGATCAAAGAGAGGCCAGGAATACGAGTTGGAAGATAAACTATAAACAATCTATGCCATGTACATGACACAGTATTGGGGGTGGATAATGCAAAAGATCTACAACTTTTGGATATTGCAGTAACATAGAGTGTAAGAAAATGGACTTTCCTTGAATATCAAGAAAACAGCCGTTGTTGTTGTTTCTTCCACTTATGCCGTTAGGCGTCGTGGGGAGGGTTAATTGGAATTCCAGCGCCGTGACTAGCACCTTTCCTCCAATTTTCTCCATAAGTCTTGAGCAGAATTTTAGGATCAAGTAAATTCCCTACCGGTTTGCTAGACCAGAGTAGGTTCCTTACCTACTTAACCATGTAAAGTGTACTCATTCAAATTACAGGGCCTCGATAGAGTCCCGTATTGTTAAACAGTAACAATGGTTATATCGAAGAAATAAGAAACAAGTGACACCAAAATGTGAAACGGATAAGGGAGAATATTTAACCAAGTTGATACATTTAAATACCTAGGGGCAATTATATCATCAGGTGGAAGATGCACGCCAGAGATTGAGTAGAATAGGTTCGACAAAAAGCTGCATTTCAGAAAACAAAAGTATCTTATGCAGTAAGGAACTATCTCAGAATGTAAGAAGCAGAGTGCTGAAATATTACATAGAACATGTTTTGCTGTATACCAGCAAATCATGGAACATTATTGAACAAATCAGGAAAAGCATTGAAGCTACGGAGGTGTGGTTCTTGAGACGAATCTTGCGAATACCTTGGACTGCCATAGTTCATCAGTTTTGTTTTTCTTACTTCCATCATTTCTGTTGTTATTACTTCCATCAGTTCTATTACTTTCACACATTCTGTTAGTACTTCATCAGTTCTGCTATTACTTTCATCACTTCTATTAGTATTACTTCCCTCATTTCTATTGTTATTACTTCCATAAATTATGTTATTACTTTCATTAAGTCTGTTATTACTTTCATCGGTTCTGTTTCTACGTCCGTCAGTTGTGTTGTTATTACTTTCATCAGTTCTGTTGTTATTATTGTTATCGGTTGTGTTGTTATTAATTCCATTAGTTCAATTATTACTTCCATCAGTTTTGTTCTTATTACTTCCATCATTCTGTTTTATTTCTTCCATCAACTGTTTGTTTTTTACTTCCGTTCAATTTTTATTTTGTTTACACCGCCAGTTATGTTTTATTACTTTCATTAGTTATGTATTTATTACTTCCATCAATTCTGTTTACATATTCAGCTTCTCAAAGACTCCTCCGTAAATGGCAATGATAGTTCTAGCCACTCTGAGCTAGTCAGTAACACGAACATGCCCATACTATGCCAGTGATATGAAAAGAGAAATATATACACGTTGGCCCCTGTTAACGTCGGGGTTACGTTCTTGGAAAACGCGACGTTAAGTGAAATGACGTATAGCGAAACACTATTTCCCATTGTATTGTAATGTTTATTTTGATGGTGTTTGATATTTATTGGCTAAATAGAGTTGGGTTGGAGGGCGAGTGGTAGAGTTATTGGGGACGTAGAGGCATTAAATTCTGCCTCTTCATCGAGAGGATGAAACTGTAACCTCTTCCTGCCTCTTGTCCTGGCTCTTCTCTGCTTGAAACAAAAATGTGTCCGATGTCTGCTGCACAGTAGCCACCCTCTCGTATCAGCACTCGCCGCGTTCACCTGTTGTGTGAATGTTTGTGCAGGTGTGAACGCTTCTTAGAGCGCTCAAACCAACCACGACTCTGCTCCTAAAACTATCATCAGCATACTAGTACATGCTCTCAACCCGCTTTCTAGCTTAGATCTTCCATAGAGAGACTTTGCTTTCTCTTGGATAACCATCTTGCTCACAGGCATATTCCGTTGGTTCTGGTCTTCAATCCAGACAGGCCAATTGTGCTTCCATGTTCTCCATAAGAATACTTCTGGTACAAGTGATCTTGGAAGCACTCAAAGGGGTTACGTTTTTAGCACCCTCTTTGATTTTGTCAGCACCTGCATGAATTGTCCTTACCGTCGTTGGAGGTAAACCATGGACTTTACCGATATCAACAGCCCGATCGCCAGCCTCAAAACGACGTTATGGCGAAACGTAGCGACGTAAAGTGAAGTTAGTCCCCTATGTGACACGACGTTATAGCGAAACGACGTATACCAAGGCGACGTATAGCAGGGCCTACCTGTATATAAAAGTACATGGTTCCAAATGTTGCTGTATGTAGCCGAGGCGCAGTGTTGGGATGAGCGCCCAACATTGCTTAAATACCCCAATGGCTCGTGAATACATAACCTCTGCAGCAAAAGTCCAACTCCTGGCCTTCACGTGAGGGAACTGTTTTAACTAACAGGAGAAGGGGCGACGGCGAGTTTCTGGCGCCGAAAAATAACCAGTATGCTCTAGATGTGTATGCACGTACATTCATGCGCAGACACGTGTGTGCGCGCGTACACATCTACACTCGAGTGAGACCACAGTCTACTCTAGCGAAGAAAGGTGCTGGTGACGGAGGCAACCAGCCAGGAGGCGCACCACAGAAATCAGGATGCCACGCAATCACGCAAAATGGAATATGTCGACTACTGCTAAATGTTATGGTGCTCGCCCTGCTTTGGACCCCCAGGCAGGTGCAGTGCCGGGCCCTATGTCTCGAAAGGGTCCAACCACAACTACTGGAGGTCCTTCTCAGATGTCCTGTGGAGCCAGGGGACATGAGAATAGGACGGCTGGCCATACTAAACAAAGACTTAAAATAATGCACTGGAATGCGGAGGGAGTCAGCAACAAAACAAAATAGAATTAGAAAACATCTTGGACCAAGAAAAAGTAAGCATATGTTGCTTGCAAGAAACTCACCTCAACGAAAATATAGCCTTCAAAATCAGAGGCTACCAGTGTTACCGATCTGACCGAAAGGACAGGCGAAAAGGTGGGATACTGACCCTTGTAAAAAATAACATCATTGCTTCCCAAATCGAAGTCTACATGGAAGGGGCTGAGTATCAGACACTTAAACTTAAGACAGGTAATACAGACCTACATCTGATCAATTACTACTGTCCAAGTGACCGCCCACAGGCACTGGACACACTACCATTAAAAGAAAAAAATGATTGTGTGTGGCGATTTCAACAGCCACTCGCAGAGCTGGGGCTATGATCACATGGACCAGAGAGGAGAGAGACTGGAAGACTGGCAGGATGAGAATAGATTCATCTTGATTAACAAGCCGTCCGACCCACATACTTTCTACTCGAGATCATGGCACACTACAACTACACCTGACCTGGCTTTTCATTCACCAGACCTGGAGTGGAACATTACACGAATTGTTGGGAAACAACTTGGTGGCAGTGACCATCGGCCAGTCTTTCTAACCGTAGAAAATGAGCTTGTAAGTGAAAGCAGCACCCTCTCGAGGTGGAACTACAAGAAAGCAGACTGGGCAATGTACAAGCATCGCACCAGCATACTGGTTAGAAACCTGAACACTGAGAAAGACATAAATAAAGTAGTTGAAGAGTTTGGGAAATGCATACTACAGGCAGCGCGAGAAACAGTACCAAGAGGAGCCCGTAAACAATATAAACCCTACTGGAGTAGTGAACTGGAACAGTTGCATAACGATGTGGAAGTGTGTAGAAAGCAAGCAGAGGCCACACCCAGCCAAGAGCACCACGATAAATTCCAGCACGCAACAGCCAAATTTCAAAGGGCAAGCTGCAGGCTAGATGGAAAAGCTGGCAGGAGAAAACAGTCTCTCTGAACTTTGAAAGAGACACAAGGAAATTGTGGAAGCTAATAAAACAACTTAACGATGAGGGCACAGGGAGAAACTCAAAAATTGCACTACATAAAGATGGAAACATCTTAACAAGAAAGCAAGCAGCTGACCATTTTGCGGACTCATTCGCACAAGATAACAATATCAAAATTAGTCCAGAGAAACAACAAGAGATTCGAGAGAAACGACAACATACAGGACAGAAGGAAATAGTACATGAGGTTCTGGAGGCACCCATCACAATCAGCGAACTGGAGCTAGCCATATCAAAACTGAAAATGAGAAAGTCACCAGGAGCTGATGGTATCTCCAATGAAATGATCAGGAACCTAGGAACAGAGGCCAAAGCAAAGCTGTTGCAGATCTTCAATAACAGCTGGACCTTAGGCAGTGTTCCACAAGCCTGGAGAGAAGCAATCATGATACCCCTCCTAAAATCAGGGAAAGATGGTTCCATTGCCTCTAGCTACAGACCAATTAGCCTCACCAGCTGTCTCTGCAAAACACTGGAGCGCATCATCAATCACAGACTGCAGTGGTACATTGAAAGTAAAACATCCTTGTGCCACAGCAGGCTGGCTTTAGGCAGTGCTACTCTACGGAAGATCAGACAACCTACCTCTCTCAAGAAATTGAGGATGCATTCCAAGAGAAGAAGCTGGTGCTTGCGGCATGGATAGATCTGAAGAAAGCCTTTGACAAAGTCTGGAAAGAAGGTCTGATGAAGAAACTGAGAAACTGCAAAGTCAATGGAAGAATGTACAAATGGGTGAAAGCATACTTGCACAACAGAAGAGCCCGAGTACAGATAGACGGACTCAAGAGCAAGAAAGTACTACTGCGTCACGGTGTTCCCCAGGGCGGAGTCTTGTCCCCCACACTTTTTCTAATCTTCATCAATGATCTTGTTGCTAATCTACCGCATTGAATTAAAGCGGCAATGTACGCCGATGACCTGGTTTATGGAGCACAAATGAACATGCATCGGTGGCCAACAAATTGCTACAAAGAGCTGTAGATACATTTGCTGCATGGGCAAATAGATGGTGTGTCAGCATAAACACTGACAAGTGCAGCACCACTCTATTTACCCTCTCTTCAAAACAAAAGGCAGGGATCATCCAGATAAATGGAACACCCCTAAGAGAAGATAAAGAACCAACATACCTTGGAGTAACATTTGATGGCAGGCTGACATGGAGAAAGCACATCAACAAAGCAGTAGCAAAAGCCAGAAGGAAAATAGCCATCCTGAGAAAGCTAAGTGGAACCACATGGGGAGCCAGTGGGAAAATACTTAGCAAAGTTTATCCAACAGAGCATACGACCACACCTGGAATACTGGGTCAACTGCGTGGTGTTCAGCATCAAAAACCACACTACAAGAGCTGGACAAGGTGCAAAATCAAGCACTTAGAGTCACCACAGGAGGGATGAGATCAACCCCTATAGTGGAAATGGAGAAGATGGGGAGGACACAAGCACTGAGTGAGCGCAGAGATACGAAAACGCTAATACAAGCAGAAAAGTTCCTCAGCTTGCCAGGCCACCCTATGAAGAACAGATTTGAAAACCTAGCTATGGGGCGGTTGAAAAGAAGTAGTTTTATCCACCAGGCCAAACGACTCTGCAGAGAAACCACCGATCTGCCCACAGTTGGTATCCCCTAACAACTATTCCAGAGCGAACTCCATGGAAAGATGAACATAGACTATCATTACAAATCCAGACAAAAGTGAGAGGAATATTTGACAAGGAAGAACAGAACAGTGTGCAGCGCAGAACAGCCACTCTCAGCTTCCTTGATGAAGAATACCCACAGGACCTCTGGATCCGAGTCTACACAGATGGGTCAGGCACAAAATGCTGTTCGAAATGGAGGAGCGGGAGTGTACATAGAATACCCAAATAATACTAGGGACACAGCCAGAGTACCGACAGGAAAGTACTGCCATAACTATGATGCTGAAATTGAGGCAATCAAGATAGCAACAGAGAAATTACTAAATACCAGCAATGGTACACAACCTGTGGTGCTACTGACAGATGCAAAATCAGTACTCGAGGCGCTCCTGTCTGGGAAATTGCCACTACTAAGGACACTACTTTCTGAACTTAGCAGTCAGCATAAGGTCACCATACAGTGGATACCATCCCACTGTGGAGTACCCGGAAACTGACAGAGCTGATCAATTGGCTAAGGAAAGGACAGCCTGATGTACCCGTTACATACCACCAAAAGAAAGAATGATCAAATCAGTCAGAAAGCCACCAAAACCTGCTCAAGTTGACTACCACTTATGGACAGACCAGAACAAGTCATTATTCTGGCGCCTCAGAACAGGACACAATAGATTACGCAACCACATGTATACAAAATTCAAGATTGGTGAATCAGCCATGTGAACATGTGGGTTGGCGTCGCAGACAGCAGAGCACATACTCCAAGACCGCCCAAAATATAACATATCTAGGCAAACCTTCTGGCCTAGAGAGACGACAGTGGAAGATAAACTATATGGACCACCGTGTGAACTGAAAAAGACAGTTAAATTCATACAAGATATGACATATTTCAAGCGAACGAAAGAAGAAGAATAAAAGTATATCATACTAAGAACTCTTGAAACATATTCTTGCATGCAATTTAATTCAGATTTACTTACCAAAATACTTTTATAACAGGCACGGTGTGTGTGAGATCGTCAGGTAAATGATGTTATGAGAATAAATCACATGGTGTAATGAGGTTCATGTTTACAACCCGACCAATTGTTCAATGGTGATGGATGTGCATTTGTTATTAATGTGCAGCTGGTACAATAAAATAATAATTATGCAACCAGAACAGCATAAAAATATATAATATTCTTTTTAACACTTTTGGGTTATAATTAACATATATGGTGTGTTTGTATGGAAGTAATTTTACGGGACAAAAAGAAAATCCTAACCTGCACAGGCGGTTGTAATTCCTCAGGCTCAAGACTTTGCATCTGTGAAGATAGCTATTTGCTTCTCTTTATATTCCTCCATCAAGAGCATTTCTGCTGCAGTTTTCAAAGTCTTACAATACAAGGTAGCATAGGCAGTAATAACGGAGAGTTTGACAGTGAGAGTGTCTATCGTTATTTCTTCTTCTGCGTTCATCCGGAGTTGTTGTTTTTTTTTCGGACGTGATTGCGTTGTGCCTGTTTACAGCAGAGCTGCGTTCTTGGGCCGTTAGGCCGACACATTCGACCTCTGCGGGCATTTGTCGACCGGGTTAACCTTCCCGGGGGTTTCTTAGGACGTTTGACTCTCACTGTTGTGGTGTTATCCCCCATCCCAGCTGGCTCCATATAGAACAGCCAAAGACATCCTGGTCAGCCCTCAAGGGAAGGCAGGGGCAGACCATGGGCATTCCCGCCATCCAAGGAGGCTTCCATAATTGCAGAGCCGACACATAGCACTCTGGTACTGGGCTCACCCAAGGAATCAGTCACGTCCTGCACATGGCTGCTTAGCCTCACTTCCGTATATTGGGCCTTCCGTTCACCATAGGCTGTTTTTCCGGAAACCAGAACTTTGCAGTCTGCAGATGACATCCACACAGTGAGCTTTCGATTCGGACTTTCCACGTAATGGATTTGCTATCCAAGCAATATTCCATTTCATGCCTCTGGGACGCTTTTGTAACCGACATACCTGTGGTATGAAGTGTGGCAGTCTACATACTTCTTCATGCACCTTTAAATGTCAACCTGAATGTAGTTAAAGTAAGCTGCAGTCAAGCTTGAGCTTGTTGATATCTCCATAGAGCTTGTCCTCAAATGAAGCAGGTGTGGGCCAAAATATCTTTCTCTGTTCTGCATATATTGGGCACTCCTGCAGCAAATGTTTAGCTGTCATTTTACCAGTTCCACAATTACATTCATCGGTATCTCCTATCTATAGTTTATTGAACAAGTGGTATTTCAGCCTGTTATGTCTTGTGCTGAAAATTTTCCAGTTGCCATTGACTGTTTTTTTTTTCATTCCATTTTTTAAATTTAGGAGAATTCCTCCACCTCCATTTTCTATTGAAATTTTGGCTGATCCATCTGTATATGCATGGGTCCAATTTCTGCTTGAGTAATGTTCTTTTATGTAGTTTAGGGTTATTTTTCTTCTTTCGGTTTCATTCTGAGTGTTCTTTTTATCAATACCAGAAATGTTTTCTATCATCTCAGGCAGTTGCTGCTGTCTCCAAGCTGGGAACTTGTGTGCATTTATATGGGTTTGACTGTTGATATGTTAAGTATAGGATCTGCCCTAATCTTTCGTTTTGCAGTTTCTACAAAGTTGCTACGCTTTCAGTCTCCCTTTCCAAAACCATTAAACCTGTTATACATAGGGTGGTCTGTCAATCTTCTAAATTTTTTCTGCTTGTTGCTGGGCCCTACTATCTCTTCTATCCTGCATTGGTTGTAAACAAGTGATCTTTCTAGTTCATTAATAGGCGTTGTCTTCAGGCTTCCAGTTATGATTCGCATTCCTTGATTTTGGACTTTACTTATTTTGTTAAAGTTTGACTTAACTGCTGTTGCCCAAGCTGCAATGCCATATTCCAGTACTGGCCTCACCCGACCAGTATATAACTTCTTGAGAACTTTCTCATCTGTTCCCTACGTTGTACCAGCAAGCTTTTTTCATGATTGCCATTCTTTGCCTTGCTCTTGTTCGATTTTTCTCAACCTGTGTCTTCCATGTCAGGCGACGATCAAAGGTGACTCCTAGATAGTTTGGATTTTCTTCATGGCGCAATATTTTTTCCATTCAATACCAGCTTAGGTTGCTGAGTTTTATTTGAGAGGGAGAACACTGTGCATGTTTGTTTTCTCCTCACTTATCTTCACTAGCCATGATTTTGATCAGTCCTCTAGCGCTAATAAGGCTTGCTGTATTCTGCTGTTAGCTGTACTAATATATTCTTCAGATGTCCATATGGCTAGGTCATCTGCAAAGAAGGATGTGTGTACTCTGGCTGTAAAATTTTCCGTGATGGCATTTATATATGCTAGGAATAATGTTGGTGAAAGAACTCCTCCTTGGGGGGACACCTTGCTCCAACAGCATCATTGTGCTGGTTTGTCCTTGTACTTTTGTCCTGGCAGTTCTGTTCTCAAGGTAGTGGCTGATCCAGTTGTACATTTTCCCACAAACATGCATTGTGTGCAGTTTTACTTTCAGTCCTTCCTTCCATACTTTATCAAATGCTTTTTCTAAATCTATCCAGACCGCTAGTGTGCTTTTCTCTTGGAAGGCATCCTCTATTTCCTGAGCTATATAGGTTATTTGATTCTTCAGTGGATCTGTACTTTCTGAATCCTGCTTGGTGTGGTGTTTAATAGTTGGTTTTCTTCCAGATGCCATGTTAACCTGTCATTGATTATGCGTTCCTTAATTTCCCTACACAGCTAAGTACGGCTCCACACTTACTCAAACCCTTTCAACTGATTCAGTGCCAAACAAAACGGAGGTTTGGACCAAAGAAAAGTGCATGGCGGAAAATTGGAACAATTTAAAGGGGGTGACATAGGGGGGGGGGGGGGAATGGTTGCATATCCTTTTATAGGACATAGCAGTCAACCAAAGCATGTTTTAGGTGTTCGTGATTCCTGGCTAAGTTTGCATTCAGTAGTTTGCCATTGCTTTCTGTGCGACCGGCACCCATACCATTTCATACAAAATCAACGTAAAGTGGTCTGCTGCCAAATCGCCCACAGCTGTGTTTCGAACGCTGGTATGCAGGATTACGAACTGCGTCCGTAACCACTTCGCCATGGAGTATAGGGAAACAACTATACAGCAGATACGGGAAGTCCCTTCATATGATTAATCATCCCATAGCACTTAATCATTTAAGCTATGACCTGAACGTCAAAGCATTTGACTTTATAATGAGTTAAAACTCACTCACTGTCACCCAGTGGATTCATAACAACCAACCAACTAACTAATCTAGTCCCAACCAATACGGTTTTGCATTTCTCCCAGTCTATATACCTTTAACGTCTCATTTCAATGGGATTGTAAAACCAGTAATAAACAGTGAAAGTACTGCAGCCAAAACTATGGCAAGGTGTGTGTAGAGAAATACAACATATAGTTAATACTCTTGTAAAACACAAATGCCGTACTAGACAGCAGTATATTAATTAATAAACATTAAACCAGTGAACAGTCTAGTGACATAACTGCATATTTATATCCAGCCGCAATTCTGTTTTATAATTAATATTTTTTAATCACCATTGGTCACATAAAAAGTTCCCAGTAAATCACAAACAGCCAACAAATGCTAGAGTTGATTGCGACGTCGTGAAAAGGACTTTGTAATGGTCACCAGATGTCTCCGATAACTAAAGAACTTATTACCCGTTGAATTGGGTGACTCAGTCAATCGATCATATGCCATCTCCAAAATAAACTGCAATTGATCTACAATGCTTTCTGTCTCATATTCTGGTGATACAATTTCACACATTGATTAATGTCAATCTCTTGTTATGTTCACACTTGTCCTATAGCCTGCCTCTTGCTTGAGTGCCTTCAACAGTTCCCTCTTGATGTCAGTCATAGACTGGCCATAGCCAATCAGATATTACTATCAGTCGTTAGTCGCGGTTCCAAGTTCATGGCACAGGGTTACCCCAAATCACACAAAATGTTCCTTACTGTCCAGTGTGAAATGTGGAACAGACAGCACGCACAGGCATACATGCATAAGACCGGTGCTAGAATGCCAACACTAGCAACAATACAATCTCACACATTGATTAATGTCAATCTCTTGTTATGTTCACACTTGTCCTATAGCCTGCCTCTTGCTTGAGTGCCTTCAACAGTTCCCTCTTGATGTCAGTCATAGACTGGCCATAGCCAATCAGATATTACTATCAGTCGTTAGTCGCGGTTCCAAGTTCATGGCACAGGGTTACCCCAAATCACACAAAATGTTCCTTACTGTCCAGTGTGAAATGTGGAACAGACAGCACGCACAGGCATACATGCATAAGACCGGTGCTAGAATGCCAACACAAAAGTCCGCCACGAAAATTACAGTTCACCATTGATGGAAGCGGAGGGACAGCTAGAAAAACAGCATTTTCACACACATTACTGCATAATGCATAACCAGCTGGTTCAGCAACCAGCTGTCAGCCATTTTTATTAACATGCAGCTCACAATACGAACAGTATTGACAGCAATGCTACAATAGCAGTAAATATGTTAAAGTACACTGTTTGAGAACATACATGTTTCCTTTGAAATCATACAGATGTAAGTCATTCACTACACAAGACAATTAACTCTTTGGAATTTACATGTTACACAATAATTAATAGAATTCCTTAGATCAAGTATATCCTTGTTTACTTCTATAGCACGTTCAATAACTGTTCGCAGCATGTACACAGCATTTACTGTACCCTTTCCTTCTACAAACCCACATTGTTCTTCCCCTATTTCAGGTTGTATCTTCTTCCTCACTCTTTGCAGGATAATTCTTAGCAAAATCTTTGTGATGTGACTCATTATCCTAGTTGTTCTATGTTGATCACATTCCAAGGTTCCTGATTTCTTTGGGATTGCAATAAATACAGAGTTAATAATTCAGGAGGTATATCTCCATATCATCATATAATGTGTTCATCAGTCTGGTGACTTGCTCTAGTCCAAATTCTTCTAAAGCTTTAATCATTTCTGTTGTGATGTTATCTGCACCGGGGGCCTTGCCAGCTTTCATATGCTTAAGAACATTTCGAACCTCCATCTCCAAAATTGGCGGTCCTTCATTATTAAATCTAATATCATACTGTTCGTCTCTGTTATCATCATAAAGGTGTTTCACATAATCTGTCCATACATGTAGAATCTGGTCTTTTTCTATTATGATTTTGCCATCTTCAGTTTTTAGACACCCTGTTGATGTACTTGTTCTTTTATTAGTAAGTTCCTGAATTCTTTTGTGCACTAATTTTGGTATTATGACTGTTGTGTTGGTTTTCAATTTCTAAGCACTTTTCCCCAAGCCATGCTTCTTTTGCCTCCTTACATAATATTCTGACTTGTCTGTGAATTTCTTCATATTTGACAGAATTATTTTGTTGAGTCTTCTTGTTTCCATGAGGTGTAAAATTTCTTCAGTCATCCATTTCTTACGACCCACCTTCTTTAATTTTGGAATAGTTGTTTCTGCAGCCACATTGATTGAATTCTTCAACGTTTCCCATTGATCATCCACATCCTGGAATAGGATCTCTAGATCAGACAAAATTTCAAATCTGTTCTGTACTTCTATGTTGAATTTGTTTTGTATTTCCTTGTCATTACTCAATGTACACAAATCATATTTAGTGTTTCCTGTTATATACTTGACTTTCTTCAACTTTATCCTCAATGTTCCTGTGAGTAATCTGTGGTCACTATAACAATCAGCACTGGGAACTGTTTTTGCTAGTGTTAATGCGTTTCTAAATCTTCTGCTAATCAGAATGTAGTCAATCTAGGTTTCTAATCCTGCTATCAGGACTCCTCCATGTCCATAATCTTCTAGGGTGTTGCTTGAACCAGGTGTTTCCTACAATCATTTCCTGTTCTTTTGCCCACTCTACGAGTCTGTATCCTCTTTCATTTCTCTCTCCTAAACCATAGTTTCCTACTGTGTATCTATCCCCTTGATTTCCTACTTTTGCATTGAAGTCCCCTATTATGATGTTTATTTCTGAATTTTTACATTTCTTTAAGGCAGACTCTATGTCATTATAAAATTCTTCTACACTATCTTCACTGGATTCTCCTGTTGGGGCATATACTTGAATAATATTTATGCTAAAAGGTATGCCACTTAATTTAACTAGTAGAACTCTGTCCTTGAACAGATTTTGCTGTTTTCCGGTCCAAAATAATTGCCACTCCTCTATGACGATCTTCACCTCCAGAATAAATAATCTTGAAATCTTCCTCTATCTTGATGCCTGCTCCTGTCCATCTCGTTTCGCACATACCTAAAATATTAATTTTTTCCCTTTCAATTTCTTGTTTTATGTTCTCTAATGTTCCGTCGTTGTTTAACGTCCTAACGTTCCAAGTTGCTAATTTTAACGTCTCTGTCCTTGTCTTGCGATGATCAGTCTTTAAGCGAATCATGATATACTAGGCACTTTTAAAGAGGTAGTTTGCCGTTGCTTTCCTCTACTGGCAGTGACCTTACTGGTCGGAGACCGCAGCCATTGACTCAAGAAGAGTTCCTCTGCCTGCCGTCGTGAAGCTCGAGGCCATGATCCCACAATATCTGTCGGCTGCCCTCAAAATTTCATCCACCACCTGCCTTCCGTGGCTTTCTTTGAAAACTTCCAATAAAAGGAACACAAAATAACATCACATAATCCACAGGAAAACACTATTCACAGGGAATCCATAGGAAATCACACGAAATCCAAAGGATAACACTAAATAGCGTCCCTCCGAAAAGTAACGCTACATTTTGTCGCCATTGTACCGGAAGAGCTTTATTGACTACACAAAGGCTTTTGATAGGAGTTAGACATGTCAACATGGTGGATATGCTTGCAGATATACAAATTGATGGAAAAGATATTAGACTTATAAAAAACATATATTGGAAACAACAAGCTGCCATAAGGATTGATAATGAAGTGGGTCAATATCAGCCTATTAAGAGAGGTGTTAGGCAGGGATGTGTCATGAATCCAGATCTTTTTTCCCTATACAGTGAAAATATTTTCAGAAATGTAGAGGATATAAATGGAATCAGCATTGGAGGACGAAAACATTAATAACATTAGATATGCAGATGATACAGTATTAATTGCAGACAATGCGCAGAACCTGCAACAATTAGTAGATGCGGTTGTTGTACACAGTGAGCAACTGGGGTTAGAATTAAATTGTAAAAAGACTCAGGTTATGGTCGTCACTAGGAAGGAAGAAGTGCCACAATGTAATATACAAGTAAATGGAAATATTCTTCAACAAGTGAATCGGTACAATTATCTTGGAACAGTCATAACATCTGATGGGAGATGCCTTGAAGAGATTAAAACAAGAATCGCCATGGCGAAAGTAGCCTTTAGCAAGATAAAAAACATTCTGACCAATAAAAAGATGTCAATTGAAACGAGAAAAAGAGTGTTGAGGGGATACATAGAGCCTGTTCTTTTGTATGGATGTGAAACTTGGACAATGAGCAGTCAAGCTGAAAAGCATCTGATGGCTGCAGAAATGTGGTTTCTGAGGAAAATGCAAAGAATACCATGGACAGACAGAAAAAACCAATGACCAAGTACTACAGGAGACAAATGAACATCGTAAACTGATTAGAGAAATTAGACGTAGACAGTCAAAAATGTTTTGGACATGTTATGAGAAGAAATGGATTGGAGAACTTAGTGACAACTGGCAAGATCGAAGGGAACAGACCAAGAGGAAGACCGAGAGGAAAATACCTGGATGGCTTGGCCACATGGCATGGACGAGACAGGAACACTGAGCTGATCCACGACACTGGTGATCGAGTGAAATGGCGAGTCATGACCGCCCACGCTTTCCGGCATGGCACATGATTGATTGATTGATTAGATCAAGTAGAAGAAGAACTGACATTTGATATGATTTGAACTTCAGAGAAAACTGCGAAGGTTGTTCAGAAAGTACTGCACCGCATCGTTTTTCTCAGGAGCTGTTTATTCAAAAAGCTTGAAATTTATACACAATATAAATGGATATCTCATGTAAACATCGGTATTATTCAACATAATCCCCATCGACTTGTACGGCTTTATGTCAGCGCAAAAGTGCATGTATTCCGTGCCCGTTCCAGATTTTGTCTTGATCGTGTAGCCAGTTCCTCGCTACATGAATCACTCCTTCATCATCTTCAAACCTTGTCCCACGGAGTGCATCTTTAGGTGGACCAAACAGATGAAAACCAGAGGGCACCAAATCGAGACTATAGGGTGGCAGTATAGTCCAACCCAATTTAGTGATTGCTTCCCGTGTTGCCAGACTTGTGTGAGACCGCACATTGTCGTGAAGGAGAAGCAGGTCTGCTGGATTCTTGTGCGGCTGAAGTCTGCGAAAACGTTGGATTCGCCTTTCATTCCCTCAGCGCATTTCAACATTTCCGCATTGATGGCTGTGGCAGGACGTACACGGCAAGGCCGATCAAGCAGCTAGTTCCGTATCTCCACTTATTGATTCTTTGATTCTCTGAACCCAGCGACTTACTGTACTCCTGTCGACTGCAAAATGTTCATACACATCACATAGACGCCTGTGAATGTTCACAACAGTTTCCTTCTCTGCAACAAGAAATTCTATCACAATTCGCTGCTTATAACGCAGGTTATCAGTTATCAGTTATCAGTTGGGGTATCTTCATTGCACTCCGGACATGTCCATAGGTGCTCAGATCCTCCCCCCCCCCCCCCAGCATATGCATCAGCGTCCGGTGGCTAATAGTGCCAGTTCTGTGTTGGTTGACGAGGCGCCTTGTTTTCCCGATGTACCTCTCGCGTCTGGCCGTGCCGATTCTTACTCCCAAGTCTTTCATCCTGGACAGCGATGTGGATTCACTGACGTCAAAGTCCTCTGTTCTCGCCATATCTTTGAGGACGTTAATAACAACGGCACGATCCATGGACTGGCCATCTACAGGGGGTGCAGAGCCAGCCAGTTTATCAGCTCGTTCATTTCCCTCGACTCCCGCATGTCCCGAGACGAAGATGAAGGTGACTTTACGGACAACAGACTTCCGCAGCGACTCAGTCCACTGTCTACGTACAGATCCAGCTTCGACCTTCTGAATCATGCTCATTGAATCACTTAGTACACACACGTTGGTATAATGCTGTGATTCCAGCCATATGAAAGCCTGTGTAACTGCCATCACCTCCATCGTCATGCTGCTCGAGATCATAGAGTGGGCACCACTGGATTCTTGAACGGTTCGGCCCGCTGAACGGGCTGTAAATGCCCACGCACTTCTCTGTAGCTTTACAACAGATCCATCTGTATAGATGAGCACTTCGGGGCTATCTGAGTGTTCATAGATGAGCGCGTTAACCTCTGCATTGACAGCGGCAGGGTTCTGCTCTCTGCACCGTCTGTCGAGTGTGATAATGCAGGAGAAAGTGCACTTAAAAGCTGGAGGCACCGGCACCCATTCCTTGACGGGGTTGATACTGGTAAGACTGCAGACTTGTCCGACATCTTCCGCCCGACCCATCAATGATTTGCCCCTCTTTAGCCTGTCACCCTTTTCTCTGAATATAGCGTCATGCAGAGGGTGCTGCTCATTTGTACTTATTTTTAAGTATGCACGAGCTCTCCAGATTTTGATCCCGTGTTCCATTGTCGGGAAGTCAAGGAGGTATCTCATTGCTACACAACTGGTGTCTCTCGTGCAGCCCAAAATGATGCGCATTTCTTCGTTTTGTACCTTTTCAAGTCTTCCAATCTGTGTAGGGCTGACAGTGAGGATGGCCAGGGCATACTCGATGCATGAAAGCACCAGTCCTTGGAACAGAAGTATTAACAGTCTTTGCTCGATAACGCAGGTTGCTAACACGCTCTATTTAAACCGTTTAGGGCAGCTATATTATTTGGCTGGTTGGGTTTCGATTTGGTGCACACAATCGGCATATGCATATTTGAAGTGTGCAAAATTTTATGCTTTTATCTTCTTATAAGCTGCAAAAAAAAACAAAAAACAATGTGGTGCGTTACTTTCTGAACGCCCCTTGTAGTTCATAAACAGCATCACATCTCAACAACTGAAATATTTTGGCTATACTTAACATTATAGTGGTTTGGAAAGACAAGAGGTCAAAGGCATGGTTCCTTGAAGAGGAAGAAGCAGGGGCTGATCAGTACAAAGTTTAACACATCGGAGACACTTTGTACATGACAAATGAACAGATGAACTGGTAAAGGACAGAAACTTTCGGCTGGGCTTGATAAGAGCCACGTTCATATCGTGCTCCGTGCGACACTTCAGACTGACTGCTCTGCTAAATGAAATTGAGCTGGATAGGATAAACACCCAGTGTAATGAAGTCGATCTTCTTGATTTTCATTTCTCCTTTTTACATTTCTACAAGATATCTTCTAACCTGTGCTACACCAGAGTTAAACCAGTGTCATACCAGTGTTAAACGAGTTTTAAACCAGTGTTAAACCAGTGTTATACCAGTGTTAAACCAGTGTTATACCAGTGTTAAACCAGTGTTATACCAGTGTTATACCAGTGTTAAACCAATGTTATACCAGTGTTAAACCAATGTTATACCAGTGTTAAACCAATGTTATACCAGTGTTAAACCAATGTTATACCAGTTATACCAGTGTTAAACCAGTGTTATACCAGTGTTAAACCAATGTTATACCAGTGTTAAACCAATGTTATACCAGTTATACCAGTGTTATACCAGTGTTATACCAGTTATACCAGTGTTATACCAGTTATACCAGTGTTATACCAGTTATACCAGTGTTATACCAGTTATACCAGTGTTATACCAGTGTTAAATGAGTTTTAAACCAGTGTTAAACCAATGTTATACCAGTGTTAAACCAATGTTATACCAGTGTTAAACCAATGTTATACCAGAGTTAAACCAGTGTCATACCAGTGTTAAACCAATGTTATACCAGTGTTAAACCAATGTTATACCAGTGTTAAACCAATGTTATACCAGTGTTAAACCAATGTTATACCAGTGTTAAACCAGTGTTAAACCAATGTTATACCAGTGTTAAACCAGTGTTATACCAGTGTTATACCAGTGTTAAACCAGTGTTATACCAGTGTTAAACCAGTGTTATACCAGTGTTAAACCAGTGTTATACCAGTGTTAAACCAGTGTTATACCAGTGTTAAACCAGTGTTATACCAGTGTTAAACCAGTGTTATACCAGTGTTAAACCAGTGTTATACCAGTGTTAAACCAGTGTTATACCAGTGTTATACCAGTGTTAAACCAGTGTTATACCAGTGTTAAACCAATGTTATACCAGTGTTAAACCAATGTTATACCAGTGTTAAACCAATGTTATACCAGTGTTATACCAGTTATACTAGTGTTATACCAGTGTTAAACCAGTGTTATACCAGTGTTAAACCAGTGTTATACCAGTGTTAAACCAATGTTATACCAGTGTTAAACCAATGTTATACCAGTGTTAAACCAATGTTATACCAGTGTTAAACCAATGTTATACCAGTGTTATACCAGTGTTATACCAGTTATACCAGTGTTATACCAGTTATACCAGTGTTATACCAGTTATACTAGTGTTATACCAGTGTTAAACGAGTTTTAAACCAGTGTTAAACCAATGTTATACCAGTGTTAAACCAATGTTATACCAGTGTTAAACCAATGTTATACCAGTGTTAAACCAATGTTATACCAGAGTTAAACCAGTGTCATACCAGTGTTAAACCAATGTTATACCAGTGTTAAACCAATGTTATACCAGTGTTAAACCAATGTTATACCAGTGTTAAACCAATGTTATACCAGTGTTAAACCAATGTTATACCAGTGTTAAACCAATGTTATACCAGTGTTAAACCAATGTTATACCAGTGTTAAACCAATGTTATACCAGTGTTATACCAGTTATACCAGTGTTATACCAGTGTTAAACCAGTGTTATACCAGTGTTAAACCAGTGTTAAACCAGTGTTAAACCAATGTTATACCAGTGTTAAACCAGTGTTCAACCAATGTTAAACCAATGTTATACCAGTGTTAAACCAGTGTTAAACCAGTGTTAAACCAATGTTATACCAGTGTTAAACCAGTGTTAAACCAATGTTATACCAGTGTTAAACCAGTGTCATACCAGTGTTAAACCAGTGTTATACCAGTGTTAAACCAGTGGTATACCAGTGTAATACCAGTGATATACCAGTATTATACCAATGTTATACCAGTGTTAAATCAGTTATACCAGTCTTATACCCATGTTAAACCAATGTTATAACAGTGTTAAACCAGTATTATACCAGTGTTAAACCAGTTTTATGCCAATGATATACCAGTGTTATACCAATGTTAAGCCACTGTTATAGCAGTATTAAACCAGTGTTATGACTGTT
This sequence comes from Cepaea nemoralis, assembly GCA_014155875.1. Classification (NCBI taxonomy): domain Eukaryota; kingdom Metazoa; phylum Mollusca; class Gastropoda; order Stylommatophora; family Helicidae; genus Cepaea; species Cepaea nemoralis. The sequence goes on along the minus strand of JACEFZ010023114.1, from coordinate 115,779 downwards.
CAAAGATATTTGAAACTGAAGCCAGGTTAGGCCCATTTCAGCAATGACCAAATCATGGAATATGGATTAAACATAATCTATAAGAATAAAGTGTGTGGCAAAGGGGTTACAAATGCAGTTCTTAATCTCGCCTACTGCGCGCAAAGCAGAACGCCTTGCGTTGGTTTTCATACACTGGTATCCCGGGAAGGTTAACCCGGTCAACAAATGCCCGCAGAAGTTGGATGTGTCGGCCTAACAGCGCAAGAACGCAGCTCTGCTGTAAACAGGCACAACGCAGTCACATCCGGAAGAAAAAAAACTCCGGATGAACGCAGAAGAAGAAGAATACACTGGTATGAGTGCCAGTCGTTCAGAAAGCAATGGCAAATTACTGAACATAAAAACTTGTCCAGGAATCACAAACAGCCAAAAAATTCTGGGGTTGACTGCTATGTCCTGTAAAGGATATGCAACTAGCTTAGTTAGTTAGTTAGTCATGATTCCAACTTCACTGCAAAGGGACGCCCCATTATGCTCCATTCCTGTGCCATTAAATATCACACAAAATGCCCCGCACTGCCCCATGTGAAAAGTGAAACAGACAGGAGTCTTGACAAACCACCAGCCCGTGCAGGTATACTATGCATAATGCAACTAACTAAACTAGAGTAATACGACCCCAGTAAACCTGACCCCTGACAGAAACAATTCACTTGTTGAAGGTTATTCCCATTTACTTGGATGTTACATTGTGGTATTTCTTTCTTTAATTCTTGGAGATGTCTATAATTTCCAGCAGTCTTTACACTCACCCAAATCCACTCACCAGACATCATCAATAACATAACACTTAAATAAACATATTTGATGTATTCGTTTTATTACCATCTGTACACAATTGAGCTATCTTCTGGCAAATATCAATTCCACATTTAACACTTTCCTCAATCTTATTAACATCAGTTAATTGTTAACAGAAACCAAGAGCTCAATATGTGGCAAAACATATTCATAAATAATTTTCATTAATAATTAGGGTAAAGTAAAGAAATAATAATATTGTACACATTGTGAGTTCAAAAAATATATTTCATGGCACACAAAAATGGATCCACTTCAGCATTTCAATAATAGGCACAATCAATAGCAATGATATTCATAACATTCTTTTTATTTGTTCCATTTGATTCCTATGTGTGACCAGTTTTTAACTTATCTACTGCAAGTTTTTAAGAACCTATAGTACTTCTTCTTCTTCTTCTGCATTCATCCAGTTTGTTTTTTTTCGGATGTGATTGCGTTGTGCCTACAGCAAAGCTGCGTTCTTGCGCCGTTCGGCCGACACATCCGACTTCTACGGGCATTTGTTGACCGGGTTAACCATCCCGGGGGAACCTATAGTACAATACCATCCATTCATTCATTCAGCAGCGTGTCACTTGCAGAATTTGGCTCCCACAACAACATTCAGGAAAACTTCTCGGTCATAAGCAAGATGCCCCGCATCCGATACACCCATCTGAAGATCATCTGTCACATCCTGCACCCATCTTCTCTTTGGCCTTCCTCTTCTCTTCTCAGACATATACCCCTTCAAGATCGTTCTCTCCAAACTTTTGTGACGTTTCAAGTGACCAAAATATTTCAATTTTCTTTGTTTTATTGTCATTAATAGTCAACCTTCTTCAATATTTAGCTCTTGTGGTATGGATGCATTTATTCTTTTCTGTATACAAGATATTCTTAGAACCCATCTATAACATTTGTATTAAGGCATTTATGTGCTGTTCAGCTTGTTTAGTAAGTGCCAAGGTCTCACAAGAATATGTTGCAATGGGAAAGATGCATGCTCTTAAAAATCTAATTTTTGTAGTTCTATCCTACCCCTTCATGATTTATTCAGCTGTTTTAGTCTCTGAAGAGCAATAGACAGATTTTCCTCATGATTTCACTAAGCTTCTGATGTTGTATTGTCAAATGCCTTTGAATAATCCACACAACATAAGAATAGATTTACATTAAATTCTCTGCACTTCTCTAATATTAAACACATATTGAGTATGTTATCTCTTGTTCCTCTTCGTTGTCTAAATCCGGCTTGAACGACATTAATCTCTTCTTCCATTTTCTTACAAAGTCTTCCTATTATGATTTTTAGTAGAATTTTACTTGCATGACTGATCAGGGCAATAGTTCTATAGATAAACCAGTTTGCATCGATATTCAGGTCCTGTAAGATATTTGTATTTGTTCCTCTTTTGACATGATATTGTTGATAAACCAGTTTAAATTGATATTCAGGTCCTGTAAGATATCTGTATGTTTTTCTCTTTCTTCTACTTTCATCTTCCAACGAAGCAAAGACCCCCCCAACCAACTCAAGCCAAGCCCTTTGTAGGCGGTATTGATGACTGGTTGGATATTACAGATAACGTTTTCGAATGAACGAACTAATGAACTTTATTTTTGAAGGGTCACAAATTGGGCATGCAGGCCCATCTTACATTCAACCCTTCCAATCATTTGTCTTTCGTAAATCAATTAACTATTTTGCATGTTGCATTCACATAGTAAAATAAACATTTTAAAATGAAAGTTGTGAACACAAACAATGTTATGAGACAGGCAGGCAACCAGACACACATACATAGCACATGCATAAACACATACATACATATGTTTTCTATGAAATGAGATATCCAGTCTCAAGCCAACCCTCCTAACCCTCCTTCGTTGAATGGTAGGTTAAAGTGTTAGAATCCTTTGCTTCCCTTAAGGGACCACTAACACATGAGCAATTAAATTGTTGGAATCCTTTGCTTTCCTTATGGTCACCACTAACACGTGGGCAATTAAATTGTTGGAATCCTTTGCTTTCCTTATGAGCACCACTAACACATGAGCAATTAAATTGTTGGAATCCTTTGCTTCCCTTATGAGCACCACTAACACATGGGCAATTAAAGTGTTAGAATCCTTTGCTTTCCTTATAGGCTGCTTCCCTTAAGTGCAGCACTAACACATGGGCAATTCCTCTTTTTTTGGTCCAAGGCATTCTATGAATGTTTATACAATATTTTACCTTGAAGGATTTAATTTGCTTCTTCATAGTTTGTGAAGTGGTCCATGATTCACACTTGTAAGTGAGAATAAATATGGAATGAATACCTTCTACATTAAATATTTATGTACCTTAAATAACACACACACACTATCTTGAGTCTGTTTGTGTTTTAGTTGTATATTGTTTTGTTACCTTTTTCTGTAACTATGATTACTGCTGCAGGGAAAAACTATAGTATTGGTAAAAACAGATTCAGATTTGTATATAATAAAATTATGTGTAATTCTGCATGTGACTTCTTAATATGAGCATAACTATAATTCATTTGTTGGGATTATCTATGTACTTTAGATATTCATCATCATCATTAAGTGCCCTGTCAGCTGGCTAGGTGTTCATGACTCTCCTCAGATCTCGGTATTTGGTATTCTAGATCAACTCTGCTGATGATATTCCTCTATGCCACCATCTCAATCCATCCAGCATTATTTCTCTTGGTCTGCCTCTCTTCCCCTTCATCTTTCTAGTTGTCATGATGTTCTCCAATGCCTCTCTTCTCATCACATGACCAAAGAAAGCTGTTTGTCTCTTTCTTATTGTTGTCTTCTTCTGCGTTCATCCGGAATACTTTTTAGGTTGCGTTGTGTTTCTTATTGTATACAATGTTCTAGTTTCATTAACCTCTTTCAGGCAATCGTCGTTAGCTACTTTGACAGTCCAAGGAATTAGCAAAATTCGTCTCAGGAACCATATCTCTGTTTTTTCCAAGTTCTTCCTAATTTGTTTATTTACATTCCAAGATTCCCTGCCATACAGCAAAACAAGTTCTATATAGCACTTCAGCACTTTCTTTCTTACATTCAATAATAGTGATTTATTGCATAAGATACTCTTCATTTTCTTAAATGCAGCTTTTGCTTACTCTATTCTGCTTGTAATTTCTGTTCTGTATTTCCCATCTGATGTTATAAATGCCCCAAATTATCCATTTGGTTAAGAATGTTCACTTATATTTCTCTTTCACATGTTAGTGTCACCCTTAGCTTTAATATCACCATTGTTACTGTTTTCTTGGTATTCAAGGAGAATCCTTTCTTTGCACTCTCTCTTACTACTTCAGACGTTACAATATGTTTTTTTTTAGTTCCATGTCCTTCAGAGGACATAGCAGTCAACCCCAGCATTTTGGCTGTTCGTGATTCCTGGGCAAGTTTTACGTTCAGTAGTTTGCCATTGCTTTCTGAACGACCGGCACCTATACCTCTTTCGAAAAAACTAGCACCGCTGTGTTTCGAACCCGGGTATATGGGATTATGAATTGTGTCCGTAACCCCTTTGCCCACAGAGACCTGTACAATATGGTACAGCTAGTAAATTAAAGGGGCATTGTTCTTGCCATGAGGCTACTGGCTGTATGGTGCCAGCCTGACACACATTTAGACCAAATTGGCACTGGATGGGTGATGTCAACAACCTTTACTCCCCAGAACATTTACTGGTACCTGTTTGGGTTAACCTGGCAGCACATGTACATTTTTTAAAAATCCCTTTCAATGCGGATTTTAACACATGATCATAGGGCTAGCAGATTGTGCTAATCACTGGGGTACTGCAGCTCTCTTAAAGTTTAGCGTCAATTATTAATTAATTTGCTGAATGGATAAGAACATGTGTTCTTAAACATCTGGTCTGCTGAGGCCCAGGTAAGGGGTTTAACCCCTACACTGGATAGTTGGACTAAAATGTTGACCTCTCGACCTTGACTTGGGGATGTAAATTACAAGTACCTCTGAAGTGGGAGTGGGTTCGCCTGATGGCAAGGGACTGTTAATAGGGAAATCTAATCCATTTGCAAAATTCAGTCCAGCGCTATTAGAAGAGCATGTTTGTACTACACTTGAGCTCAAAGAGAGAGAGAGATAGAGAGAGAGAGAGAGAGAGAGAGAGAGAGAGAGAGAGAGAGAGAGAGAGAGAGAGAGAGAGAGAGATGTGCGCACGCATGCACGCGCACACACACACAATTTAATTAATTTCAAAATACACAAGATAGCATTCTGAGGCATTAACTACTCATCTTTATATTTGTATGTTCTCTTCAAACCCCAGGTATTCTTAAAGTAGTGACATAAAGGTGATAAGATTGACGTCATTGTACCAGGTTTTACTCCATATGTTTCGGTCTCCCTCCACAAAATGGCAAGCTGATTGCTAAAAGTATAACAAAAAACTACAAACTCCATAGCTCCAGCTGAGTTTTTTAGCAGCCCAACCAAGGCATCACTTAATTTTGGCATTATTTGCTACAAATACCAGTTTACCTGGCATACTGCAGTGCCAATCATCATTCTTTATATTTTGTGCGGTAATTATATTGTATTGTTTCCAAACTTCAAAATAATTTACATAAAATGTACAAACTTAATAAAACACAAACACACCTACAAAATAAAGTACAATTATACACTTATTTAGTGACAAATTTTCTCAGCACTTCCCCAAATAAATCAGCAAAACTGAACAAAAATATACACTGTTATAGACAACTAAATCATCTCGCTTTTGATAGCTCTTTATTTTCAAACGCAACCTCAAAGTGAGGTTGTATTTATTTATTTATATAACTCAGCTTACTCTGAAGTTAAGTAACGATTGCCCTCAACAGACACACCTGTTAGATGCACAAGCATATTTATTTTTATTACCTGCTTATTCTAATATTATGTAACAATTGCCTTAAGATACAAGTGTATTCTATTATATAAACATTTGATCTAATGTTGTATAACGTTTGCAGTCAACAAGGCACATCTGTCAGATACAAGTGTATTCTATTATATAAACACTTGTTCTAATGTTGTATAACGTTTGCAGTCAACAAGGCACATCTGTCAGATACAAGTGTACTCTATTATTTAAACACTTGTTCTAATGTTGTATAACATTTACAGTCAACAAGGCACATCTGTCAGATACAAGTGTATTCTACTACATAAACTTGCTCTAATGTTTATCAAATGGTCACCAAGGCACAAGGAATTCAATTCTTCAACAAAAGTAGCCAGAATATGTTCATCCTGTAACATCAATCTGTTAATCCATCAACAACAAATTACAACAGTTGGTCGATATCAATCCTTAAAAAACATTAATCACAGTGGAATTTAACATCAATGCTTGAAACCACCAAACTGACAGCAACAGCACATGGGTGTAAATCATTCAAACTCAATGGCACATAATTAGCAATATTTTTCCATTGAATATCTGAACAATCAAGACACAAGCAACAGATTTCACAATTTATTGCTTGGTATATTTCACTATATCTCACAATAAAATATAAAGTGAATAGATTAATCCTTTTTTTGGCTGAAATACATCAAACAGTGTCACTGATACTCCAATGAACACACATGTTACCAAGGTAGCCACAAATTCATTGCCACTGCTTACACAGCTGAGATTTTCAATAGCGTTTAGTGTCAGCTTCGGCAAATTTATTGTTCATGGAATACAGCAGAAAGTATTTTCTAGATTAACCGTGTGACCAAAGTTGAACAGTTGTGCAATAGAGGAGACAAGGTCTTTATAGCAAGGCACTCAAAATCATCACTTCTGAACTCAAGGATCAAACACCATTATGTACGGCTAGTAACTTTTCCCAGATGTATGTTTAATGTTATGCAGGTTATAATTTTAACTGGGTGGTGAAGTTGGGGTAACCTCTATCAAATGAGAAGTAAAGCACCTCCTTCCCTCCGCTAGCCTACAGGAGACCTTTAGGCAAGGCTGAGTACCCATTTAGCCCCTCCCCTCCTCCGACCAGGGTATCAAGAAACCATACCAGCAGATGGTGTATTGAGCTTGAGAGTAGCCAAAAGATAGTTCTTGGTCTCAAGTTCAAGAGAGCAGGCAGAAGATCTCTTTATAGAGACAATGATTAGTCACTGACCAGTATGGTCACTGCCAAGAGGGAAAGCAATGGCAGGCTACCTTCTTTATAGGTGCCTAGTAAATCATGTCTGTACACAATAATTTATTCAATGTGAATAACCTCAAAGGGAGTTCAAGAACTGCCTCATCTGGTGAGGCACACTGCAACACACATTGTATTCATTACAGGCTCAAGGAGTATGCTAAGTAAGGTGGAGAAAGGAACGTTTCATGTGGAATGGCTATCCTCGCTTCAGAGGTCACAGATTGTGAGAATTGTATGGACTTTTTTGCCCTGGCCATGTGGGAGTACGGGGGAATGAATAGGCTGATAGGCTGGCAGGGAATGCATGTCTTAGTGGTAGACTACCTAAGGACAAGGTAGAGGCGGTCGAGCGCCTGTGGGACCGGGTGGAGAAGGCAGGGGAATAGATTGAGAACCTATATGTGGAAAGAATGATATTGTGGAGGATCTGCAGGAGTTCTGGAAGAATCTGAAAACTGAGAGGGAAGACCAGGAGAACTTTCGATCAGATAGCTGTGGGAATGATTAGTAGGGTGACTCTTTGCTGGCTGTTGAAAGAGAGGACTGAGCGTGTATGGGAATGTGCTGAGTGCAGTAATGTCGGTTTTTAGCTCAACTCAACTGGTAGGGCACAACATGTGCTACCTGAGTTTGGCGTCGCTGTATCGATGGACATCATTATCATAATTGATTAGCAGTGCTTACAACACAGGGCTGTGGACAGACATGATGACAAATACCACATGGTACAGACTATAAGAAGATACAATTTTAAGTCCCTTTAACCATGTATAACGTATGCCATCACTGCAGTCTTGGCAGTCAGCATTACCGAATGGATAAGAAAACATATTCTTAAACATCTGGTGTGCTGATGCTGAGGTAGCAGATTCAACCCCTACACCAGTCAGTTGGACTAGATATACTGACTTCTCATTCTGGACTTGGGAACGTAAATTACATGTACCTCTGAAGTCGGACTGGGTTCACCTGATTGTGAGGGACACTGGTAATAGGGAAAGCTAAACCACATGCAAAATTCAGTCCGGTGCACTAGAAGTTGTAGAACATGTATGGACTGTGCTTGAGTTCACAGCAAACAAACAAAAATAAAACCATAGTCCTGACACAATAACACCTGACCTGAAATCTGTAACCTGGTTTAGAAACTGATACAAATGTATATATATTAGACCAAACATTAGGACATGTTTATGTGTTTTCACAGTTAACCAGAGTTTTTAAAAACCACAAATGAATGAACAAATGAACAAACAAATGAATAAACTTTATTTTCAAACATTTAAGGATTGGGCATGCAGGCCCATCCAACAATGTGTCCTTCTTATCTCTCTCCTTTCAAACATACTTTCATTCATGCATCTTTCTCCATTCATACATACTTTCATTCATGCATCTTTCTCCATTCATACATACTTTCATTCACGCATCTTTCTCCATTCATACATACTTTCATTCATGCATCTTTCTCCATTCATACATACTTTCATTCATGCATCTTTCTCCATTCATACATACTTTCATTCACACATCTCTCTCCTTTCATACATTCTTTCATTTATGCACCTCTCATTAGGTTACAATTAAACTGTAACAATACTATTAGCATTATAAATGCATGAAAAACATGCTGACCAAAATAACACTAGATCAATCATGTAATTCAACAAAACAGCAATGATTGAAAAGTAGCAATCATAAAATGTAATCAACTACTCCGATGGCACATGGGTATGAGATACTTAATTTAACATAATGTTACTGGCTGACATGCACATCAGCCTGAAGATCAAAACCACAATGGCACATGTCAATCAATCTTTCAAACCAACAAAATCAGACCGATTATAACTGGTATAAAACTGCAGTGACTCATATGAAAGTGTATCAACACATTCATTAAACTCATGGCAAAACCATCAGAAATATGAAATTGTTGGGGAAACTTTGCACACTAAGACAGCACATAAACAAAACATAAACAAACTCACAGTAATGATTGACATTCATAGAAGTAGAAGAAAGATACAGAGATTAGAGGACACACTCATCATCATCAAGTGCCCTGCCAGCTGGCTTAGGTACTCATGACTCTCGGCATATCTCGGTCTTTGGTGTTCTGGATCAACTCTGCTGATGATATTCCTCCATGCCACAATCTCAATAATCCATCCAGCATGGATGTTGGCCTCTGCCTCTCTTGCCCATGATATTTCCAGCTGTCACAATGTTCTCCAATGCATCTCTTCTCATCACATGACCAAAGCAAGCTGTTTCTTATTGTTTTATATATTGTTCTAGTTTCAGTAGCCTCTTTCAGGCAATTGTTATTAGTTACTCTGGCAGTCCAAGGAATTTGTAATATTCATCTCAAGAACCACATCTCTGTTGCTTCCAAGTTTTTCCTAATTTGTTTCCAGAATTCACTGATATACAGCAAAACAGGTTCTAGATAGCATTTCTCTTTCTTAAATTCAAGGATAGTGACTTATTGCACTAGACATCATACAAGCTATTGCTATCATACCGGGATTCGAACCTATCACCTCCAAATGATGACAACGACTCACTGCAGGAACAAAGAGTACTTCGATACACTGCCAACTCGACACCCATTCTAATCTCTACTTCTTTCTACTACTTTTATTACAAAATTAAATGTTGCTTAATGCATGTAATTCTACAGCAAGTTTAAGTAACAAATAAATACAACTATATGTATCGTAACAAGATCAGTTCAGCAAAGATAATAAGCAACAAAATAAATGAGAACATACTGTATTGCATCAGTTTAACGCTGAATTAAGGCCCTTTGAGTGAAACAAAACCAATGAACACACTTATAAATCAGTGTTTCTATGGTAACATCATTGAAAAAGTTGAATCAAATTATGAATCTTTGTACCTGTCATTTTGACTAGTGTTTGTAAGACTAATGACTTTGTGTTTTAGTTGATACTTATTTGCATTTCTGGTGGACAATTACACTATCTCAAAAATAAGACTGATATATGTGTATATGTGTGCATATATTTCTGTTTGTATCTGTCTGTCTATACAAGAGCCCATCTGTGTATGCCCATCTGTGTGTGCCCACTCGTATATACTTGCGTTCAAGTATGTAACACTGGATTTCCCTCTCAAGATAAATTTATGTTAACTCTTCTTGACTTATTCATTTGTTGATTTTATAAGTAATTTAGCCATTACCAGCACTGCTCAGATATCATTCTTTACAAACATGGAATATATATTACACCATGTTTGTTTAACACTTTCTTTCACAATCCTCTTCTTATAATGGTTAATTACATACTGCTGGAATATTTTCTTTCACAATCCTCTTCTTATAATGGCTAATTACATATTGCTGCAGTGCTTTCTTTCACAATCCTCTTCTTATAATGGCTAATTACATATTGCTGCAGTGCTTTCTTTCACAATCCTCTTCTTATAATGGCTAATTACAAACTGCTGAACAACTACAGATTTTTCTGCCTGAACAGTTCTCATTTATCTCATCAGCAACCATTCAATTATTTCTTGATCAATACAAGTAGCTGCAGCTTCACAGTGATCTTCAGCCTGTGCCCATTCTTCAGTTCATTACATTTACACAGAAGGCTGTCACAGTTTATTTGATTGTTTCATAATGGCACATGTGTGAATTATGTTGTTACTTGTTACCACGGTGCATCAGGACTGATCACAAGCACATGTTCCCACACACAAGAGGGCAAATTCTCACTCACAAGGGTGCAAGTTCTCTAATGCAAAAGTACAAGTTCATACACACAAAAGTACAAGTTCACACACACACAAAAGTGCAAGTTCATACACACAAAATTGCAAGTTCATTCACACAAAAGTGCAAGTTCATACACATAAAAGTGCAAGTTCATAAACACAAAAGTGCAAAACTTTTTCTAGTCTGAGTTTTCAAACATCCTTCTTATATCCAAAAAGTTAGACTTTTAGTAGACAATGTTCAGTATTTTTCAGAAAACAAACAACATGAAAGGAAATTATACAAATATTAATACTGACAATCCATTGTGGAATATTCTCGTAAATATTACATGTATTATGACAACATTAGTACCATTATGCCTCACATGACACCAGCCTTGAAGTCAGACTTTATATAATAGTTGTTATGTGTACATGCATAGTACAGATATAAAATCATGTATTCCACTGTTGCAATAACCTAATGCAATATCACTGTTGCAACAACCAGTTAATTATTATTGTTACAACAACCTGACTATCATCATTGTTACAATAACCTGATCATCATCATTGTTACAACAACCTGCTGGTATATCACTGTTACAACAATCTGATTATCACCAGGTTCCCACCAAGGTCAACACTGATATGAAGGTACTGATAAGGTAGCATTCACATGTCGATGATATCACAACCTGCTGATACTAACTATTAACAACTTCTAACATCCAAATTATTTCATTACTAGCACAGTGTAAAAAGCCTACAGCAACGGACTTTTTACTCAACAAGACTCTGCAAAAGAGCTGCAGCTTCAGTGAATCAGTGGACATACTGTGCCAGGCGCACAACACTTGTGAAATGCATGACCTGAAAATAACACGAGAACAAAAATGACAATCTGGCAAGAATGAATACAATTTACAAGAATACAAGTTCTGTTTAACCTTTCTGGCTTAGAAATTGCAGACTCTTTCTCAGTCCATCCCTCCCTCACATGGGTGCATGCGTGCGTGCGTGCGTGTGTGTGTGTGTGTGTGTGTGAGTGTGGGGGAGGGGAGGGGGGGGGGGTTGAGAGAGAGAGATGTGCATATGAAGCAGACAGACACCCACTCACTCTCAGAGTGACAAAGGAAGACAGACGCTACGTGATTTGTAGTTCCATCTAGCAGTCAGTATGAATCTGAATCAATCTCTGTCTCTCTCGTTCCCTCCCTGCCCCCTCCCCTATCTCTCTCCTTCCCTCCACCCTCTACTATCTTTCTCTTTCACCCCTCACTCCCTGCCTCTGTCTCTTGCTCCCTCCCTCCCCCCCCCCATCTCTCTCTCCCTCCCTGCCTCTCTCTCTGTGCTTGTGTGGGGTTGTTTGTTATTTGCAATTATGTGTGTGTACATATATATGTATATACCATCTCCTCCGGAGGCAAGATTATTTTTCCAAACTAGTAAGAAACTGGAGTAAAACCAACTTTAAATGGGTACCAGACAATTTTCTGGAAATTGTCTGGAAATGAACAGCAGTATGGAAGGAAACTGGCTAACCCACCTCATATGACCTAGAATATGTGAAGGCTTACTACCGGACTACCTTTAATTATATATATATATATATATAAAGTAATTCAGACATCTTGTGACAATGAAGCCCATTATCCTACTTTAACACTCCTCTCTTGCTGTTGCGGCATATGTCTGAACGATGCTGACAATAAAAGAGCTGCCATGAAACTACCAGTAATATCCTATCTGACACTAACTGGTAGCCTTTAACAGGTGATCTTTTGAGATTGATAATAATGGCTACATCTCTTAGATGGCTCTTTCCCACCGAATAGACAATTTTAACCTTGTCAGACTTTATCATACCTGCCCCTGGTCCTCCGATCTCACACATTTCAAAGGTTATAATATTCTTGTTTAATATTCTCCAATTTGCCATGTGCGCTCATGGTATGAGAATTCCATGTCCTTACGTTAAGAAATTCATCTTCAACAACTGGACAACAAATAACCAAAATAAGCAACATCGACTTAATCAAAATGAGGAGCATCTAGCCGAGTGGCTAGAATACAAGCTGCCAATCAGGAGACTTGGATTCAAATCCTCAGTAAGGTGATGGATTTTTTTTCTGTCGAAGGAAAACAGACAACCCTAACTTACACAATTCCTCAGGTTCAAGACACCCCCCCCCCACCCCACCTTACACCACATGGCAAAGTACTATAGGCAGTAATAACAGTTTTTTAATCAAATAACAGGGAGGTTTACACAGCCATGATTGCCAATGTCTGCCCCAAACTAGGCACCTGAAGAATAAGACACTGGATAAACAAAACCTAAACTAAGTTCACGCAACACATTTCACTCTAGATCAGAACTTCAACTCCTTCTTTGGGATACAGCAAATATGGACCACAAAATTATAATCCATATGTTGAGAGGTAATGACTATAACTAAAGAAGAAGAAACAACAATTCACCTAAACAAACATCCCTTGAAACAAGTAAAGAGCTCCAAGTACCTATGAAGTATGATATCATCAAATGGCAAATCAGAAAACGAGATTGAAAATAGATGCAATAACGCAAATCAACTTATTGGACAAATGGCTCCAATACTAAAGAACAAACATGTATCAATAACTACTAAGAAAGCATTTTACAATACAATCTTCCTACCAATCCTATGTTACCAATGCCAAACCTGGACAATGACAGAAAAAAAGAAAAGAAAAATCACAACAACAGAAATGAGATTCCTGAGAAGAATACTCAACGTATCAAGAAGAGATCAGATCAGAAATGAAGAAATCAGGACTAAAGTGGGGGTTATAGCTGCGCTAGATTTTATTAGAAGGCAGCAAGTCAAGTGGTTTAGCCATGCAAGCAGGTTACCAACTAACAGTATACCACAACAAGCAATTATATACAGACCAGATGGAAGCAGAGGAAGAGGCCGACCACGTAAACGATGGATGCAGGGAATAACAGTCTATGGGAATATCAATATATGAAGCCCATAAATGGGCACTCTCACGCTGTTTATACTTCACCTCAACACCACAAGGTACAAGAGGAACATGATGAGAGATGAGATGAGATGTAGATAAATAATGAAACAGATAATAGAGTAGACAGGCAGGCAAGCCAAATGACTTACTGACCAAACTTTCTATGAGCAATAGCAAATATCTTCTTCTTCTTCTTCTTCTTCAGCTTTCCGAGCCATTGAGGTTCTTTGCTGCAAATACAATCCGTCTCCATTCGTCTCTCTGGTGGATCTTCTCTTGCCAGTCGTTGATTCCAAGTGCTTGTAGGTCTGTATATATATTATCTCTCCACCATCTTCTTGGTCTACCTCGGGGTCTACGGTCATTTATTTCCTGAGTGTAAGCGAGTTTTGTTTCCCTATTATCTTCCATTCTTTCTATATGCCCCAGCCATTGTAGTCTATTAGCCTTCATGATACCAGTGATTAGTGGGGACTTAAACAGATCATAAATGTCTTTGTTACTTCTTCTTTTCCACTCTCCACTCTGTGTATCCCTAATGGGTCCAAAGATGCGTCTTAAAATTTTGTTCTCAAAGGTTTGTAACAAGGCTTCGTCTCCTTTCGTTGTACTCCAGGTTTCAGAGCCATACAGCACAACTGGTCTGATCAGTGTTTTGTATATTGTGATTTTGGTGTTACGAGATAGCGCCTTTGATTTTAGTAGATGTTGTAGTGCATAGTATATCTTATTTCCAGAGTTGATTCTAGTTTGTATTTCTTCCCTTATGATGTTGGAGCAGTTGAAGATTGTACCCAGGTATTTGTATGTTTCCGTTCTTTTAATGGTCATATTATCTATTTGTATGTGGCCAGAGTTTTTAGCCATTCCGTCTCTTGAAATTACCATATATTCTGTCTTATCTTGGTTGATAACCAGCCCCATCTGTTGGGCTTTTTCCTTTAAGTGAGTCAATATTTCCAATGTCTTTTTTTCACTTTGCCCTATAATATCTATATCATCTGCATAACCAAGCAGCTTGGATGTTCCTCCAATATCACATTCCTCCTTTATCTTCCTTACAACTTTCTCTAGAGCCAGATTGAAGAGTAGCGGCGATAGTAACAGCAGCAAATATGGATCACAAAATTGCAATCTATATGTTGATAGTTGCATATCCTTTACAGGACATGGCAATCAACCCCAGCGTTATTTTGTCGTGGTTGTTTGTGATTTCTTGGAAAGTTTATGTTCAGTAGTTTGCCATTGCTTTCTGAATGACCAGCACTCATACTTTTGTATTAAAACCAATGCAAGGCAGTCTGCTACCAAAATTTCCGCAGGTGTTTCAAACTCGGTATACGGGATTACTGACTGTCCGTAACCCACTCACCACAGAGACCAAATCTATATGTAGATACATAATAAAACAAATAACAGAGTAGACAAGCAGACAAACAGAGTCAGGCAGGCTAGCCAACTGACCTACTGACCTACCAACCAACCAACCGATAGACAGGGAAAAAACTAAATTAACTTATATTTGACTTACCACATGGAAAAATCACCACACCTTGTACAATCACAGACATCACTGATTTCAAAGGCTGGTGGCAGCACAGACAGTAGCTGCAATTGACAGTATAAAGAACACCTTTTTATTTAAGAGGAACACAAACAATGCAGACATTTCCAGAAAGGCTTAATCCTAAACCATTCTCACTTCAACAAATAAATACAAAGATTTTGAATAACGAAGAAAACAAACAACAGATTGCACGATTTATTACCTGGCATATTTCGCTGCATCTCATCAGGTACATACTGCAGAAATCACACAATATAAAATAAAGCAATAAAATAAATCCTTCAAGCTGAAATATACCACACACATATTCACACTGTAATTTGAATTGTCTACCACATTAATTTTTAACTGACTATTACGTCTTTTTGTTTGCACAAAGTTGGTTTGTGTAAATGAATGGCAATTGCCTCTGCCAGCTTTAACATATGATCATTTTGTGTGTTAAACAACACACAAAACGTATTGGCCTTATCAATCACATGACCGGTTTCCAAAATGTGTTGTCCAATCGATGATGTAGATTTGCATTGTGTAGGCTTGGCCATGTTCCCAAAGTCTTTGTTTATTATTAATTGGGTATGTGTTCTACCACCCTGTTATTCAACTGCCTCTCTGTTCTGCCGATGTAGGAAGACTGGCACAAGCATGTAAATTGATCGATACAACTGGAATAAATACAAAGATTGCGATATCAGAAGTCCTACTACATCTTCGGTTGTCTGGGCTGGAGCACATATCGGACATCATGCCACTTTAATCTTTTGTGGCATTTTATATTCAGAAGTTGGTCTTATTATTTGTTGACCGGCTGTTTAATAATTCTATATACATCTTTCTCTGTTTTCCTCTGCCTCTCTTGCAGGGCATATATCCACATAAAGCTAGTTTCTTTATTCCCATCTCTTCTGTTGATATTTTCCATGAATTCCATTTGTCTTTTCTTGTGACTCCCTTTATCTTTTCTCTATGATTATGATGTGTGATCTTGTGACTCCTTTTGTCTTTTCTAACTGATTATGATGTGTGATCTTGTAACTGCTGCAGCTCTCTTACCTCATCATGTTATTTCTTCTCTGTCCACGATATTCTAAACATTCACCACCCCTGCCCATGATGTGTTCCACCACATAATGTAAACTTCCAATCACTGAGTATTAAAATTGCGGAAGATACCATGAGATGAAACAAACAACACAATAACTCATTATGGTGTCATTTCACCCTTCTGTCCAAATGGAAAGTCACATTTGGCAATATACAATCCTTTGGGAACTAAAATGGTTAATCTCTTGCCACTTCTCCTGCCTCATGTACCCTCATGCCCAAGGTGTCTGCAATGACCTGTGTCCATCTTCAAGCTGGTCTACCCTTGCTTCAGGCACCTCATGCTCAAGGTGTCTGCAATTACTTGTGTCCATCTTCAAGCTGGTCTACCCTTGCCTCATGTACCCTCATGCCCAAGGTGTCTGCAATGACTTGTGCCCATCTTCAAGCTGGTCTACCCTTGTCTCAGACACCCTCATGCCCAAGGTGTCTGCATTGTGTTGTGTCTATCTTCAACTTGGTCTACCCTTGCCTCATGTACCCTCATGCTCAAGGTGTCTGCAATGACTTGTGTCCATCTTCAAGCTGGTCAACCTTGCCTCATGTACCCTCATGCCCAAGGTGTCTGCAATGACTTGTGTCCATCTTCAAGCTGGTTAACCACCTGCCTTTTCTTTCAGGAACCATGCCTTCCATAGCTTTTCTTTCCAAGCCACTGTGATGTTTAATCATCATCATCATGTGCCATGGTGATTAGCATGGGTGGTCATGTTTCGCCATCTAACTTAATCTCCAGAATTGTGGATCAGCTGTGTGTTCTTGTCTCGACCATGCCATGTGACCAAGCCATCCAGGTATTTACTTCTCTGCCTTCCCCTTGTTCTCTTCCCCTCGATCTTGCCAGTTGTCACAAAGTTCTCCAATTTATTTCTTCTCATAACATGACCAAAAAATTTTGACTGTCTACGTCTAATTTCTCCAATCTGTTTGGGATGTGTAATAGGGCACAAGATAACAAAAATAGACTATACTTGCAGATGAAGTTTGCTGGCCAGTAAAACTGATAACAAATAATGAAAGCATTATATATTGTTTTTAAAAAATTTAATAAATACACTAGCATACAAGAATGCTTGATATCAAAGTCAACTATTTAAGATTACCTGGAAATTGTGACTTCATGACCCCACTGGCTTCCATAATTTTCTGATATCAAGTCCTTGCTACTGAGTGTCTTCACTTGATTGAACTGAAAAGAAATGGGGGAACATGTTTTGAATTTGGATGAAGGAGGCGACAAAAAAGTTGAATGAATGGCTCAGTGGTACTATTACACCATATGTAGCAAAACAGTGTTTTCTACTTTATGTGTAAATTACTTGAGACATCAGTAAGTTTGCAAAAAAAGAGGATCTGCGTTTTTGATAATATAATTTGCTGAACGTATTCTAGGTTGATATTTGCCTCTGAAAGCATGCAGAATGCTGCCATGCGGGTAATCCTGGGGTGCACAAAGGACACATCAATTATATGCATGAGGCATACCCTGGCACTACCAACAATGACACATTGGCATAGGGTCCTTCAGGCCAAATGGTACTTGAGAAATAGGGATCACCCCCTGCATGCAGCCATGGATATGGTCAAGGATCATAGACTAAGACGAGGCAGGTCTCGGATGGTACAGGCAGAACTTTCTATATTTTAGGTGTGTGATCTAGAGACCATCAGTCATGAAAAAAGAGTGGGTTGAAGTTCCGGAAGACATAACGGACTGACACAATGTAATAGTAACACTGGGTCATGAGTGAAGAGAATGGGCAGCGGGCCACACTGAGTTTGAAGTGCAAAAACTTGAGTAACACACATTAAGGTGACAAAGTCATCTACACCGATGGGTCAGTGGTGAGAAACAGACGTAGTGGTTGGGGTTTTATTGCAAAGGCTAATGGACGAGTCTTGAAAAAGGAGAGTCTGGCATATGAGACTGCGACCTCCAGCATGAAAATGGAGGTAGAAGCAGTAACAGCGGAATTCTGTTGGCTAGAGGAGACTATTGCAACACACATTGTATTCATTACAGATTCAAAGAGTATGCTTAGTAAGGTGGAGAAAGGAATGTTTTGTGTGGAATGGCTATTGTCGCTTCAGAGGTCATAGATTGTGAGATTTGTATGGATATTTTGTCCTGGCCATGCAGGGGTATGGAGGCATGAATAAGCTGATAGGCTAGCAGGGAATGCACCTCTTGGTGGGGTAGATTGCCTATTGACAACGGGGAGGTGGTCATGCGCTTGTGGGACCAGATGGAGAAGGCGGGAGAACAGATTGAGAATACATATGTGGAAAGAATGAGATTGCGGGGGATCGAAAGGGTTCTGCAAGAATCTCAAAAGTGAGCGGGAAGACCAAGAAAACTTTTAATCAGATAGCGGTGGGAACAATTAGTAGTGTGACTCTTCGTTGGCTGTTGAACAAGGGGACGGAGCATGTATGTTAATGTCCTGAGTGTAGTGATGTCAGTTCTTAACTCAACTCAACTCAACTTGCCTCTGAAATCTCCATACAGTTTGTACTATGCTAAAATAGCTGCTGAAATCTCCATATAGTTTGTTCTATGCTGACGTAGCCGC
The DNA here is from genome assembly GCA_014155875.1 of Cepaea nemoralis. NCBI lineage: Eukaryota > Metazoa > Mollusca > Gastropoda > Stylommatophora > Helicidae > Cepaea > Cepaea nemoralis. Next base: position 96,766 of record JACEFZ010023114.1, on the reverse strand, counting down.
TGAAATCTCAATATAGTTTGTTCTTCTTCTTCTTCTTCTTTTCGTTCATCCGGAGTGTTTTTTCAGATGTGATTGCGGTGTGTCTGTTATGCGCCCTTGGGCCGAAACCCGTAGGCCAACACATCGACTTTAGCGTGTTTTTTTGACCAGGTAGCATTCCTGGGAGACTCTCACTTTTGTGGTGCCATCTACAACCATGCTGGCCAAGTTAGAACAGTTGAAGACAATGGTCATCCCTCAAAGGAAGGCAGAGACAGTCCATAGCATTTTCCGCCATCCAAGGTTGCTTCCATAGTTGCAGGGCTGACACATAACGCCCTGGATCTGGGCTCACCGAGGGAAATCGTCACGTCCTGCTCATGGCTGCTTTAAATCCTCACTTCAATATATTGGTCATTTCGTTTGCCCCGGGCCATTCCCGCACAAACCAGACAGGTTTGCAGTCGGTATAACAAAGCAGACACATAGAGGACCAACGAGATCTCTGGTTAAATATAAATGGAGTTTTATTTCACATTGATGACCACTACAACACTCTTATTTCAATTCCGACATTATGGTGACCTCTCTCCTCCAGTCCCAGATGTTGACTGCCTCCTAACAACAAACTACGTCACGACTTGAGCATCTTTCTTCCCATTCCATCCTGATGCTCAAGCGTGCTGTAGCTTTGCCCACCTAACATACACATTCTGCTACACCTTCCTATGTTTCAGAAAGACTTTTTTCCTTTAAAAAGTCTTTACTCCCAATCCCCCTATTCTATTCCCTCTCTTTCCTTACCTCCCATAACTCCTCTAATCTTCCCCAAACCAACTTTATTTTAAGTAAAACAATCTATTCGTAACTCTTTCCCCTGCCATATAGTAAACCACTATACATTTCTTGTTCGTTCTTGGCTCTTCAAAGTTCCTGTACAAAATATATATATCATAAGAACAGCTCGTATAATCGTTATCGTACACTTGACATTATGAAATTCCTCACTCTTTCACAACACAGGATAGACAGAAAACAATGTAGTTAGAAAAAGTAAAGAAGGGGTGCGCACCCAGTGAAAAGCATAAAGAACGAATAGTCAACACAATCACATTTACATAAAGGAATGAATAGTCAACACAATCACATTTACCTCTCTTGCCAACAAAAAAAATTTTGTAAAAAATTTTTTTTAAAATACATCTTATGAAATACATCTTTGTTCCCTATAAATCAAGTTGATATAAGTTTTCTCAACATTTATATATTCAACATTTATATTGCCATCCACAATCTTGTCTATATTTCCGTTATCTCATCTTTGACCACGAGCCAATGTTCATATTCCATGAACATTTTTAATTTAATTAACGCTGATTTTTCACAGCTCCTATATCTTGCCCCCTCACATCCCATGATCTGCTTCCTTGTCTACCTATATATACCCCAGCTTATATGCTGCCATTCACAGTCTCCCCCCCCCCCTTTTTTTTTTTTTTTCATATACCCAACCTTATATCTTCATATAATGCTGACTTTAATGCAGCTCCTATTTTACTTTCTAATACTTCATATCCATAAGAACCTCTTCATGCCGATTATCACAGCCACATAATATTCACAAAGAGAATGTGTCTCTCTATTAGCCCTCAGTAGTTTTATTAACTCTTTTCTGAACGAAGGGTCTTAAATAAAGCCCCATGTATTTTCTTTATTCTAGCCAACACCATAACTATTTGAAAATTAAACTTACTTAATTAAATTTGTAACATATTTACTAACAAGGTAACCTAATACACAAAACAACTTATTTAAATTATGAGTGAAGCGAAATAAAATCAAAACAGGACATCATACCCCCCAAGTAGTTTTTTACACAAATTTATGTTTCCCCTCATATTAATTAAAGATATCAACTCATTCAAAGAAAAACACATTTTAAAATAATATAACATGCATCTTATCAAATCAGAAGAAAATATTCTAGTATTACCTAACACTACTGGTCTCTTTTACAGACCAATAGTTTGTACGCAAAAGTCTAAGAACACAATAATCCTATTCTAAAATCAAATAATAACAATCATTTTACAGGACCAAATCAAGCAAAAAAAAACATATTATATATGAGGCATTAAAAACTCAGATTCAATAAAACAACTGTCTTCTCGCTAAAGAGAAGGTTTTCAAAAAAATATAATTCACTTAGAATTAACTACGTAAAGTGACCCATCAACATTGGCCTCCTATACGAACCAATGTAACACATATCTATTCACACAAGTCATTCCACTATTTTTATAACCGAGAAAACAAAACAACTCACTGCCAAGTATATATATCTGTTACCTACAGACCAATTCCTAACTTACAACAATATCTGTTCTTTCCATAAAAGTCTTTAGCTAACAATGAGCGTACTATCTACCAATAAAACCTGTGGTTCGACACACCAATTGTTTCCCCTTCATTTGTAGCAACTTCTTAATCATTACCATTAACCACGGTATTTCTAGCACCAATAAAAACTTGTCTATTTATTATAGAGTACATCTACCTGCTGTACCATTGACTAACTTATCTATCTAAGAAAACTCAAGAAGTTGAAACATAAAATCGACCAGCAATTCCATCACAGAGAGAAAAAAATATATGCCTCACTCGAACCTACATCTATATTAGTTATCTTAATGCTTAACTACTCCTCAAGACCATTTATGAAAAGTATCAATAGAAGCCTTTTCCATTTCCACCGTCTCATATACTTCATCAAGTATCTCTTTCCTTTTTAAATCATGAAACTTATATCTTGCTATCTGCAGTATTTTCTATCCATTTACTTCTTACGTTTCCACTTCTTCAATAACTCCAAGTTTCTTTGAATAAGTGCTATCTCCACATCAATATCTTCTTCTTCGTATAACTTATTAGTTTCTTCCATACTACTATTTGATTCTGACTTTTCATCCATTTCCTCTTCTTCATCTGTATGTCTCTCGCTAGCAGCCGCTAATTTCTTCCGTTCAATATCCCATCTAATTTGTCTATCATTATTTCTTAAGGACCTTTCTAGTAGAGGCATATCTTCACCGCTTGTTGAATAATCTCTAATTCTTCTCTGTCTTTTTACTTCTCTTTCTCTTTGTTTATCCATTCTTCTTTTCGTTGCTTGTCTAGTATTCTTAAATGGAGCACCTATTTCCTCTTCCATAGATTCTATACTATCATAATGACTCTCATTCACATTTTCTTCTTCTATCGTTTTCGGTATTGTCTGTTCTTGAGTATCATCGTAAACTGGAGTTGTTATTAACTGATTTTGTGCTGGATCTTTTCTAAAACCTGGGGTTATTGTAGCTCCCCTGACGACTTGTTCATCTAAGTATCCGGTGTCTGAATAATAATTATTATTATAATTATTATTTCCCTTCTCATCATCATCTCTTCTTAAGTGTTCCACGTGTGCCCTTGCCACATGTCCCGTGATCTGGTTCTTGATACTATACGATACATTTCCTAGCTTTTCCAAAACGTAATAACCTGGGACCCAACGAGCATCAAACTTAGAGTTCCTTCTATGCTTCTTGTAATAAACTCTATCACCTACTTTAAACTCCTGTAATTTTGTATTCACGTTTTTGTACTTTTTCTGTCTTTCTCTAGCTTTAATTATATTATTCTTTAATCTTACGTGTGCTTTATGCATTTCTTGTATGATGGTCTCTTGAAAGTCTTCCCCCATATATTTCCGTCTTGGTTTTAACAGATTATCTATAGGTAGTATTGGTTCTCTCCCGTGTATTAAATAGAATGGTGAAAACCCCGTGCTCTCATTTTGATTTGTGCGTATAGCACTAAGCGCAGGTCCTAAGAATAGATCCCAATCTTTTTCATGTTCATCAACAATCTTTGCTATAATATCGTATAATGTCCTATGTTGTCGTTCGTTCTTAGCATTTGAAGAAGGTCTATAGTATGAGGTCTTTATATGTTTTATATTCAAATCTTTTAATAACTTTTCGAATTTTTTATTTACAAATTCTTTACCATTATCCGTAAGTATACTTTGTGGGCAACTAAATCTTGGTACGAATTCTTGTAAAAAAATATTAATGACAGTATCTGCGCTCTTATCTGGGATTGCATAAACTTCCGGCCAAAGACTGTAGACGTCTACTATATGAATTAAATACACGTTCCCTGACAATGTTCTAGGGTGAGGACCCGATATATCTAAACTAATTTTTTGCATAGGAAACTGAGGAATATCTGTATCTTGTAAGGGACACTTAATTGTTTTCATATTCCTTAATCTGCATCTTTCACACGTATCTACATATTTACAAGCAGATTTAAATAAGTTCGGCCAATAATATTTACTCGTAAGTGCTTTCACCAATTTATCACGACCGAGATGACCATTCTCATCATGATATGCTTTTAAAACTTCATTTTCCAAATGTTTTGGAATATATTTCCTTAGCTGTTCGTTCCTTTCACTCATATAATATAACTGTTCATCCTCTTGCAAAACTAAATAATTCTTCTTATATTTATTCTCCTCCGTTTCTTTTAATTTCTGTTTTATTTGTAAGACTTTTGGATCTAATTCTTGTTCTTCTTTCATATTAAATTGTGCTAAATGTGGGTCTTCTGCTCTAGGTTCAGACTCTTGATCCGATGGTAAACTCTCAAACTCTTCTCTATTTATTATGGCAGAATCTAATATATTTACTTGCCAGTTTCGGTCGTCGATCTCTGGTTCACCTTCATCTTCTGTGTCTCCTGATGACTGTGGATACGGGATCCTAGACAATAAATCAGCACATGTGTTAATCCTACCTGGTATGTATTCAATTTTTGTATTGTATCCCTGTAGATTCAATGCCCACGTCTGTATTTTCCTGTTCTGCACTGGAGCTTCTAACAGAGATTTTAAAGGCATATGGTCAGTTCTAATAACAAAATTTGCGTTATGTAAGTAGTAATTTAGTTTTTGGAGAGCATAGTGTATAGCATAAGCCTCCTTCTCAATAGTAGACCATTTCCGTTGAGACCTGCTAAGTTTATGAGACAAGAAATAAATTGGCCTTTCATTTTTAACCCCTGGTATTCCAGATTCTTTTCCTTCATATGGTTGAACCAAACACGCTCCTATAGCATTATCTGAAGCATCTGTATATAGTATTAACTGTTTATTCAAATCTGGATGCGTCAATAGTGGTACTACTGTTAAGCTGTTTTTTAAAAACTCGAACGCTTTTTGACACTCATCATCCCACTTAAATCTAGCGTATTTGCCCGTTAAGTTAGTAATAGGTTCTGCTATTTTTGAAAACCCTGGGATAAAGCGCCTATAATACCCACAGGTTCCAATAAAAGCACGCACTTCTTTTACGTTAGTTGGAGAGGTAACTCTTTAATAACCTTTATCTTGTCTTGGTCTGGTTTAATTCCGTCTCTATTAATAATATACCCCAAATATTTTGTTTCTGTTTTTAAAAACTCGCATTTACTAAGCTTTAATTTAACATCATGTACTCTTAATCTGTCGAATACTAATCTTACATGTTTTAAGTGATCATCCACATCCCCTGCTGTATAGATTAGAATGTCGTCTATGTATGCCAATGCAAACTTTTGCATACCCTCTAATACCTCATTTATTAACAGCATGTAGTGAGATGGAGCCGTTCGAACCCCGAATGGCATTCGTAAGAATTCGTAAGAACCCATATGAGTACAGAAAGCACTTTTCTTTTGAGCATCTTCCGACATCGGGATACACCAGAATCCTGATCTTGCGTCTAGTGTCGTGAAGAATGTAGAGCCATTAAGCAACCCCAAAATATCATCAATCACCGGCAGTGGGTACGCTACATTCTTAGTGATTTTGTTCAACGCCCGATAGTCACAGCAGAATCGATGTGAACCATCAGGTTTGGTCACGATTACGATCGGAGATGCCCACTCTGACTTCGATCTTGTTATTATTCCTGCTTTCAACATATCTTCTATTGCCTTTTCAACAATTTCTCTATTCCTTAAGGGAGTTCTATACGGTTTTAAACTAATTGGTGGATGGTCTCCCGTATCTATTTCCATTGTAACTGTTTTTGTCCTTCCCAATTCTAAATCATTAATTGCAAATACATCCTGATTTTCTTTTATAAGTTGTTCTAATACTTTCTTATTTTCTGGTGGAGCTTTTAACTGTGCCAACAATTCTTGTTCCCTTGTCATTTTGTCTAGTGAATGTATTTGGGCTGTATTTCTTCTGAATGGATGGATCAATTCATCCTTTTGTACGTTCCCTGTTCTTCCGCGTCCGCGTCTGTTATTAATTCTTTCACTAGAAGTTTCTGAATAATTTGTTCCCGGCATTTCTACTCTATCCGTTGCCAATATGTCACTAATGATATGTTCTAGTTTGGCTATTACACATCCTCTGTATAATTTAATTTCTCTACCTGTGTTGTTAATAATCATTACTGGAAAGGTTAAGTGTTTATCTAATGATATTATTCCATCCGGAACTTCTAGACCAGGCTCATCAATTACTTCCTTTTGCAATTCAGTGATTCTAACTGTGTGTCCTGCCACATAATATGGGTTTCTCTTTACCTTTGCTTGTATCAAATTAACCGACTGTGGTTTTAACGTCGTAGACATTTTAACTCTAACTAGTGCTGATATATGCATGTCTTCTTCCATATCTACATATACGTCCTTGAATTTTAATTTGTGTAAATCAAAGAAAAGTCTTACTCCGTTTTTTATTAAAAAATCTCTTCCTATAAGCATGTTTCTATTTAAATCTTTCACTACATGAAAAAGATGTCTTACGTTGATCCCTCCTAATTTAAAATTGATCATTGTTTGTCCAATTACTTGTAAATTCTGTCCTGTAACAGAGTGAAGATTATTATGACTCTTAAATATTCTACAATTTCTCATTATTTTATATAAAAAACTTTCTTTAATTACACTAACCTGAGCTCCTGAATCAATTAATGTACGAACTCTATATTTTCCTATTTCTATTATACATGAGCTATGATCTGTTTTATTTTCTGTAAACTGTTTGATTTCATCTAGTTGAAAGTATTCTCTACTCGTCCTACTATGCCTGTTATTAACATATTCTTTAAACCTTGGGACCTTGTTATTTTCCCTCCTACTACAGGTCCTATTTAATAGGTAGGGCGCCGGTTTTCCTGCGTTCTTGTACCTGTAAAATTTCTGTGTCTATCTTCAACACTCCTATTCAACCTGCTATTGCCATTTCTACTTTGTGTATTCGACTGGACACGCCTGTTATCACAAAAACGAGAAACGTGTCCGCGTTGACCACAAAACCAACAGACTATATTTGTGTTATTTGTGTTACCTACTGTCTCACTTGTAGGATACCTCATTTGTCTTCTTTCATCATAAGCATTTCTATTACTACCTTGTAACGTCTGTATACCTCCTCTCCTATTCCATCCGAACCTTGTTTGTCCTATCTCCATAGGCTCCTCAATCCTGTCTTCTCGACTAGTTCCTATTTCTCGTCCTGTTCTCAATCTAAATCTACGTCTCAAATTTTCTTCTTGTACCGCAATATCTACAGCTTGTGATAACCTCTCGGGGTTTTCTCTCATCAGCTTAAACTTCAGTCCATCGGATTTTATGCCATCTACAAAAATCCCGACTAACATCCTCTCCACTTCTTCTCCTCGTACATTCTGTCCTAAGAATGCTTCTTCAGCCAGGTTAATCAACCTATCGCTGAACAATTGTACCGTCTCTCCATTGTTTTGTTTAGACTGTCTCAACACCGAAAACGCATGTTGTGGGTCCGTTATTTCCGCGTACTTATGGGCCAGGTCGTCTTTGAACTGCTCCCATGTCTCATCTACTCTAGCCTCTAATTTTCTTCGGATATGATCTGAAACCGGTTCTGTTGCTGCCTGATAAGCAAGTCTCATTTTCTCTTCATCTGATGCTGACACCAAATATGCATATTTCTCTATGGAAGTTACCCACTTCTTAAAATCTCTTGCCTGTCCACTAAACTTAACAATTTCAGTTGCCATTCCTTGTTGTTTCATGACCGTATTAAGTCTATCTATCACTGTTCCTACCCCCGTCAAAACTTGTGCCAATGAATCTTGTTCTGTCATGCTGAAATATTTCTGTATATACCAATAAAATCAAATTCACATTTATAACTATCTAATTTAAAGACATGACCGTTGTTACTTTACACACTAAGAATTGTTCAACCAGTCAATAGTACTTAAAATGATATTTAAGGTTTACAAATTACCCTAATCTCTGCTCCCGATCCAAGAAAGACGGATTCCTCTATGTTCGCTGTCAGGTAGAATTCACACGCTAGGAGTCTGTGTTAGTTGAAATGCTCCTCCAACCGATCACGCACTTCAGGTAGTTTCTTCTTCCAACGTTTCAGTAACTTCAGCCCCTGGTTGAGCCCCTACCAGATTTGAGCCTTCTCTTCACCCGATAACAGGGCACATCAAAGCGACGTCTTGAGAACTGTAGCTCACTAAAGCGATAATTTGGGTCCCCTCTTCAGTAGGTCGGCAGCCCAGTCTGCCCCTCCCACTTCCGAGAGTCCCCTGACAATATCGCTGCTGTTGATGACCTTCTCATTTCTTCTTATTCTTCAAATGAGTGATTGACTTGTTTCTTCAAACTCTCAAGGTCACGATTCAACGGTTTTCAGTTCGCTCCAGACAATCTTGATGCGAAGTAGATAACTGCTACTTAATTCGATTTGCCTTGAAGTTTCTTTTTCCTGAGCCTCTTATTTCGAAGGATCCAGAAAAAACGTGCTGGTTTTTCTCACTCTTTTGCTCAGCAAGATGATAACCATTGTACAGCAACCCGCCCTGGCAAGCCGGTTTTCATATCTCAGCTGATAACGACTGCCTGTACAGCGAGGATTCTTGACAAGAGGTCCTTATAGCGAGGATTCTGAAGAATATTTACAGACAACCACCCCTAGCCGGGCTTTTGGCTGCTGTAACTCTCACAGACGACGTAGTGGCCATTTATCAACTTCGTTTTAACGTTCAATACAAGTATAGAACCGTGCCGTAATCCTGTCTCTGGGTAATTGATGCAAGCAGAACAAAGATCTTCAAAACTTTGTAGTTACTTCGATGTGTTACATGGACAGCGTATTGAGATTCCGCGACACTCCAGGTTCCGATCCTGAGTCGTGGGCACCATTTAGTCCTCTATAACAAAGCAGACACATAGAGGACCAACGAGATCTCTGGTTAAATATAAATGGAGTTTTATTTCACATTGATGACCACTACAACACTCTTATTTCAATTCCGACATTATGGTGACCTCTCTCCTCCAGTCCCAGATGTTGACTGCCTCCTAACAACAAACTACGTCACGACTTGAGCATCTTTCTTCCCATTCCATCCTGATGCTCAAGCGTGCTGTAGCTTTGCCCACCTAACATACACATTCTGCTACATCGGTATCCACTCAGCGAGTTTTCGGACATGTGCTTGTCGTTGCGCCCGTCAGAGCTGTTCCAGGCACGACAGACATTCGGAAAACTACCTAGTCAGAGCTGTTCCGAACAAGAGCGGCATTAGGAAACTAGGTAGTCAGAGCTGTTCCTAGCACGAGAGACATTCGGACGAGACATTTCACTCGGACGTAATTGCGTAGTGTCAATTTTTAGTTTGCCACCCGTAGGACGACACTTCCGGCTTCCAGCGGGCATTTTTTAATGAGGTTAGCCTTCCTCGGGTTTCGAGACTTGTTTCGGCTTCCACACAGCAAGCTTTCGCTTCGGGCTGCCACGTAATGGGTTCGCAAGACAGGCGTTCCATTTCATGTCAACAAGACAATTTTCCACCTTTGACTACACTCACTCCATGAGTGTGGTTACAGACTATCGGACGTCTGCGAGACGTGCGACCGAGGTGTTTTTCCACCTTTTGTACTCGCTCACGAGGTAGGCTACATGTGCTGCCGGCTCAGCACCTTACCTCCGTGCGTCTGTGGGCGAGTAACGGTCAGGCCCTTTCATCCGGGGATACCTCATATCCCCCAGCTAAGAGCCATCGAACGAATCTGCGCCGAGCATGTAGTGTTCTCAGCACATCATCACAAAATTTGATGTAGGTTTGTGTCGGCCAGGCTCTCACTTCCGAGAGTTTATGGCTTAGAGACGTTCAGCCATACACCTCGGATGGGAGCCTTAGAGGTTATGTCCGGACTGAGATTTAGGGATCGTTTGCCTGATTTTGACTGCTATCCTCAGTCTTTCCTGCAGAGCAGCAGGTTGTGTCTCTCTTAGTCTGGTCCATATCCCACGAGCCGTCCGATATGTAGTTTTCACCCATCGGCAAGCACATGGGGTCGATGGGACACGCAAGCTCCCCCACCACGGCAAGGTGGAGACACATCGGGGGAGATATAGTTTGTTCTATGCTAACATAGCTGCTGAAATTTCCAAAGTTTGTTCTATGCTAACATAGCTGCTGAAATTTCCAAAGTTTGTTCTATGCTAACATAGCTGCTGAAAACTCCATACAGTTTGTTCTATGCTGAAATAGCTCCCATAATCTCTATATATTTTGCTCTATACTGACATTGCTGCTGAAATCTCCACATAGTTTGTTCTATGCTAACATAGATGCTTAAATCTCCACACAGTTTGTTCTATGCTAACATAGATGCTTAAATCTCCACACAGTTTGTTCTATACTCACATAGCTGCTGAAATCTCCACATAGTTTGTTCTATGCTAACACAGCTGCTGAAATCTCCACATAGTTTGTTCTATGCTAATATAAACACCTAAATCTCCACACAGTTTGTTCTCTTCTGATATAGCTGCTGTAATCTTCATATAGTTTCTTCTATCCTAATATAGTTGCTGAAATCTCCATACAGTTTAATCTAGCTTGCTTGTGTTCATTGGCTTGAGCTCCAACGTGAAGTCCTGTATGTCGGATGAAGGCATCCTGTTGTCCAACATCAGTGTGATGTCATACAGGACCTGAGGTTTGCGTGAGTATCCGTTGTCCCATGTCTGGCATATTGGTGTGCAGACTGGTGGTTCCTCGCCATACAGGCAGACACTCTCCGACTTCAGAGGAAACGGCGATCCTACTGACCCCGAAGGGACCTGTTGCCCAGGACGCTCGACGAGGACACGTCAATAGGTCTTGGCCAGTATATAACCCGGCCCTGGTGCCTTGGAAACACCTCTGAGTCCCCAGTTTAATCTAAAGTGACATGGCTACTAATATTTTTAAACCATGGTCTATGCTGACATTGCTGTAGAAATCTCCATACACAGCCTGCATGAATTTATAAAGCTGCATACAGCGTGCGAAACACAGTTGTGGGCGATTTGGCAGCAGACCGCCTTGTGTTTGTATTTCCATACAATGGCAAACTATTGAAAGTAAACTAGCCCAGGTATCACAAACAGCCAAAAAATGCTGGGGTTGACAGTGATGTCCTGTTAAGGATATGCACCTAACTTCTTTATAGGATGGCATGATTAGGGATCTTCATGGTAAAGTGATCAAGCCATCTGTCTTGTGATATGATGGTCGTGGGTTCGTTTCCAAACTACGACATTCAGACCATAATGGCAATTTTTCGTGAGACCCCAAGGGTCATTGTTGGAGCCTCGGAGTTTGTGCTTTCTGCAATGCTCTCAGAAGGCAGCTTGCCATTCTGCAGAGAGAGACTGAGCCAGATGGTGTAAAACCCGGTGCAATAATATGGAACCTCTTGTCTTTAACCTTAACCTTTATGGCTGTTGACAAATGTGTTCAACTTGTTCTATACTGACGTGACCTTTGACATCTAAATTTAACTTGTTTTGTGTTACAATGGCTGCTATATACAAATAATAAACACAAGGATACATTTATATACCAGCTATAACTCACAGGAATTATGTGGAAGCAGCGGAGGTGTGGTATTTTAGAAGAATGACAAAAACACTGTGGAAGGATAGAAAGAGCAATGAAGATATCTTGTACGAAGTTAAATCACAAAGAGAACAGGTTACTAGTATCAGTTGAAGACAGTCCACATTCGTTGGGCAAGTCATTAGAAAAGGAAAGCTGGAATATGTGTCACAAGGGGAAGGTTTAAGGGGAAGAGAGGCATGGGGGAGACCAAGAGAGAAGATGCTGGACAGTCTGACATTATGACATGAGGAAACATCAGTATCAGAAATGATTCACAGCACAGAGACAGAAGGCTGTGGACAGACATGACCACAAATGCCACACAGCATAAACTATAGGAAGAAGATTACCACAGGAGCTGTTGTGGCATAGAGGTTAGTTCACTTGCCTGTCAAGAATATGGCCTAAATTAAATCCCCAGCAGTGGCAGCAACCAGTAAAGATCGACCCAGCCTTATAAAAATTGGTACCAAACAATTTTTTACGAGTTGACCAGGAAGAAAAGGTGCGAAGGAAGGGAACTGGCACCCCACCTCATTGTGTCATAGCCTAGAATATGTGAAAGCCCAACACTTCACACCCCAAAGGCAGAATCTGCTGTGGAACTACCTTTGCCCATTTGTCACCTCTACTTACCAGTCCTTGGGTAGCAACATCTTCCCTTTCTCCCTTCTGGATGAACCTCTCAGTTCTGATGGCATGAAACACCTGCAGATAGACAACACTGACTGATTGAGTGAGCTGGCATTTGGGCAGGTGTGTGTGTGAGTGTGTATGCATGCATGTGTGTGTTGGGGGGGGGGGGGGGGGGAGAAGGAACTGACTGATTGGGTGAGCTGGCATTATCTAACTATAAAGATAAACATATGACTGACACAGTATCTATATATAAAAATAAACACACGACTGACATAGTATCGATCTATAAAGATAAACACATGAATGACACAGTACCTATCTATAAGGATAAACACATGACTGACACAGTACCTATTCATAAACATAAATATATGACTGGCACAGTACCTATCTATAAAGATAAATACATAACTGACACAGTACCTGTCTATAAATATAAACACATGACTGATACAGTACTTATCTATAAACACAGGACTGACAAGGTACATATCTATAAACATAAACAGATGACCAACACAGTATTTATTTATAAATATAAACCCACACTGACACAGTACCTATCTATAAAGATAAAGACATGACTACCACAGTATATATCTATAATGATGAAAACATGACTGATACAGTATCTATTTATAAAGATAAACCCACACTGACACAGTACCTATATATAAAGATAAAGTCATGACTGACACAGTATCTATCTTAAAAAAGTCGCTTAAAAGTCGACAGGGTCGACTTCATTGCACCGGGTTTTATCCCATATGGCTCTGTCTCTTTCCGCAGCACGGAAAGCGTCGCACAAAGCACGAACTCCGTAGCTTTTAGCGACGACCCACAGGAGTCTCCGAAACATTTAACTCATAAACCGAAGGACGCGGCCAGGAATCGAACCCACGACCTTCGGAGCATGAATCAAACGGCTTGACCACTTTGCCACAGAGACTCCTGCCACAGTATCTATCTATAAAGATAAACATACAACTGATACTGTACCAATCTATACATATAAACACATGACTGACACAGTACCTATCTATAAAGATAAACACATGACTGACACAGTACCTATCTATAAAGGTAAACATATGACTGACACAGTATCTATCTATAAAGGTAAACATATGACTGACACAGTACCTATCTATAAAGATAAACACATGACTGACACAGTACCTATCTATAAAGATAAACACATGACTGACACAGTATCTATCTATAAAGGTAAACATATGACTGACAAGGTACCTATCTATAACAATAAACACATGACTGACATAGTACCTCTCTATAAATATAAACACATGACTGACACAATATATATCTATAAAGATAAACATATGACTGACAAGATACCTATCTGTAAGACATAAAGTGATGTCCAACACAATATATATTTATAAAGATAAACAAATGACTGACACATTATCTATAAACATAAACACATGACTGATGCAGAATCTATAAAGATAAACACATGACTGACACAGTATCTATATATAAAAATACACACATGACTGATACAGTATCTATAAAGATAAACATATGACTGACACAGTAACTATCTAAAAATACAAACATATGATTTACTGTGTATCTATCTATAAAGAAAAACACATGACTGACACAGAAACTATCTATAAAGGTAAACATACGACATACACAGTATCTATCTATAAAGTCAAAGACAAGAGCACACTTACTGCCGGAGGCACAAAGTCAGGTTTCTTCTTCCACATGTAGACAGACATCTTCTCCAGGATGTCATGAGTTACACGGCTGTAAGAGAACAGTCATGATACACATTCATTGTTACAAGGATGTCATGAGTTACACTGCTGTAAGAGAACAGTCATGATACACATTCATTGTTACAAGGATGTCATGAGTTACACTGCTGTAAGAGAACAGTCATAATACACATTCATTGTTACAAGGATGTCATGAGTTACACTGCTGTAAGAGAACAGTCATGATACACATTCATTGTTACAAGGATGTCATGAGTTACACAGCTGTAAGAGAACAGTCATGATACACATTCACTGTTACAAGGATGTCATGAGTTACACGGCTGTAAGAGAACAGTCATGATACACATTCATTGTTACAAGGATGTCATGAGTTACACGGCTGTAAGAGAACAGCCATGATACACATTCATTGTTACAATATGCATGAAATAGGGCAGGTCATCATGGCTGATTGGATAAGAGCACCCCTTCTTAAACAGTCGGTGTGCTGTTGCTGAAGTAGCAGGTTCAACCCCTAGACCGGTCTGTTAGGACCCGTCCTTGACTTGGGGACGTAAACGCAAATACCTCTGAAGTCAGAGTGGGTTTGCCTGATGGCGAGGGACATTGGTAATAGGGAAAGCTAATCCACACGCAAAAATCAGTCCAGTGCACTAGAAGTAATTGCATGTGTATGGGCTGCACTAGAAGTAATTGCATGTGTATGGGCTGCACTAGAAGTAATTGCATGTGTATGGGCTGCGCGTGAGTTCAAAGCGAGCAAACACAAACAAAACAATAAAATAGTTCATAAAATGTGATAAAGCTGTGGAAATCAGTAAATAACAGCATGAAAACACATCAATAAATAAACCACGGAGATGACACTACAATGTCAGTTATCTTGTAATAAATGCAGCTCTTAATATCTCAGCATTTTGCTTCTCTGTCCATGATATTCTCCACATTCTTCTTAAAACACATATCTTTACTGCCTGCAGTTTTCTCATCATTTCATCATTCATTGTCCAGTCTTCTGTTGATGTGTCCCATAATTGTCTATAGCAACATAGCAGAGACAATAAGCGCCACCTTGAATAAAGCCTGCACAATGGTTTTGGCCAGAAAGCTCTTCCCAATGCAATGTTTAAAAGGCATAATAGGGACAGTGGAAAGAAGAAGCCACATTTTGTATATGGACAATAACTTTTGGTTCACATTTGCTGGTAAGCACAGAAGCAGTTGAAATGAATCACATGGACTGTGCAGAGTATCATTTTTTGTAGTACACACTGTCCCATGCTCTGAAGGTTGTGGGTTCATTTTCAAACTACATCAATCGGACCTTAATAGCAAAATTTCTAGAAACACCTTTGGGTCATAGAGTTTGTACTTTGTATGATACTCTTGGCAGACAACATCATTCTGACCATGATAGAAAATTTTCTAGAAACACCTTGGAGTTCATGCTTTGTGTAAAATTCTCAGCAGGCAGTTTGCCATTTTGCAGAGAGAGAGACTGAACCAGAAGGGACAAAACCTAGAGCAATAAGTCAATCCTCTCACCTTTATCTTTGAAACCTTTGACAGAATCTACCTTCTGAATACATCATTTCTCATTGTTATTCTAGTGAAGCCAGCATCTGTGCTCAAGTATCTGATCTCACATGCGATGAATTTCCTCACTTGCCTGTAGATAACACTGTCTGCCACAAGAAATCATCACCAAGTGCCCTGCCAGTTGGCATAGATGTTCATTTCTCTCCTCATATCTCAGTCTTTGGGGTTCTGTCAACTCTGCTGATGATATCCCTCTATGCCATCGTCCCAATCCATCCAGCACATTTCTCTTGGTCAGCCTCTGTCTCACCTCCCTTTGATCTTTCCGGTTGTTGTGATGTTCTCCAATGCCTCTCTTCTTATCACATGACCAAAGAAAGCTGCATGTCTCTTTCTTATTGGTGTATATAATGTTCTAGTTTCATTAGCCTCTTTCAGGCAATCTTCTGGCAGTCCAAACAATTTGCAACATTCGTCTCAGGAACCACATTTCTGTTGCTTTTAAGTTCTTCCTAAAGAACAAGAAATATCAAACTAATATCAAGGACAAACAAGCTACTCACTTCTGTTCCATCTTTATAAGGAAATCCACATAACAAGCTTTCAGAAATGCAGCACTCAAGCAGTTCTTAGTGACCAAAGGATCATGCAGATGCTCCATTAGCAGACCAATGGCTGCAGCTCCCCCAACATGTTTTAGCAGTAGACAACCCAAGGAGTTCCACGTGATGCACTTGTCCCCAACAGCAACATCATGACTGTGCACTTTTGAGAAGGACTCATATCTTGGGGACAGGTGCTCTTCTCTTGATTTACTGAACTCTTCAATAAAGAGGGAATTAATTTGTTCTTTGGCAGAATTGGAATTTTCAGTTTTGTTTCCAGAATCTTCTACACCATCATCTTTCCCCAGAATACTGAAGAAAGGTAGTTTACTGTCTGAGAATTTAAGATGAGAGTTTTGTTCTTCAGGTATGCTATCTCTGCTCTGAATAACTGTCTTTGCTGAGGCAGGAACAGAAATATGACCCAACCACTTGTCATTGAAACATCTCAACAAAAACTTCCATTCTTGTTCATTTTTAGGAATATAACCATCTGTTGAGATGAAAATTAAACAAATGAAATTAATTTCAGCACTGTTGTGTTTCTAACTTGAATGCATAATGAACGAAAAATTAAAATAACAAGGACTAAAGGTGAACTGAAGTAGTCATAATATAATAAATTATTATTTTCCATATACTGTAAGGGAATAAGGAATATATCAACAATGTAAGACAAAATCACACAGCTTTTGAAATGTGGGTATGGTGGTGAAAAGAAAAAACATCATGGTAGGAGAAGACGACAAACAAAGGAGTACTAGAAAAACTAGAATTGAAGAAAATGTTACTGAATGAGATCAAATTAAGGTACTTTGACCATATAAAGAGGCACAGTTCCGTGCTAAAGTTAACGTCAGTGGACATCGAGAATGGACTGGAAGAAGACTATATGAAAGCACTATGAGCAGGCAGGCAAGAGAATGTTGGAGGTTCCTTACAACTGACTTTCAAAAAGGAGATGGCATTTGGTGATAATGAT
The DNA here is from genome assembly GCA_014155875.1 of Cepaea nemoralis. NCBI lineage: Eukaryota > Metazoa > Mollusca > Gastropoda > Stylommatophora > Helicidae > Cepaea > Cepaea nemoralis. The sequence goes on along the minus strand of JACEFZ010023114.1, from coordinate 79,290 downwards.
GATGATGAACTGAACTGAGCTCAGATTTTCCTGTATAAATCATAAATGGGTGGTACTTCTCTGATGGTACAAATAATAAGATGCAATCACAAGTAGAACAAGAATTCATTACCATTGCAAATTAGCTCTGCCAGATTTGAAAATGTAAATACAAATATCAAGTATGGTTATACTTTCTTTGACCCCATAATCATTGTGACGAAACTGAAGGCAGTGAAGACTTGGCTTTTGAGAAGAAAGTTGAGAATATCATGGATAGAGAAGAAACCAAACATGCAAGTGTTCTAACCAAAGGAAAAGTTACATGAAATGTATGGGATATATCAGCAAAAGCAGTGAAATACACAAATGAATCTTGTGTGGGACGGTCTCCTTAGTGAAGTCATCTGCCTAGTGCCCAAAAGGCGTGGGTTCCCTTCCCGATTCCATCATTTGATTATCAAGTAGTTTTTTCAGTATCACTGGAGATCGTGCTCTGTGCAATGCTTTCACAGGCTGCTCTGCGGAGAGACCAAGTTACATGGGATAAACATGGTGCAATGAAATCGACCCTTTTGCCTTTAACGCCTTTTTTTTTTAAATTCTTATGTTGAAAATACAGGGTAAGAGAGGCAGAGGAAGACAAAGATGTATGTAGACAGCTTCAACAACTGGGCAACCATCAATATATAGGCAACACCAACTTCACCAAAATATGACATAGCAGATGGGATTGCAAGGTCTTGATTAGCGACATCTGTTCCAGACAAGCAACCAAAGATGAAGATGATCACACAATCAACAACATATGACAGGAATGTTAACTCACCTTGATCAGCTACATCTGCTCCAGACAGGCATCCAAACAAGATGATGATCACACAGTCAATAACATATAACAGAAATGTTAACTCACCTTGATCAGCGACATCTGCTTCAAACAGGCAACCAAACAAGATGATGATCACAGTCAATAACATATAACAGAAATGTTAACTCACCTTGATCAGCGACATCTGCTCCAAACAGGCAACCAAAGAAGAAGAAGATCACACAATCAACAACATATGACAGGAATGTTAACTCACCTTGATCAGCGACATCTGCTTCAAACAGGCAACCAAACAACATGATGATCACACAGTCAATAACATATAACAGAAATGTTAACTCACCTTGATCAGCGACATCTGCTCCAAACAGGCAACCAAAGAAGAAGAAGATCACACAATCAACAACATATGATAGGAATGTTAACTCACCCTGATCAGCGACATCTGCTTCAAACAGGCAACAAAAGAAGAAGATCACACAATCAACAAAATATGACAGGAATGTTAACTCACCTTGATCAGCGACGTCTGCTCCAAACAGGCAACCAAAGAGGAAGAAGATCACACAATCAACAACATATGACAGGAATGTTAACTCACCTTGATCAGCGACATCTGCTCCAAACAGGCAACCAAAGAAGAAAATTATCACACAATCAACAAATTATGACAGGAATGTTAACTCACCTTCACCATGGGCACCTGTCAACAGATTGATGTCATTGAAATCCACAATAACCTGAACCAGCTTCTGCCACTGATTGGCTTCATTTAGCAGTTTCACACACACAGCTGGATAACTGGAATCGTCACGTTTTTGGAAAAAGAAATAAATAAATGTTACAAGATCAGTCAAACTGTCATCTACTGCCTATAGTACCTTGCGGTGTAGGATTTTTTTTTTTGGGGGGGGGGATGTCTTGAGCCTGAGGAGTTAAGGTCACCTGACTACTGCAGTCGCAGCGAACTGTACAGGTTAGGGTATTCATTTTGCCCCCGACAGAAAAACTCCACACTTTACTGAGGTTTCGAACCCGGGTCTCCTGAAGTAGAATCTGGCATTCTAGCCACTCGGCCAGGTGACAATAATTTTAACAACGTTTTATAAACCAATCAAAGCATTTGACTGTGTAGAACATGAAGAACTATGGAACATAATACAGCCCAAAAAAAATGGATTCCCATTACACTTAATACAGATCATAAAAATGCTCTATACTGAACATAAAGGCAGCCATAAGAATATGTGACAATACAACTGATTGGTATGATACAGAAAAGGGAGAAGTGAGAAGTAACAGCTGCAGCAGGATATAACAATAGAGATAAAAACATTCAGTTACATGTACCTAATTGTTTTTATCTATATCTATAAAACACTGTGTGTGTGGTGTGTGTGTGTGTGTGTGTGTGTGTGTGTGGTGTGGTGTGTGTGTGGTGTGTGTGTGTGGTGTGTGTGTGTGTGTGTGTGGTGTGGTGTGTGTGTGTGTGTGGTGTGTGTATGTGGTGTGTGTGTGTGTGTGTGTGTGTGTGTGTGTGTGTGTGTGTGGTGTGTGTGTGTGTGGTGTGTGTGGTGTGTGTGTGGTGTGTGTGGTGTGTGGTGTGTGTGTGGTGAGTGTGTGTGTGGTGTGTGTGTGGTGTGTGGTGTGTGTGGTGTGGTGTGTGGTGTGTGTGTGTGTGTAGTGTGTGTGTGTAGTGTGTGTGTAGTGTGTGTGTGTGTGTGTGGTGTGGTGTGTGTGTGTGGTGTGTGTGGTGTGTGTGTGTGGTGTGTGTGTGTGGTGTGGTGTGTGTGTAGTGTGTGTGTGGTGTGTGTGGTGTATGTGTGTGGTGTGTGGTGTGTGTGTGGTGTGTGTGTGTGTGTGTGTGTGGTGTGTGTGTGTGTGGTGTGTGTGGTGTGTGTGTGTGTGGTGTGTGGTGTGTGTGGTGTGTGTGTGTGGTGTGTGTGTGTGTGGTGTGTGTGTGTGTGGTGTGTGTGTGTGTGTGTGTGTGTGTGTGTGTGATGTGTGTGTGGTGTGGTGTGTGTGTGTGGTGTGGTGTGTGTGGTGTGTGTGTGGTGTGTGTGTGTGGTGTGTGTGGTGTGTGTGGTGTGGTGTGTGTGTGTGGTGTGTGTGTGTGGTGTGTGTGGTGTGTGTGTGGTGTGTGTGTGGTGGTGTGGTGTGTGTGTGTGTGGTGAGGTGTGTGTGTGGTTGTGGTGTGTGTATGTGGTGTGTGTGTGGTGTGGTGTGTGTGGTGTGTGTGTGGTGTGGTGTGTGTGTGTGGTGTGGTGTGTGTGTGGTGTGTGTGTGGTGTGGTGTGTGGTGTGTGGTGTGGTGTGGGTGTGTGGTGTGGTGTGTGTGTGTGTATGTATGTATGTATATGTGTGTGTGTGTGTGTCCGTTCTTTATGCGTTCGCGAACGGTCCATCCGATTGAGATGAAATTTTCTACATGTTTTCTTTTCATTCCCGTACAGCCAACTGTCATAGTTTGGTACTGTACAATCAGCTATTTGCTTACTAAAATTTAATTTTGTAATTACATGACTTAACATAAGAAAAGTTAAATAAAGGGACATAACTTTTAGTACCATTGCTATATCTTAGGTTCATTCCCCTGGCTATAGATAGATAGATAGATAGATAGATAGATAGATAGATAGATAGATAGATAGATAGATAGATAGATAGATAGATACAGGTAGGTAGGTATAGGTAGGTGGGTAGGTAGGTAGGTAGGTAGGTAGGTAGGTAGGTAGGTAGGTAGGTAGGTAGGTAGGTAGGTAGATCTGACCCGATAGATAGAGAGGGTGGGATAGACGGAGGGAGAGACGGACGGACGGGCGGGGCGGGCGGGCGGGCGGGCGAACAGACAGACAGACAGACAGACAGCCGGGCCATCAGAGAGACAGAGAGACAGTCGGGAATGGGAACTTATATGACTACTTATATGAATTAAATGAGATGCTCCCCATCAGGGGATGGGTGAAGCCGGGTCGGGTCAGACAGACAGACAGACAGGTAGACAGACAGACAGACAGACAGATAGATAGTCGGGAACGGGAGCTTATATGACTACTTATATGATTTAAATGAGATGCTCCCCACCAGGGACTGGGTGAAGCCGGGCCGGGTCAGACAGACAGACAGACAGACAGACAGACAGACAGGAACGGGAGCTTATATGACTACTTATATGAATTAAATGAGATGCTCCCCACCAGGAGCTGGGCGAAGCCGGGCCGGGCCAGACAGACAGACAGACAAACAAGCAGACAGACAGACAGATAGATAGATAGATCCCCACCAAGGCCTGGGCGAAGCCGGGCCGGGTCAGCTAGTTTCCTATAAAACAGGTAGCTAGACAGGATTTCATTTGTTCCCATTATCTGTTTAACTTATTATCCTGAGAACTTCATGAGGAATATCAGAGAAAAAACTACTGACAAGGAACAATACGAGCCCGTTGTAATCATCATCATCATTATGTGCCATGCCGATTAACATGGCTGTCATGGTTTGCCATCTCACACGATCACCAGAGTCATGAATCAGCTCTGCGTTCTTGTCCAGATTGTGCTACGTAGCCACATCCTGGGATGTAGAGATGCCAATACCTTGAGCTCAGGTTCCATACCATGCAGGGTGTTCTCCATGGTGAAGTGGTTAGGATGTGTGCCTTGTGCTCCAAAGATTGTGGGTTTGTTTCTGGACTCTGTCATTCAATTTACAAGTCCAATTTTCTCACCTGGGGGTTGACGGTCGAGCTACAGAGTTCATGCTCTGTGTGCCACTTTCGGCAGGCCACACTGCGAAATGAGACCAAGTCGCATGGGACAGAACTCTGTGCAATGAAGTTGATTGTCTCACCTTTAAAGACGAGTCTCGCCACATATCCCCCCCCCTTCCAGCTTTTTCTTTTTTTAGGTACTATATGGTCAAGATTTCAGTATATGGACATTCAAAACTGTAACAGTATAAGACACTAAAACTCGTAACAGCATATGGACATTCAAAATGGTAACAGTATATGAACACTCAAACTGTAACAGTATATGGGTCCATATTCAGAAACTGTAACAGTATGTGTACACTCAAAACTATAACAGTATATGAGTCCATATTCAGAAACTGTAACAGTATATCGACACTCAACAACTGTATGCACACTCCAAACTGTAACACTTCGGGGGAGGGGGGGGGGGGTGTTGTGTGTGTGAGAGAGTATGAGAGAGTATGAGAAAGAGAAAGAGAGAGTGAGTGTGTGTATGTATGGTGTGTGACGTTTGTGTGTGTGTGTGTAAGGGGGGGAGGAGGAGGGGTGTTTTTACTTGTGTTCATCATTGGCACCTTGCCGTCTTGACAGACGACAGTTTGTGCTTTAAAAAGGCATAATAACTTTGATTCCGAGACCAGTTAAGACCAGGGATGGAGTTATTGCCTCTCCATAGCACAAAGCCTGGGCTAAAATATAGGGATCATGTGTTGCCCATGCAGCATGATCCCTCTCTCGGCCTGCCTAGTTCACTCCAAAGGAAAGGTAGCACCCCTACATCTGGAACAAGACAAGCTGCAGAAGCTGCCGGATCAGCAAAGCAATGCTCTAACTGTCCGCCTGTCGGAGCTTCGATCCTAGACCAGCTTCCAACCAAGGCTTAGGGCCTGGTCTGCCCTGCCATGACATTTTGTCTTTAGCTTGCATTTACTTGCACCAGGGTAAGGCTTGTACCCTCCCAATTGCGCTCTTCCGCCCGAAGCCGTTGGCACAATGTGGGGTGTCGGGTTTGGTAAGCGCAGCCCAACATTCGGCGCTGACAGAAAGCAGGTAATACCATCTACTGTTATACGGTAGCTCAGTCATATCTGACTAAGACCTGTAAGTGCTGACATTATACATACCCATTTTGTGCACACAGTTGCACAATTTTCTCTCTTTCTTCATCTGATGCAATCAGCGCAAGAAGATTATTCAGCCAATCAAATGGTAGGACAGTTTTCAACTGAGTCACCAGGCTGAGAAATTACAAGAGAAAACAAAGAACATGAAATCCTCCTATTTCCATGAAAACAATGCAGGTGATTCTTCTTCTTTCATTTCCCTGAAATAATTTGTCTTTATCTGCAATTTTCTTCTCTTCCTCCTTTTTTCATTCCCCTTAAATAATTTGTCTTTATCTGCAATTTTCTTCTTCTCCTCATCCTTCTTTAAATCACTTGAAACAAATTGTCTATATCTGCAATGTTGTCTCTTGTATACATTTCACTATTTTTTAGTTCACTCAGTGGTCTGTACAGGTCTGTAGTCTAGACCAAATCGTTTGCCTTAATATGTTGAATTCGAAGAAGTCTTGAAGTATGTGATCTGCTGTCTGAAGCACCAGTACACATGTGAATGCAGGTGATAAGCTAAGAATTACTTCGTAACACAGAAACAGGCAAAACAAAAATTACTCTATACTACTCCACTTGCATAACAATTGGCATGTGGATACAAATTAAACCAAAATGTCAGCTGCATACTTTGTAGATCAGAAACATGTGCGACTTTATGAAGTGATAGAAGAAACAAGATTCTTAATCCAAAAATCCACAGACCCACCCTTATTCTTCTTCTCCTTCATGGTGGCAGCAGTGGTAGTGGCGTCCTTCTTCTCCTCCTCCTTCTTTTGCCCTTTGTCTACCATTGAAGCAAAGGCCCTCAACCAACTCCCAGCAAGAAATTCTATCTTTTGTTATCTCCTGCAGCTCCCTCCATATCCTAAACATGGATACTTCTTCTTCTTCGTTCATCCGGAGTTTGTTTTTTTTCTTTTCGGATGTGATTGCGTTGTACCTGTTTACAGCAGAGCTGCGTTCTTGCGCCGTTAGGCCGACACATCCGACTTCTGCGGGCATTTGTTGACCGGGTTAACCATCCCGGGGGTTTCTTAGGACGTTTGACTCTCACTGTTGTGGTGTTATCCCCCATCCCAGCTGGTCCATATAGAACAGCCAAAGATCCTGGTCAGCCCTCAAGGGAAGGCAGGGGCAGACCATGGGCATTCCCCGCCATCCAAGGAGGCTTCCATACTTGCAGAGCCGATACATAGCGCTCTGGTACTGGGCTCACCCAAGGAATCGTCACGTCCTGCACATGGCTGCTTAGCCTCACTTCCGTATATTGGGCCTTCCATTCACCATAGGCTGTTCTTCCGGAAACCAGAAGTATGCAGTCTGCAGATGACATCCACACAGTGAGCTTTCGATTCGGACTTTCCATGTAATGGATTTGCTAGCCAAGCAATATTCCATTTCGTGCCACTAGGACACTTTTCCACCTTTTATGAAGCCCACACAGTGGGCTTTTGATTCAGACTTTCCACGTAATGGATTTGCTATCCAAGCAATATTCCATTTCGTGCCACTAGGACACTTTTCCACCTTTTATGAAGCCCACACAGTGGTCTTTTGATTCGGACTTTTCACGTAATGGATTTGCTATCCAAGCAATATTCCATTTCATGCCACTAGGACACTTTTCCACCTTTTATGAAGCCCACACAATGGGCTTTTGATTCGGACTTTCCACGTAATGGATTTGCTATCCAAGCAATATTCCATTTCGTGCCACTAGGACACTTTTCCACCTTTTATGAAGCCCACACAGCGGGCTTTCGATTTGGACTTTCCACATAATGGATTTGCTATCCAAGCAATATTCCATTTCATGCCTCTGGGTCTTCATGCACCTTTAAATGTCAACCTGTATATAGTTAAAGTAATCTGCGGTCAACTTTAGCTTGTTGATATCTCCATAGAGCTTGTCCTCAAATGAAGCAGGTGTGGGCCCAAATATCTTTCTCTGTTCTGCATACGTTGGGCAATCCTGCAGCAAATGTTTTGCTGTCATTTTTCCAGTTCTACAATTACATTCATCGGTATCTCCTATCTTTAGTTTATTGAACAAGTGGTATTTCAGCCTGTTATGTCCTGTGCGGAGTCTGAAGATTGCTACTTGTTCTCTTCGGTCGAGTTTGTAATATGCATCATCCTTCTGATGGCCTGGATGCTCTGATTCCCATTTGGTTCTATAAGTGCTTTTTATCAACCTCTTTGCCTCATTATAGGTTATGTCTATGTCAGGCTGTGGTAGTCGTCCGCCCTCTTTTGCCAGTCTGTCAGCCTCTTCGTTTCCAGGTATACTGCAATGTGATGGGATCCACTGTATTACAACTTTTTTGGATTTCTGGCATAGACCATGGAGTGCTGCTCTTAGGTCAGTTAGTTCTGTGCTGTTATTGCTCTTCAGTATTGAGACAGCTGACTTTGCATCTGTGAAGATAGCTATTTGCTTCTCTTTATTTTCCTCCATCAGGAGCATTTCTGCTGCAGTTTTCAGAGCCTCTACCTCCGCTTTGAAGTTACTTGAAAATTTTCCAGTTGCCATTGAATGTTTTTTTTTTCACTCCATTTTTTAAATTTAGGAGAACTCCTACTCTTCCATTCTCTATTGAATTTTTGGCTGATCCATCTGTATATGCATGGGTCCAATTCCTGCTTGGGTAATGTTCTTTTATGTAGTTTAGGGTTATTTCTCTTCTTTCGGTTTCATGCTGAGTGTTCTTTTTCTCAATACCAGGAATGTTTTCTATCATCTCAGGCAGTTGCTGCTGTCGCCAAGCTGGGAACTTGTGTGCATTGTGTATGGGCTTGACTGTTGATATGTTAAGAATAGGATCTGCCCTAATCCTTCGTTTTGCAGTTTCTACAAAGTTGCTACGCTTCAGTCTTCCCTTTCCAAAACCATTAAATCTGTTGTACATAGGGTGGTCTGTCAATCTTCTAAATTTTTCTGCTTGTTGCTGGGCTCTGCTATCTCTTCTATCCTGCATTGGTTGTAAACAAGTGATCTTTTCTAGTTCATTAATAGGCGTTGTCTTCAGGCTTCCAGTTATGATTCGCATTCCTTGGTTTTGGACTCTACTTATTTTGTTAAAGTTTGACTTAGCTGCTGTTGCCCAAGCTGCAATGCCATATTCCAGTACTGGCCTCACCCGTCCAGTATATAACTTCTTGAGAACTTTCTCATCTGCTCCCCACGTTGTACCAGCAAGCTTTTTCATGATTGCCATTCTCTGCCTTGCTCTTGTTCGATTTTTCTCAACCTGTGTCTTCCATGTCAGGCGACGATCAAAGGTGACTCCTAGATAGTTTGGATTTTCTTCATGGCGCAATATTTTTCCATTCAATACCAGCTTAGGTTGCTGAGGTTTATTTGAGAGGGAGAACACTGTGCATGTTGTTTTCTCCTCACTTATCTTCACTAGCCATGATTTTGACCAGTCCTCTAGCGCTAATAAGGCTTGCTGTATTCTGCTGTTAGCTGTGCTAATATATTCTTCAGATGTCCATATGGCTAGGTCATCTGCAAAGGAGGATGTGTGTACTCTGGCTGGAAAATTTTCTGTGATGTCATTTATATATGCTAGGAATAATGTTGGTGAAAGAACTCCTCCTTGGGGGACACCTTGCTCCAGCAGCATCATTTTGCTTGTTTGTCCTTGTACTTTTGTCCTGGCAGTTCTGTTCTCAAGGTAGTGGCTGATCCATTTATACATTTTTCCACAAACATGCATATTTTGCAGTTTTACTTTCAGTCCTTCCTTCCATACTTTATCAAATGCTTTTTCTAAATCTATCCAGACTGCTAGTGTGTGCTTTTTCTCTTGGTAAGGCATCCTCTATTTCCTGAGCTATATAGGTTATTTGATCTTCAGTGGATCTGTACTTTCTGAATCCTGCTTCCCCTCTACCGTGTGTCCACCTTGTCGAGGTAGAGGGGCTTGTGTGTTCCAACGACCCCAAGAGCTATGCCGACGGTAGCACAGCTACTGGTAGGGTCACCCATGTCGGACAGGTCAAGGGAGAGGGACCAGACGAAGTGACGCACAAACCTGCTGCCTTGTAGGTAGACTGGGGACAGTCAAAGGCTAGGGAAAGCATCCCGAACAAATGCTTGTCGAAATCGGATGTACTGAGCCACAGGCTTGACAAAGAAGTGCAACGTAACTTTATCATTTCATGATGCCACAGATAAAAATTAATCGTTATGGTGCTAATCCCATGAAGTCCCATCAGGCGGTGATAGTGCCGGGCCCCCTGCCTCGAGGGGGTCCACCCATGACTACTGGTGGTCACCTTCCCCTGTGCTGTGGAGTCAAGGCACAGAGGAGTAGGTTAAGAGCTATTGACCAAACACCCCGGACACTCAACATACTACAATGGAATGCAGAAGGAGTTTATAACAAGAAAGCCTCCCTAACACAGCGTCTTCATAAAGATAGAATAGATGTGGCATGCATTCAAGAGACACACCTCAACGCCAATCGCACATTTTCAGTCGAGGGATATCAGGCCACACGTTTCGACCGCGAAGGACACAAAGGAGGAGTTGTAATACTTACACGAAATACAATACCTTGCAGCGAAGTATCTGTGATCTCTGACAACCAAACGGAAATTATAGGTGTTGATATAATGATAAAGGACGTGAAAATAAGAATTTACAATCTATATAGCCCGGCAGATAAGGATCTTACACTCTCAAACATGGAAATAACTGACACAAATTGCATTGTTGTCGGAGACTTTAATAGCCGTTCAGAAAGATGGGGATACCCAGATACTGACAAAAGAGGAGATGAAGTGGAGGACTGGGAAATAGACTCAAATCTCCATCTACTTAACAAAGCGGATGACACACCGAGCTTCTACTCCAGAAGATGGATTACCACTTCTACTCCAGACTTAGCTTTCTGCACAGGAGACATCCTCCACAAAATCGATCGCCATGTGCTGGACCAATTAGCAGGTAGTGACCACAGACCAATCAAGCTTGTAATAAATATGGAGTATGTTCCACAGGAGCAAAAGCCTTTGCCCCGTTGGAATTACAAACGAGCAGATTGGGACAGATTTGCCATACTAACAGACAAATATTGTGAAAACGTAAATACACGATATGGCAACATGAAGCAAATGGTGGAAAGTCTAAACAGAGCAATAATACAGGCGGCCACTGAGTCTATTCCAAGAGGAGCAAGGAAAAATTACAAACCATACTGGACTGAAGAACTACAATTTTTGGAGGACAAAGTTGAAGATGCTAGGAAGACCGCAGAGAGAGAACAAACAACTGAAGCGAACATCTCTCTCAAAGCCATCTCAGCAAAATATAAAAGAACAGTAAATCAAACAACAAGAGATTGTTGGAGGAAAAAAACAGAAAACCTGAATTTTGACAGGGATGGAAACAAACTATGGAAACTAGTGAAAGCCATGAACAATGAAGGACCTAGAAACAAACAAATAACAATTAAACAAGGAAATGCCTTGCTTACAGGAAAAAAGGCTGCAAATGCACTAATGGAACACTATGCCAGTGCAAACCACATTGATATTACAGCCGAACAGAAGAAAGCAATCAAAGATAAACAGATACATCATACATATACAGAGACAGCAGCAGAATATATGATGGCAAATCTAACAATGGAAGAAATGGAACAGGCAATGAATACCCTAAAAAAGAAGACATCACCAGGAAAGGATGGAATCACAAATGAAATGCTAATAGGACTAGGCACTAAGGCAAAAAAGAAACTACTAGCAGTCCTAAATTACAGCTGGAAGAGGGGAATAGTCCCACAGGCATGGAAGGAAGCTATACTAATACCAGTCCCAAAGAAAGGAAAAGACCTGGAAGAACCAAATGGCTATCGACCTATCAGTCTTCTTAGCTGTGTAGGAAAATTAATGGAACGCATTATCAATGGCAGGCTAACATGGCATCTGGAAGAAAACCAACTCTTAACACCTCACCAAGCAGGATTCAGAAAGTACAGATCTACTGAAGATCAAATAACCTATATAGCTCAGGAAATAGAGGATGCCTTCCAAGAGAAAAAGCACACACTAGCAGTCTGGATAGATTTAGAAAAAGCATTTGATAAAGTATGGAAGGAAGGACTGAAAGTAAAACTGCAAAAAATGCATGTTTGCGGGAAAATGTACAAATGGATCAGCCACTACCTTGAGAACAGAACTGCCAGGACAAAAGTACAAGGACAAACCAGCAAAATGATGCTGTTGGAGCAAGGTGTCCCCCAAGGAGGAGTTCTTTCACCAACATTATTCCTAGCATATATAAACGACATCACGGAAAATTTTCCAGCCAGAGTACACACATCATCCTTTGCAGATGACCTAGCCATATGGACATCTGAAGAATATATTAGTACAGCTAACAGCAGAATACAGCAAGCCCTATTAGCGCTAGAGGACTGGTCAAAATCATGGCTAGTGAAGATAAGTGAGGAGAAAACAACATGCACAGTGTTCTCCCTCTCAACTAAAACTCAGCAACCTAAGCTGGTATTGAATGGAAAAATATTGCGCCATGAAGAAAATCCAAACTATCTAGGAGTCACCTTTGATCGTCGCCTGACATGGAAGACACAGGTTGAGAAAAATCGAACAAGAGCAAGGCAAAGAATGGCAATCATGAAAAAGCTTGCTGGTACAACATGGGGAGCAGATGAGAAAGTTCTCAAGAAGTTATATACTGGACGGGTGAGGCCAGTACTGGAATATGGCATTGCAGCTTGGGCAACAGCAGCTAAGTCAAACTTTAACAAAATAAGTAGAGTCCAAAATCAAGGAATGCGAATCATAACTGGAAGCCTGAAGACAACGCCTATTAATGAATTAGAAAAGATCACTTGTTTACAACCAATGCAGGATAGAAGAGATAGCAGAGCCCAGCAACAAGCAGAAAAATTTAGAAGATTGACAGACCACCCTATGTACAACAGATTTAATGGTTTTGGAAAGGGAAGACTGAAGCGTAGCAACTTTGTAGAAACTGCAAAACGAAGGATTAGGTCAGATCCTATTCTTAACATATCAACAGTCAAGCCCATACACAATGCACACAAGTTCCCAGCTTGGAGACAGCAGCAACTGCCTGAGATGATAGAAAACATTCCTGGTATTGAGAAAAAGAACACTCAGCATGAAACCGAAAGAAGAGAAATAACCCTAAACTACATAAAAGAACATTACCCAAGCAGGAATTGGACCCATGCATATACAGATGGATCAGCCAAAAATTCAATAGAGAATGGAGGAGGAGGAATTCTCCTAAATTTAAAAAATGGAGCGAAAAAAACACATTCAATGGCAACTGGAAAATTTTCAAGTAACTTCAAAGCGGAGGTAGAGGCTCTGAAAACTGCAGCAGAAATGCTCCTGATGGAGGAAAATAAAGAGAAGCAAATAGCTATCTTCACAGATGCAAAGTCAGCTGTCTCAATACTGAAGAGCAATAACAGCACAGAACTAACTGACCTAAGAGCAGCACTCCATGGTCTATGCCAGAAATCCAAAAAAGTTGTAATACAGTGGATCCCATCACATTGCAGTATACCTGGAAACGAAGAGGCTGACAGACTGGCAAAAGAGGGCGGACGACTACCACAGCCTGACATAGACATAACCTATAATGAGGCAAAGAGGTTGATAAAAAGCACTTATAGAACCAAATGGGAATCAGAGCATCCAGGCCATCAGAAGGATGATGCATATTACAAACTCGACCGAAGAGAACAAGTAGCAATCTTCAGACTCCGCACAGGACATAACAGGCTGAAATACCACTTGTTCAATAAACTAAAGATAGGAGATACCGATGAATGTAATTGTAGAACTGGAAAAATGACAGCAAAACATTTGCTGCAGGATTGCCCAACGTATGCAGAACAGAGAAAGATATTTTGGCCCACACCTGCTTCATTTGAGGACAAGCTCTATGGAGATATCAACAAGCTAAAGTTGACCGCAGATTACTTTAACTATATACAGGTTGACATTTAAAGGTGCATGAAGACCCAGAGGCATGAAATGGAATATTGCTTGGATAGCAAATCCATTACGTGGAAAGTCCAAATCAAAAGCCCATTGTGTGGGCTTCATAAAAGGTGGAAAAGTGTCCTAGTGGCACGAAATGGAATATTGCTTGGATAGCAAATCCATTACGTGGAAAGTCCGAATCAAAAGCCCACTGTGTGGGCTTCATAAAAGGTGGAAAAGTGTCCTAGTGGCACGAAATGGAATATTGCTTGGATAGCAAATCCATTACGTGGAAAGTCTGAATCAAAAGCCCACTGTGTGGGCTTCATAAAAGGTGGAAAAGTGTCCTAGTGGCACGAAATGGAATATTGCTTGGCTAGCAAATCCATTACATGGAAAGTCCGAATCGAAAGCTCACTGTGTGGATGTCATCTGCAGACTGCATACTTCTGGTTTCCGGAAGAACAGCCTATGGTGAACGGAAGGCCCAATATACGGAAGTGAGGCTAAGCAGCCATGTGCAGGACGTGACGATTCCTTGGGTGAGCCCAGTACCAGAGCGCTATGTATCGGCTCTGCAAGTATGGAAGCCTCCTTGGATGGCGGGGAATGCCCATGGTCTGCCCCTGCCTTCCCTTGAGGGCTGACCAGGATCTTTGGCTGTTCTATATGGACCAGCTGGGATGGGGGATAACACCACAACAGTGAGAGTCAAACGTCCTAAGAAACCCCCGGGAAGGTTAACCCGGTCAACAAATGCCCGCAGAAGTCGGATGTGTCGGCCTAACGGCGCAAGAACGCAGCTCTGCTGTAAACAGGCACAACGCAATCACATCCGAAAAAAAACTCCGGATGAACGAAGAAGAAGAAGAAGAATCCTGCTTGGTGTGGTGTTAAGAGTTTGTTTTCTTCCAGATGCCATGTTAGCCTGCCATTGATAATGCGTTCCATTAATTTTCCTACACAGCTAAGTAGACTGATAGGTCGATAGCCATTTGGTTCTTCCAGGTCTTTTCCTTTCTTTGGGACTGGTATTAGTATAGCTTCCTTCCATGCCTGTGGGACTATTCCTCTCTTCCAGCTGTTATTTAGGACTGCTAGTAGTTTCTTCTTTGCCTTGGTGCCTAGTCCTATTAGCATTTCATTTGTGATTCCATCCTTTCCTGGTGATTTCTTCTTTTTTATGGTATTCATTGCCTGTTCCATTTCTTCCATTGTTAGATTTGCCATCATATATTCTGCTGCTGTCTCTGTATTTCTATGATGTATCTGTTTGTCTTTGATTGCTTTCTTCTGTTCAGTTGTAATATCAATGTGGTTTGCATTAGCATAGTGTTCCATTAGTGCATTTGCAGCCTTTTTTCCTGTAAGCAAGGCATTTCCTTGTGTAATTCCTACACAGCTAAGTAGACTAATAGGTCGATAGCCATTTGGTTCTTCCAGGTCTTTTCCTTTCTTTGGGACTGGTATTAGTATAGCTTCCTTCCATGCCTGTGGGACTATTCCTCTCTTCCAGCTGTTATTTAGGACTGCTAGTAGTTTCTTCTTTGCCTTGGTGCCTAGTCCTATTAGCATTTCATTTGTGATTCCATCCTTTCCTGGTGATTTCTTCTTTTTTAGGGTATTCATTGCCTGTTCCATTTCTTCCATTGTTAGATTTGCCATCATATATTCTGCTGCTGTCTCTGTATTACTATGATGTATCTGTTTGTCTTTGATTGCTTTCTTCTGTTCAGTTGTAATATCAATGTGGTTTGCATTGGCATAGTGTTCCATTAGTGCATTTGCAGCCTTTTTTCCTGTAAGCAAGGCATTTCCTTGTTTAATTGTTATTTGTTTGTTTCTAGGTCCTTCATTGTTCATGGCTTTCACTAGTTTCCATAGTTTGTTTCCATCCCTGTCAAAATTCAGGTTTTCTGATTTTTTCCCTCCAACGATCTCTTGTTGTTTGATTTACTGTTCTTTTATATTTTGCTGAGATGGCTTTGAGAGAGGTATTCGCTTCAATTGTTTGTTCTCTCTCTGCTGTCTTCCTGGCATCTTCAACTTTGTCCTCCAAACTTTGTAGTTCTTCAGTCCAGTATGGTTTGTAATATTTCCTCGCTCCTCTTGGAATGGACTCAGTGGCTGCCTGTATTATTGCTCTGTTTAGACTATCCACCATTTGCTTCATGTTGCCATATCGTGTATTTATATTTTCACAATATTTGTCTGTTAGTGTGGCAAATCTGTCCCAATCTGCTCGTTTGTAATTCCAGCGGGGCAAGGGCTTTTGCTCCTGTGGAACATACTCCATATTCATTACAAGCTTGATTGGTCTGTGGTCACTACCTGCTAATTGGTCCAGCACATGGCGGTCGATTTTGTGAAGGATGTCTCCTGTGCAGAAAGCTAAGTCTGGAGTAGAAGTGGTAATCCATCTTCTGGAGTAGAAGCTCGGTGTGTCATCCGCTTTGTTGAGTAGATGGAGATTTGAGTCTATTTCCCAGTCCTCCACTTCATCTCCTCTTTTGTCAGTATCTGGGTATCCCCATCTTTCTGAACGGCTATTAAAGTCTCCGACAATAATGCAATTTGTGTCAGTTATTTTCATGTTTGAGAGTGTAAGATCCTTATCTGCTGGGCTATAAAGATTGTAAATTCTTATTTTCACGTCCTTTATCATTATATCAACACCTATAATTTCTGTTTGGTTGTCAGAGATCACAGATACTTCGCTGCAAGGTATTGTATTTCGTGTAAGTATTACAACTCCTCCTTTATGTCCTTCGCGGTCGAAACGTGTGGCCTGATATCCCCTGACTGAAAATTTGCGCTTGGCGTTGAGGTGTGTCTCTTGAATGCATGCCACATCTATTCTATCTTTATGAAGACGCTGTGTCAGGGATTCTTTCTTGTTATAAACTCCTTCGGCATTCCACTGTAGTATGTTGAGTGTCCTTGGTATTTGGTCAATAGCTCTTAACCTACTCCTCTGTGCCTTGACTCCACAGCACAGGGGAAGGTGACCACCAGTAGTCATGGGTGGACCCCCTCGAGGCAGGGGGCCCGGCACTATCACCGCCTGATGGGACTTCACGGGATTAGCACCATAACGATTAATTTTCATCTGTGGCATCATGAAATGATAAAGTTACGTTGCACTTCTTTGTCAAGCCTGTGGCTTAGTACATCCGATTTCGACAAGCATTTTTCGGGATGCTTTCCCTAGCCTTTGACTGTCCCCAGTCTACCTACAAGGCAGCAGGTTTGTGCGTCACTTCGTCTGGTCCCTCTCCCTTGACCTGTCCGACATGGGTGACCCTACCAGTAGCTGTGCTACCGTCGGCATAGCTCTTGGGGTCATTGGAACGCGCAAGCCCCTCTACCTCGTCAAGGTGGACGCACGGCAGAGGGGAAACATGGATACTAAAATAAGCACAACTAAATATGTTTTCAGTGCAGTCTAACCAATATGGTTTGGGCACAGTAGTTTGTCTCCAAGAGTCTGGACTGGAAGCCACAGAGGAAGTCTTCTTCTTCTGCTGCGTTCATCCGGAGTTTTTTTTCCGGATGTGATTGCGTTGTGCCTGGTTACAGCAGAGCTGCGTTCTTGCGCCGTTAGGCCGACATATCCAACTTTTGCGGGCATTTGTTGACCGGGTTAACCTTCCCGGACAGAGGAAGTGATGAGTGGAAAGACTAACAAGAAAACAGAATAATCACAGAAAAAGAAGCCAGAAAATTTAAAATATTATGGGCATGGTATAAAAGACAGCCAAGAAAAGCAATTACTGGTCTGCAACTGCTGCAGCTTTTTTCAAAAGCAAACTTTATGACTACAAAATTATTATTTTGCAACAGGTTTTTTAAGAATAATTTAAAGCAACTAACTAACTAACTAATGTGAAATTTGCTGAAATGAAAATTTATATTAAATAGACAAACAATCAATGTTACAACCAACACAAATTTACAAAGAAAACAATTTACTTGTTGATTCCATCTGCCAATCCTTCATTACATTCTGGTGACAGAATTGTTTCCAAAAGCAAAATCCTGACATCCTTGTTGCTACACAACTGACTGAAGACTGCTGGTCTAAACAGCCCGCCACATTGATTGAAGAGTACAGAAGGAAAAGAAGTACAAGAACAATGATTATGTGAGAACAAATAAATTAAGTAAATGCAACTTTAAAAATGTATGTAGTAAATACTATATAACTTCTTAAAGGAAACAAAATGCAGATTCAATATTGAACGAAGCATAAACAGACAGCTCAAGTTAATAAGAGATCAAAGTTGCATAGAGATGTGTCTGACTCATAACTTGACAAGCATTAGGTTTAAGACCAAATAAGGACAATTTTCTTTAGAGGAACCCTGAGATGATAGTCATACTCATTAAACCCCATCTCCTGATCCATGTGTTGTGGATGAGACAAGGGTGAAAACAATAGCTGTTATGTGCCTACTGCACTTCCTCAGCGGTTGGAAATCATATTGAGTAGGCCCTAATGGAAACTGTAATGGCAACATTCCGACACAAACAAAATGACCCACAACAGAGTATTTACTGTACACATGACTTTGGTGCCTGCAGAGTTTTAGGCTCTGCTCTGGAAAAGGTTGAGGGTTAAGACTAGTTGCTGGGAAGGTTTAGAGTCTGCTGCCTGGAGAGGTCTAGGCTCTACTACCTGGAGAGGTTTAGGCTCTGCTACCTGAAGAGATTTAGACTCCACTACCTGGAGAGAGTTAGACTGCTCCCTGCAAAGGTTTAGGCTCCACTACCTGGAGATGTTTAGACTTTGCTATCTGTAGAGGTTTGGCTCTGCTACCTGGAGAAGTTTAGGCTTTGGTTGCTGGAGAGGTCAAGGCTCTGATATTTGGAGAGATTTAAGCTCGGCTACCTGGAAAGGTTTACGTACAGCTACCATGAGAGGTTTTGGTTCTGCTACCTGGAAAGGTTTAGGCTCTGCTACCTGGAGAGATTTAGACTCTGCTGATATTTAAGTTCTGCTACCTGGGGAGGTTAGACTGCTACTGGGAGAGGTTTAGGCTCTGTTACCTAAAGAGGTTCAGGTTCTGGTGTTAGGAGAGGTTTAAAATTTGGTAGATTAGAGAGGTTTAAGATCTGGTGCCAGGAGAGGTTTTGAAACTGTCCACAAGGGACCACATGAGTCAGTTTTGTGTCTTAATGACCATCTAGGTTACTGAAGGTAACTGTTTTTATGATGCTGGGTCAAAGTGGTGCACATATACAGGGGGCTGCTATATAAAGCCAAGTCAAAGTGAGCATGTAAACTGGGTAATTCTTGTATGGAGTCAGGCCACAATGATGCATATATACTAGGCAACTGTTTAATGAAGAAGTGGTGATGCTGTGACCTGGTATCAAACCAATCATTTTAGCTGCACGGGATTAACCATCATCATCTTGTGACAAGCAAGTAAGCGTAGGCGGCCATGTTTCCCCATCTTAATCTTACACGATCACTAGAGTCATGGATCAGCTCTGTGTTCTTGTCCCAACCATGCCATGTGCTCAAGCTATCCAGATATTTACTTCTCTGCCTTCCCTTGTTTTGTTTTTCCCTCGATCTTGCCAGTTGTCACCAAGTTCTCTGGTTTATTTCTTCTCATAATGTGCCCAAAAAAACTTTACTAACATCTCATTTCTCTAATCATTTTGAGGCTTTCATTTGTCCCCTGTAAGACTTGCTCATTGGTTTTTCTGTCTGCCCATGGTATTCTTTACATTTTCCTCAGAAACCACATCTTCACTGCCATTAGATGTTTTTCAGCTTGTTTGCTCCTCGTCAACCAAGCAGGCCACACACAAAAACACCCCCCAAAAAAAAGTTTTAACAACTAATCAGCTGACAACTATATTATCATACCTCGCCGTTGTTGTTAGGGAGATCATGGCCTGCTTGAAGTACCTCAGGATGTATGCTGATGGAGGTTTTGAGCAGAGGCAGCAGAGCTTGATGATATCAACTGGCTTGACGGTCGCCCAAATCTCACCACAAAATTCACTAGTTTTCACTGGAGCCATCTCAAACAAGCTTGCAATGACAAAAAAGCATAATTGTTAATGAAAAAGACTATCATTTACTACACTTTTCCCTTCAGTGATAAGTTCTCATAATGAATTATGTCGATGAGAGAATGCAGACAAGACAATTATAATTTGAGCTGTATACTGTTAAAGCTGAAGGTGGTTGTATGCAACATCTGAAATTAGCTTCTTCTATTGGATGCTTGGTAAATCTTATGGAAGGCTTCCATCAGTGATAAGTTCTCATAATGAATTATATAGATGAGAGAATACAGACAAAACAATTATCATTTGAGCTGTATAATGCTAAATCTTAAGATGATAAAATTGGTTGTTTACAACATCTTAAATTAGCTTCTTCTATTGGTTTCTTGGCGAATCTCCTGGAAGGCTGAGGTTTAACTCTTATCCAATGCATTGATGTTTGTGTTATTTCAGCCTGAAAAGGGCTTATATCTATCAAAATTAGATTGGTGTAGAGACTTGGTAGCAAAATGCCATTTCTATGGGTGCTGTGCCACTAAGCTCACCTTCCACTATCCGAGCTCAGAATCCAGAGGGGTTTTTAAAAGAGGAAGGTTTGAAGGCAGCGGGTCAACTTCATTGCAGCAGCTTTTATCTCATTTGGTTCGGTTTCTTTCCTCAGAGCGATGTGCCAAAAGCATCACACAGAGCACGATCTTTGTAGCTCCAGCGATAACCTCCAGAAGTCTCAGAGAAAACTGCACTCATGAACCAAATGACAGTCTGGAAACGAACCCACAACCTTCAAAGAACAAGGCAGGTGGCTTAACCACTGTGCCATGGAGAAAAGCAGGCAACAAGCTTCTAAACACAGGTGAAACAGGCAATAAAATTATTGATTATGTGCTTTAAGGCTGTCACATGTAAAAGCACATGCATATGCTTCATCTCTTTGCTTCTCCATTATGCTGTGAGTTAAGCAAACAAGCCATCGAGCATGTGCTACAGGGCAGAGCTCAGTATAGAAAACTCAGAAACCTATACTAGCCCATTGGAGGTCAGCATGGCTGAATGGATAAGAGTGCTTGTTCTTAAACAGTCGGTGTGCTGATGCTAAGGTAATGGATTCAACCCCTACAATGGTCAGTTGGACTGAAATGTTGACTTCTCGTCACTGACTTGGGGAGGCAAAGTCAAGAGTGCATTCACCTGATGGCGAAGGACATTGGTATTAGAGAAAACCAGTCCACACACAAAAATCAGTCCAGTGAACTAGAAGTAGTAGCATATGCTTGAGTTCAAAGCCAGATAACGCAAAAATAAAACAAAACATATGCAGCACGTAAAACATTCTCCCCGTAGAAACCATAAATAGTAATTACACATTACAATTCAAATTACTCTGTGAATATGTGTGCTGTATATTTCAGCTTGAAGGATTTATCTAATTACTTTAGTTTATGTTGTGTGATTTCTGCAGTATGTACCTGACAAGATGCAGCAAATTATGCCCGGCAATAAATCATGCAATATATTGTGTGTTTTTGTTATTCAAATTACACATTATGATAAATATGATGATAGTGACAAACAGGTTTTTCTGAACCCTCACAGACAAACAGAATGTTGTATCACAAGAGTTTTTGTTTCTGCATACCTGTAGATATGTCCCAGCAGAGCTGACTGGTTTGGCAAGATGCCTGATCTTAAATAATCAATGGCAGAGCCAATCTGCTTGTCTACCAAGATACTGCTGACAATGTCCCCTCTGCCTTTCTCTGCAAACAGTTGGAAAATATAAAGTGCTGGTTAGCTTTGCACAATTACAATTACACAAAATATAGAGTGTTATGATGACAAGCCTTCATCAGCAAATAGCAATCAGAAAAAAATTAATGACTTACACAGAATGGACATTAAAGTAACTACATTAAGGCACAATATTATGGAACCAAGTGATATTTTTTAAGCAAGCAGAATGAAATGAAATATATACCATGTTTCCCCCAAAATAAGACCGGGCCTTATTTTAATTTTAGCTTTAAAGATCCACTAGGGATAATTTTCGGGGGATGTCTTATATTTAATTTTTTTTTCAGATACAAAAATATACATTTATTCAGGTACAAATTTCTACATTTATTCAAATACAGTCATGTCATCTTTTTCTGAAACATCGTAATAACTCACCAAATCAAGTGTGCACAGGTGGAATCTGTACACTGACTGGTCATTCGGCAGCAAGTCTCTCATTCTAGCTGACAATCTTAACTAGGGTTTATTTTAGGGATAGGTCTTATATTCAAAACATCCTGAAATATCGTGCTAGGGCTTAATATAGGGGTAAGTCTTATTTTTGGAGAAACACAGTAGTACCTAACTCACAGGCTCCAATGCCTTTCTCTGTAATGGTATATAACTGTATAACGAAAGGAACAGCTGTATAATGAAAGAACCAACTGTATAATGAAAGGAACAACTATATAATGAAAGGAACAACTATATAATGAAAGGAACAATTGTAAAATGAAAGCACCAACTGTATAATGAAAGGAACAACTGTATAATGAAAGCAACAACTGTATAATGAAAGGAACAACTGTATAATGAAAGGAACAACTGTATAATGAAAGGAACAACTTTATAATGAAAGGAACAACTGTATAAAGAAAGGAACAACTTTATAATGAAAGGAACAACTGTATAATGAAAGTAACAATTGTATAATGAAAGGAACAACTGTATAATGAAAGGAACAACTGTATAATGAAAGGAACAACTGTATAATGAAAGGAACAACTGTATAATGAAAGGAACAACTGTATAATGAAAGGAACAACTGTATCATGAAAGGAACAACTATATAATGAAAGGAACAACTATATAATGAAAATAACAATTGAATAATGAAAGAAACAACTGTATATTGAAAGGAAATCCAATGGCAATTCTACATTAAAAATGTTAGTAGCATATCCTATACAGGACGTAGCAGTCAACTGCAACATTTTTTGGCTGTCTATGATTCCTGGGCAAGTTTTACAGTCAGTAGTTTGCCATTGCTCTCTGAGTGACCAGCACTCATACCATTGTATTAAAAACCAACGCAAGGTGGTCTGCTCTCAAGTCGCCCGCAGCTGGTCCGTAAAGCCAAATGGGTAAGAATGCATGTTCTTAAACATCTGTTGTTCTGATGCCAAGGTAAGTGGTTCAACCCTACACACA
The DNA here is from genome assembly GCA_014155875.1 of Cepaea nemoralis. Lineage (NCBI taxonomy): Eukaryota > Metazoa > Mollusca > Gastropoda > Stylommatophora > Helicidae > Cepaea > Cepaea nemoralis. The sequence continues at coordinate 56,385 of JACEFZ010023114.1, read as the reverse complement.
TCATTATCATATCTGAACTAAAATGCTGACCTGTCGTCCTTGACTTGGGGATATAAATTACAAGTACCTCTGAAGTTGGAGTGGGTTCGCCTGATGGCGAGGGACACTGTTAAGAGGGAAAGCTAATCCACATGCAAAATTAAGTCCATCACTAGTATAAACAGTGTGTATGGGCTACGCTTGAGTTCAAAGCGAGCGAGCGCAAAAAAAAATTGCCCTCAGCTGTGATTTGAACGTGGTATGCGAGATTATGAACTGCATTTGGATCCTTATCACCACAGAGCCAGTATTCTACAATAAGGGTGTAAAGTATCACATATATCAAGTCACGACATAACAAGGTGGGGTGAACAGTTCCCGTCCCCACCCCCTTTACTACCCAGACAATACTTCTGCTCATTCTTCTTCATTATCATCATCATTGCTGCTGCTGCTTCATTATCTTGTGTTCGCTGTCTTTGAAATTTTCACTATCAGGCAGGTTCTCACGATTAATCCGTTTGTGTTTTCTGTGGAAATCCTCCTGTTGCACATAAAAGCTAGTCTCAGAGCAGATACTGCCAGTGAGGTGTGAAGGTTCGAGTCTTCATCTATTCTAAGCCATGACATATGAGGTGGGAGTGGCCAGTTTTCTTCCCCTTCATCATTCCTTCCCAGACAATTTCTAAATTCTGACAATTGTCTGGTACCCATTTTAATTAAGCCGAGATGACCCCAGAGCTGTACGGGTAGGTAAAAAAATCATCCTGCCCCTACCGGGGATCAAACCCTCACCAGTGTCTTGGTGGGCAAACGCACTAACCACTCTGCCACATTGGCTCACTTTGTTCATACAGCTTGGAGTTTACTGTTTACTCAGTGAGCCAGTATAGTTTCCTTAGCTCACTGTACACACGACAATCCTACCGAGCATGTTCAGCAATCTCCTTGCTTAGCCCACAAACTCATTGTGGTGAAGCTGAAAGATGAAGCCTATTCTACTTAGCAATAAGTCTCACTAGTCAAAGTGACTTACCTCTACAACACAGAACCAAGCTGGCCCAGGCAATGAACATGCTACTCTTCTGTTTTTCCAGTGCCTGTTTGATTTTCTCGTAGTCTAGAGCAAAGAAGTACTGACGAATAAACAAAGCCATGCTGATATCGTGTTTCAATGCTTCATTCTCTTGCCAACTTACTGACTGGTTTTTGCAAGAACAAAGTTTTAATTTGTTGTCATGCACTGGTGGGTTTTTGCTCTTTCCCTCAAGAAGGGAAAAGGTGCTACTTAAAGATGAACTATCGTATTGCTGTTTTATATCATTCTGGCTAACTTCTGTAGCTGTCTGATTACTTTCAGCTGCGTTTTCATTCAAAGGACCCTGCTTCCCATCTGTACTTAGATTCTTCATACTGTGCTGATGAGGGCTATGATCAGACAATGAAATGTGTTGATCAGGAAATAAAGACATGAGACAAGCACAGTCTGGACTGAATAGTTCATAAACAGAGGCTGGTAAAACTGCTCGCACAAAACTTCTCAAATGTACTTCCTCCGTAAATTTGAAATGACGAAGGATGTCCCCAGTGGCTCCACTCACTAAACACATGGTTGTAAGGGTTCTAATTACATCCAGATGCTTGATGGGCAGTTGAAACGGGTCATTACAATTTATTACATCAACCCAGTATGTGGGTGTCAGACTGTTGTATTGAGAATTAGACAATTCTGAAGGCAATGACTGTGTAAATCTAACATGTGATTCACTGGGAGATGCACCAGCAACACTTGAGGTAATATTCTCATTTCCATGTGATGTCAATAAATTAGAATCTCCAAAAACTATACCATTACTTGATTTAGAAATTAGATGCTTCTCATTGCTGAGTTCATGACCTTCAAGGTTAGTGTCAGTTTCTTCATTACTTCCACCATTTTTTGACTCAGGGTTAATTAATCGTTTCTCATTCAGCTGCATCTCACTCTTTCTCTTCACCAACTCTTCATGGTAACGATATAATGCAGAGTTCAATTCTGCTGCCCAGTCATTCAGAATTTTCTGCAGCATCACTGGTCTGACAACAGCCGAAGAACTTCTCATCTGTCTCTGAACATCCAAAGCAAGGATGTAAAGCGATGAAGTTCTTGCCACAGACGCTGCAAAACTTTTGGCGCTAGCAATTTTCTCTGTGTCAGTAGGTTCATCCGGTTGTTCTGCATATTGCGCTTGTATGCTGATACCATCTTTTGCTGACCTTTCACGCTGAAAGAAACAAGGTAACTGCAATTGGTAAGTAATATTTAAGTCATTTGTAACATTTGAAAATACAATATTCATTAACATGAAAGTTTCAAAGTAATGTTATTCCTGCCACAATATTTGAGAAGTAACTATTCCTGCCAGAATATCTCAGAAACTAACTTTCTTTGTGCCTGAATATCTCAGAAAGTAACTTTATTCCGGCCTGAATATCTCAGAAAGTAACTTAACTCCTGCCAGAATGTCTCAAAAAGTAACTTTATTCCTGCCAATATATTTCAGAAAATAACTTTATTCTTGCCAGTATATGTAAGACAGTAACTTTAATCTTGTTAAAATATCTAAGAAAGCAACTTTATTCCTGCTAGTATATCTCGGAAAAGTAACTTTATTCTTGCCAGTATATCTAATAAAGTAACTTTATTCCTGCCTGAATATCTCAGAAAGTAACTTTGTTCCTGCCAGTATATCTAACAAAGTAACTTTATTCCTGCCTGAATATCTTAGAAATTAACTTTATTGCTGCCTGAATATCTCAGATAGTAACTTTATTCCTGCCAGTATATCTCACCAAGTAACTTTATTCTTGCCAGTATATCTAAGAAAGTAACTTTATTCCTGCCAGTATATCTCACAAAGTAACTTTATTCTTGCCAGTATTCTAATAAAGTAACTTTATTCCTGCCCGAATATCTCAGAAAGTAACTTTATTCCTGCAAGTATTCTCCGGTTTTGGCTGCTCCCACGTTGCATATCTCGTGTGTTTTGTTTCTTGGCGTTGGTCTTGCGTGACACTTTCCTCCCCCGTATCAGGCTTCTTGAACTGTTCAGGTGACTTGTCTTGAGTTCTGAGGTATTTTATAGAGACAACTACCCCACCAGCTCGACTACTTTCAATAACTACAGCCTATGTTTGTTATTTGTATCCAACATATTTGCAGCTAACCTCTATATCTAGAGATGACCATTTGCCGCATGATGAAGTGCCTAGTAGTAGGTTAAGCTCCCACCCAAGAGCATGTTAAAGAGATGCATGACAAAACTTTTCCTCAGCAGACAAAACAGGAACACAGACATATTACAAACAGAACGTCATGTCACATAACCTTATGAAAAGGACATCACCCCTAAAGCAAACCACTAGACAAATCGATAAGAATAAGAGTATTCCTGACTTCCAAGGTGCTGACCTCATCTGGCAGAGGACTGATGAGAACAAGGGCAAAGCCCTCTTCGAACGCTATCTAGAGCAGAGCAACCAGACAGACATGAGAGGCTGAAATCTTGCCAAGGAGGTCAACTCAGATAGGTGCAAGGCCCAGAACATTTCAGATGAAGACACAGTGACAGTGAAAGAAATCAAGGCTGTGGATCGACGATCAAAAAACAGCGCTCCAGGACCAGATGGCATAAGATATGACGACATCAATAGGTGTACTGACAACAAGCTAGAGAAACTAGCAGGCATGAACAACAACGGTATAGGGAGTGCTAGCATCAAGGAGGAGTGGTTATACAGCTATCTGATTCCCTTGCCGAAGCCTGGCAAATACCACACAAAAATTCAGGGATACCGGGTAATAACCATGAAAAATACAATAGGCAAGCTGCTGGAGAAGTTAATTGCCAGAAAAATATCAAGCCAGCTAGAGAGGCAAGGTTATTTCCCACCTACCCTTGGAGGGTATCGTCCAAACAGAGAAACATGGACCAAAGCAGCAGTTTTTGCCCATGATGTCTATGAAGGTTTCCACTCAGACATTGAAACATGTGCTGCGGCAATTGATCTTGAGGATGCCTACAACAGAGTGCTGTTGGATGTTTTTGGACTTCCGGTCGCCAATATGGCGATTAGGCGTTGAACCGTTTAGGACTGTGGCGTGTTTATGCTTGCAGCTACGGTTTGCAATCACATTTTCCTCATGTTGGACTGGTAGTACATGGTTCCGTCGCCCTGCTACTGAGTGAGTGCATGGGTGACACTGAGCTGTGAAGTTCCCGGGGAATGCTTTTACATCTGTCCTGAACAGTGGCTTGCATGTTCGGAACAATGGCTACCGGCTGTTGCTGAATAGACTAATTTGCCTTTTCAGTTCACGGGTGCATTTTTCAGGAGACTCCCGGGAGTCGGCGCCGAAGCTGCAGAGTTCGTGCTTTGTGCGAAACTTTCGGCGGGTCGCCCTGCGGTGAAAGACCGAGCCATGTGAGAAAACCTGGGTCAATAAGGTCTTTCTGGTGACTGCCGAGTCCATCGACGATGAACTGTGGTTTTCGTGGATTAATTTTATGTTGGCATTCTGGCAGCGGCATTATGCACAGTATACCTATGCGGTCTTTTAGATTGCCGAGACTCCTGCCTATTCCACTTTTCACATTGGACAGTGGGGAGCATTTTGTGTGATATTCACTGGCACAGGAACAGAGCATAATGGGGACGACCCGTTGCCATGAAGTTGGAACCTCGACTAACTAACTAACTGTTAGATTTTTTAATGTTTCAGCTTCTTAAACTCAAGATAAGTCCATTCCTCCTTAGTTGGATCGCTGCAGCCCTCTTCCAATGGAAAGTAGTTTTTAGATATGGCAGTTGGACTTCAGAACCAACAAAAATACATCCTGGCCTACCACAGGGATCACCATTATCTCCGGTGCTGTTCAATGCCTACACTGTGAGAATCACCAGCGAGCAAATCATAGGACCGGGTAGAACATTGTCGTATGCAGACGATGTTTTAGTGTATTGTCAGGGTAAGGGTAGAGATCAGGTTGCTGTGGGAAGTCTCTGTGGTGAAGTGGTCAAGCCGTTTGACTTCAGCTCTGAGGTTGCGGGTTCGATTCCGGGCCGCGTCCTTCGATTCACGAGTTAAATTTTTCTGAGACTCCTGTAGGTCGTCGCTAGAGCTACGGAGTTCATGCTTGGTGCGACGCTTTCCACGCTGCGGAAAGAGACCGAGCCATATGGGATAAAAACCTGGTGCAATGAAGTCGACCCTGTCGACTTTTAAGCAACTTTTTTTTTGCTGTGGAACTACAAACCGAATTACTTCTTCTTCTGCTGCGCTCATCCAGAGTTTTTTTTCGGACATGATTGCATTGTGCCTGTTTACAGCAGAGCTGCGTTCTTGCACCGGTAGGCTGACACATCCGACTTCTGCGGGCATTTTTTGACCAGGTTAACCTTCCCGGGGCAAACCGAATTCAATCACGTAAGCACTTGGTGTGTTGAAGCTGGGGCAAAGGTCAATCCAACAAAGGCAACAGTTACATGGTTCTCTTTGAATAACCATATTGCCAACACCCCAATGCTAACTGTAAATCTGGATTCAGAAACAGAGGAAAGAACGCAGGCAATGAATTACCTGGGGATACGATTTGATCGAAGCCTGGATTATACTGAGCATGTAGAATAGGTGATAACAAAGGCCAAGCTGGGTTTGGCCTGCGATGCAGGTGATGGCGGCAGCAAACTGTGAGCAGCGCTATCTATGTCTTCTTTACGAAGGTCTGGTCCTTTCTGTTTTGGAGTATGCGATGGTGATCCTGACTCTCAGCCATAAGCAGATAGAAAGGATGGAATAGATACAGAATGAAGCTATGCGCATTATTCTTGGATGTACAAGAGATACAGCATGCAGGACGATGCGCTACCTTCTTGATTTTCCAACCATAAGGGACAGAATACAAATTTGCCAAGCACGTGCATATCTCAGAGTCAATGCAAACATACAACATCCACTGCATAGCGAGATTAAGAAGGTAAAGCAGCAGGTTAAAAAGAGGAAAGTCGTGGATGGGTCAAGCCGAAGACTTTCTTCAGCAGGTGTGTTCACTTGAGGACTTAGAACCTGGAAAGGAGTGGATACAAGTGCCAGCAGAGTTCTATACATCCTTTTCAGTGTGCATCCAACTAGACAGGAAATGCAGACAAGAAAATCCAGCTGCTGTGGAGGTGGAAGGACAGGCTATGATCTTCGAGAATTCTTTAGAGAATGATGCTGTCATTTACATGGATGGGTCAGTCCCCGAGGAGTGAGAAGTTCATGGGCCTTTACGGCTCAGGCCGGAGGGAAAATTGTGAAGGAAAAGTCTGGCTCTTTTGCTTTGACCACAAGCACCTGACTATGGAAGTCATGGCAGTAAGTAAAGCAATTACATGGCTCGAGACACAGACATTCAATCGGGCATGTGTCCTTGGTGACTCAATGAGTATGCTCAGGAGGATAGAGATGGGGTGGGTCCGAGGAGAGTGGCTGCTGTCTCTGGAGCGGTCTCGGCAGGCAAAGATTAGTTTCATCTTCGTGCCAGGGCATGTGGGAGTACAAGGGAATGAGCAGGGTGTACAAGGGAATGAGCAGCTGACAGGCTTGCAGATAGGGCTACTGTGGAAGTGGACGTGCCATGGACCAGGCTGACATTCTGAATGCTCTACGAGAAGTAAGTCTTTCGAGAGAACCAAGCGATGACTGGGAATCTACAACCATGGTCAAGCTGCGAGAATAGCAAGTTAAAAGAGGTGTGGCCAAACTAGAACACTATGCAGGAAGCCAAAGAGGAGTAATAAACCAACACAGAACTGGTGTCGTTAGCCGCTACACGCTGCAGGATTTGCTGAGGAGGGGATCCGAGCACTTATGGACTGGATGGTTCGATGTGCAATAAGGATGATGTGTTAACTAACTAACTAACTAGACAAATCGGGAACAGACAACTGGAAAGATTTGTGGAAAGAGAGAGAGAGATAAGGAAGACAGGGAGAGAAGATTCTTGACAGGCTTGTATCATGGCATGGATGGGTGTCAGTGCACAAACTGATACATACTGTTAGAGATCGTAAGATGGGGATAGCATGATTGCCCCAGCAAGTCGGCAAAGAATCTGATGATCAAGATGATTTACGGAACTGAAGGAAGAGAGAGAGGGAAGAGGTAGAGCAGCAGCAGCAATAGAGGAGGAGGGTAAATTCAAACAAATGTCAACCGTACCTGCAGAGTAGAAATGATTGGGGGTGTTGCGGAGTTTGAAGACTTGTTGAGTAGGTTCTTCTCTTTGAATGTCTTGATCAGCGACTTGGTCTGAGTCTTCAGTTTTAAAGAAAGTCTGCCAGAAACAAATGGTATTGAGACAGTATTTTTATTTTCAATACAACCCTACCTTACTGCCAGCATGTATATTTTATATCACATACTTATGAATGATACTTATATTCACATAATTCCTTTGAGACGCCATGGCATAGTGGTCAGTGCACTTGAAAGTCAAGACAATCATCAAAGTTTAATCCTCAGCAGAGGCAAGATTACTCATTTCCAGCCAGCATACTTTGGGGGTAAATCCAGTCTCACAAAAAGTTTCAGAATGTTCTGAGAATTATTTGGGAAGGATATATGATGAATGAGGAATGGAACTGGCCTCCCCACCTCATATATCATGACCCAGAATATGTGAAGGCCTAAGACTTGACACCCCAATGGCTGTATCTGCTATGGGACTACCTTTACTTTTACGTTAATAATCCCTTCAAATGTTGACTGGCTAATTACTGAAGCCATCAGTGTTGACTGGCTAATTACTGAAGCCATCAGTGTTGACCGGCTAATTACTGAAGCCATCAATGTATGACTGGCTAATTACTGAAGCCACCAGTGTTGACCGGCTAATTACTGAAGCCATCAGTGTATGACTGGCTAATTACTGAAGCCACCAGTATTGACCGGCTAATTACTGAAGCCATCAGTGTTGACTGGCTAATTACTGAAGCCATCAGTGTTGACCGGCTAATTACTGAAGCCACCAGTGTTGACCGGCTAATTACTGAAGCCACCAGTGTTGACCGGCTAATTACTGACACAACCAGTGTTGACCGGCTAATTACTGAAGCCACCAGTGTTGACCGGCTAATTACTGAAGCCATCAGTGTTGACTGGCTAATTACTGAAGCCATCAGTGTATGACTGGCTAATTACTGAAGCCACCAGTGTTGACCGGCTAATTACTGAAGCCACCAGTGTTGACCGGCTAATTACTGAAGCCACCAGTGTTGACCGGCTAATTACTGAAGCCACCAGTGTTGACCGGCTAATTACTGAAGCCACCAGTGTTGACCGGTTAATTACTGAAGCCATCAGTGTATGACTGGCTAATTACTGAAGCCATCAGTGTATGACCGGCTAATTACTGAAGCCACCAGTGTTGACCGGTTAATTACTGAAGCCATCAGTGTATGACTGGCTAATTACTGAAGCCACCAGTGTTGACTGGCTAATTACTGAAGCCACCAGTGTTGACCGGCTAATTACTGAAGCCACCAGTGTTGACCGGCTAATTACTGAAGCCATCAGTAATGACCGGCTAATTACTGAAGCCACCAGTGTTGACCGGCTAATTACTGAAGCCACCAGTGTTGACTGGCTAATTACTGAAGCCACCAGTGTTGACCGGCTAATTACTGAAGCCACCAGTGTTGACCGGCTAATTACTGAAGCCACCAGTGTTGACCGGCTAATTACTGAAGCCACCAGTGTTGACCGGCTAATTACTGAAGCCACCAGTGTTGACCGGCTAATAACTGAAGCCACCAGTGTTGACCAGCTAATTACTGAAGCCACCAGTGTTGACCGGCTAATTACTGAAGCCACCAGTGTTGACCGGCTAATTACTGAAGCCATCAGTAATGACCAGCTAATTACTGAAGCCACCAGTGTTGACCGGCTAATTACTGAAGCCACCAGTGTTGACTGGCTAATTACTGAAGCCACCAGTGTTGACCGGCTAATTACTGAAGCCATCAGTGTTGACTAAAGATAATAACAACAACAACAACAACAACAACAACAACAACAACAACAACAACAACAACAACAACAACAACAATAATAATAATAATAATAATAATAATAATAATAATAATAATAATAATAATAGACTACAATGGCTGGGGTATATAGAAAGAATGGAAGACAATAGGGAAACAAAACTCGCTTACACTCAGGAAATAAATGACCGTAGACCCCGAGGTAAACCAAGAAGATGGTGGAGAGATAATATATATATAGACCTACAAGCACTTGGAATCAATGACTGGCAAGAGAAGGTCAACCAAAGAGACGAATTGCATCTGCAGCAAAGAATCTCAATGGCTCGGAACGCTGAAGAAGAAGAAGAAGAAGAAGAAGAAGAAGAAGAAGAAGAAGAAGAAGAAGAAGAAGAAGAAGAAGAAGAAGAAGAAGAAGAAGAAGAAGAAGAAGAAGAAGAATCAGTGTTGACTGGCTAATTACTGAAGCCACCAGTGTTGACTGGCTAATTACTGAAGCCATCAGTGTAGACTGGCTATTACTGAAGCCACCAGTGTATGGCTGGGGCCTTTAATGGAAGCAAAGAATAGTAATACTGTTAATGAATGTGAGGACCAGCTGGCAAACAATATGCCATGATTCAAAAGTAGTCAATAGAGAGTTAACATAAAAAGCGACAGTGGCGAATTATATTAACAGGACCAGAGAGGGTTCAAACATCAGTGACGGGTAAACAGTAACTAAAGACAACACGTGACAGGTGCAGTAAGTTAAATGACGGTCAGTAACACAGGGGATTGGTCACTAAAGTCATGTAATAAGTCAAACCCTGCGCGCTTTTCACGCCTTGTGAAAAGTGCTCATAGTTGAGTCACTTTTCACGGTCCAGTGTACAAACTAGACTTTCATTCTGAAAAGCACCAATATAAGTGGAAAGAAGCATAGAAGGGACAATATCATCAAAGTAGTATGGACTCAGCTGGTTGAAACCAAAGTCTCTGACACTAGTTCAACTACATGAGAGTAAAGCCTGACCAAGCATGTCGATGATGCTTTCAAAGGCAAGAGAGGAGTGCATACAACCAACACCTCATGGAAACAGTGAGTAGAGCGAACGAGCAAACTTTATTTTCAAAGGAGCACACATTTGGCTCTTCCATTCACTCATCTTGCATAGATCAATTATCTATTGTGCATGTTACATTCACATAGATTTTTTTAAAAAACATTGTCAAATGAAAGTTGTGAACATAAACAATGCATATTACCATGTTATGAGACAGGCAATATAGATACTGTGAGATGACTGCTACATCGGAGAACTGAGCTCTCTTGGAAAATACCATTGTGTGGGGATGTTGACAGTGATAACATAACATAACAGGAACACTGTAACCTGCTGTACAAACAAGGTGACTATCAATATTTGGCTTTTTTTTTTGCACTCGCTCGCTTTGAATTCAAGCACTGGACTGAATTTTGCATGTGGATTAGCTTTCCCTATTACCAGTGTCCCTCGCAATCAGGCGAACCCACTCCGACTTCATAGGTACTTGTAATTTGCATCGCCAAGTCAAGGGCGAGAAGTAAACTTTTTAATCCAACTGACTGGTGTAAAGGTTGAAACCCTTACCTCAGCAACATCACACCAGATGTTTAAGAACGAGAGCTCGTATATATTCAGCCATGCTGACCTCCTGATATATATTAACACAGAAGTGTTACACTCTTAAAGAAAATACAGGGTGTATTTTTAATGACTGTCAGGTTTTTGAAAATATTGCCGTTCCAAGTTTTGTATTTAGCTTTTATGTTGCATGAGTTCACAGAGGGTGAATACAAAACTTGGAATGGCAATATTTTCAAAAAAAAACCCACAGCCATTAAAAATACACCCTATATCATTTATTTGTTAAAATGTCATACCCATCTTTGAATGCTGACAGTGACGCCCTTGGCGAACCAACTGACAGGAAGTGTTCTCCTGATACAGAAAGCGGGCTGCCAGATGGAGAGTCCTGGTGCAAACCTGCAAGCATGTCGTCACTACTAGCTGAGCGATAGGCGGCATTCAGTCTGTCTATCAGAGGAGGGATAACCTCATGCTGCCGCTCACCATGGTATGACGAAGAGGATGATTTTCTTGATACTAGTTTTCCTTTACAACAAAAATAACAATTGTTATTTACATTATAAAATATATCTAAACAATGTATTTCCTTAGTGAATAACCTCATGCTGCCGCTCACCATATGATATGACAAAGAGGATGATTTTCTTGATACTAGTTTTCCTTTACAACAGAAATAACAACTGTTATTTACATTATAAAATATATCTAAACAACGTTTTTCCTTAGTCAATTTCAACACAGAAGCCACAAAACATATGTTGCACAATTTATTGCTCCCAGCCGATTTTGTGCAAACAGAAGAAGTTTGTGTTCAATTTAAAATTACCATGGCATAGTGGTCAAACCATCTGTCTCATGCTCTAAAGGTTGTGGGTTTGATTCCGAGCTACGTCTTTCGGTTCATGAGTGCATTTTTCTTGGAGTCTTGGAGACTCCTGGGTGTTGTCGCTGGAGCTATGGAGTTCATGCTTTGTGTAACGCTTTCAGCAAGCCGTCCTGCGGAAAGAGACTAAGCCATATGGGATAAAACCCGGAGCAATGAAGTTGATCCTCTCAACTTTTAAGACTTTTTTTCTTGAAGATAACAAATGACTGGAACATGTGTTAATGTAATAACTAGAGTCATGAGAATTAATGTAACAACACCCAGAGACAGAAGAAGCTCATGTTCTACTTACCCTGTATGTCCGGAGGAATCAATGATGGAAGTTCTGGTGAAAACTTGTGTCCAGCCACTAATTCAGTGGTATCTGAATCTTCAAGAGCTGACCCAGAATCAGGAGAGTCGACAGCACTTTCCTCTTCAATGCTGCTGATCGTGGCTATTGAGATGGTGTCCATCTCTAAGTCCAAATCTTGCATGAAGTGATCGTCAGTGTCATCTCCAACAGATACTGTTGTTCGCAATATTTCAGCTGTTAAATTACATTCATTAATTGTATAGGTTAAACTGAGGAAAAGCCAAGGAAATTTTGTGAATTTTTGTCACAAGGCAACAGCATTATTGCATACATTTAATGGAATATTTATGATATAAATATATATATGCCGGTCTCCCTGGTCATGGGGTTACATGACTTTCTCCGTAATCCTGTATACTCTCATGAGTAATGTGATGTGCGCGAGAATTGGTAGCAGTTCTCTCCGCGTCGGTAACTTACAGGGTATGTGAGCCGGTCGCTCAGAAAGCAATGGCAAACTACTGAGCCTAATCTTCCAAGAAATCAACAATCAGCTGAACGATGCTGATGTTGACAGTGATGTCCTGTAAAGGATATGCGAACAAAATATATATATATATATATGGTGTCAGGTCTTTCGGTTCATGAGTGCAAATATATATATATATATATGGTGTCAGGTCTTAGTCAGATATGACTGAGCTACCGTATAACAGTAGACGGTACTACCTGGTTTCTGTTAGCGCTGAACGTTGGGCGGCGCTTACCAAACCCGACACCCCACATTGTGCCAACGGCTTCGGGCGGAAGAGCGCAATTGGGAGGGTACAAGCCTTACCCTGGTGCGAGGAAATGCAAGCTAAAGACAAAATGTCATGGCAGGGCAGACCAGGCCCTAAGCCTTGGTTGGCGACTGGTCTAGGATCGAAGCTCCGACAGGCGGACAGTTAGAGCATTGCTTTGCTGATCCGGCAGCTTCTGCAGCTTGTCTTGTTCCAGATGTAGGGGTGTTACCTTTCCTCTGGAGTAAACTAGGCAGGCCGAGAGAGGGATCATGCTGCATGGGCAACACATGATCTCTATATTTTAGCCCAGGCTTTGTGCCATAGTTAAAAGTTATTATGCCTTTTTAAAGCACAAACTATCGTCTGTCAAGACGGCAAGGTGCCAATGAGTGAGTGAGATGAGATATATATATATATATATATAAATTGTATAGGTTAAACAGGGAATGTAAACAACTGGAAAATGTGAAGAATAGGGCAGCTTTACATAATTACAATGACAATAAAAAGAAGGATGTTGAAAAACCAGACCTCCTCTGTCACCAACAGGAAAAAACGCACAAACAAAAACATACAGTATAGTAATTACCGGGTAGGTTAACCCGGTCAACAAATGCCCGCAGAAGTTGGATGTGTCGGCCTAATGGCGCAAGAACGCAACTCTGCTGTAAACAGGCACAACGCAGTCACATACGGAAAAAAAATCCGGATGAACACAGAAGAAGAAGAAGTATAGTAATTACATGAAGACATAATAATATAAAATTATGTGAAATACAAATATGCAAGCAGAATAAAATAAAATATGTGGTACTTAACTTAGACACTCCAAATGTGAAAAGGGTGAACTTTGACAGTAGTCACAATATTAATCATACAGCCAGAGCTAGTGGGGTGAGTACTGTATATGAGAGGAGAGGTCACAAACAGTAGTCCAGTGATAGTAAAGGATAATTTATGCCAAGTCAGCTCTGGAGCGATGGGGTTAAGAATGCAATTTGTAATCCCACAACCACGTTCGAACACAGCTGCGGGTGATTTGGAACAAGACCACCTTGAATTGGTTTTCATACAAAGGTATGAGTGCTGTTCATTCAGAAAGCTCAGCAAACTACCGAGCGTAAAACTTGTCAAGAAATCACAAACAGCTAAGACAATGCTGAAGTTGACTGTGATGTCCTATAAAGGATATGCAACTAACATTTTTATTTGTAAATGCTGTTTAATCTCTGTCTTGGTGGGGCCTGTTTTTCATGATTGTCTCCAAGCTGTTAGAATTTCATCATAAACTGCTTGATTAAAAGTTATTACAAGTATAAATATTATTTTTCTTACCTTTGTTAGTCATTATTGGATTCACATCTGTAATATGAAATACAAACTGTAAGTAACAAAAATCACATTTCCAGAGCTATACATAAATTACTCAAAATTCAAATCTATATAAAACTATATAAATTAATAATGAATGTGTGGGTTGATTCATTTAATAGGTCAATCAGCTCCAAAGACTGGTACTGAAGTCATCTGATCTTGTCCCTCAACTGTCTAATATTCTCACCAGCTGTCTTCAGCTCAGCATAAGCCTATCCACCCTTGCAAGCTTGTGTGATTTAGTTTTTCCTAAAGCATTTCTTGCAAGCTTGTGCAATGTAGTTTTTTTTCCCTAGGGCATCCCTTGCAAGCTTATGTGATATAGTTTTTCCGAGGGTGTCCCTTGCAAGCTTGTGATTTAGTTTTTTTTTCTTAGGGCTTTACTTGCAAATTTGTGTGATTTCGTTTTTCCTAGGGCATCCGTTGTACACGTGTGATTTCGTTTTTCCTAGGGATCTCCTGCAAGCTTATGTGACGTAGTTTTTTTTTCAAGAAATAAACACATAAGACATATATATGAACACATATCACCACACATAAGACATATGAACACATTTCACCACACACACATACGACATATAAACACATATCACCACACACATAAGACATATGAACACATATCACCACAAACATACAACATATGAACACATATCACCACACACATACGACATATGAACACATATCACCACACACATAAGACATATGAACACATATCACCACACACACAAGACATATGAACACATATCACCACACGCATAAGACATATGAAACGCATATCACCACACACATAAGACATATGAACACATTTCCCCACACATATAAGACATGAATACATATCACCACACACATAAGACATATGAACACATATCGCCACACACATACGACATATGAACACATATCACCACACACACAAGACATATGAACACATATCACCACACACATAAGACATATGAACGCATATCACCACACACATAAGACATATGAACACATTTCCCCACACATATAAGACATGAATACATATCACCACACACATAAGACATATTAATACTTGTCACCACACATTTATATTATAAAATTATAAATACTTAAATCAATAATGGTTAACCCTTTACCGAGCAAATCGTCCTAAAGCATCCGAACCCCGGAACAAGCAAATCGTCTGAATACGTCCGAGCTACTACTAGTGTTGTAATAACGCGATCGCATTGCTTTCTGAGATTTCCGATTGTCTACTTTGAGTTTCCCCGATAGCCTGACAACGTGGCCGCCATTTTCGAGCGTGTACTATGAATTTGAATGGACTTTGATTATAGTTTTCAGCGTTTTTACGCTTAGTTTTTCAAAATGGATTTTGATGATTCTTCAAGTGGTAGTGGAGATTTCACTGGGTTCAATTTAAGTGACATTTACGTGCACGAATTTGACTGAATCAGATCAAGATATAAGTGATTAGTGATAGTAATGCCGTTCTTTTGCATTAGCAGTCGTGAGTCGGAATTAAAGAAAGTGATTCTGATTCTGAAAATGTGTTTGTAAATTGCCGTATAAATGACTGACAATCACAAATATATGTTGTATTTTGTAAACATTTGTGTTCATGTGTGGATTACAGGGAACATTCACGTAAGTAAAATACTCTGCATGCTTTTTACTTCTGCACATTTTTTATTTAAGTAAAATCGGTTGACTAACACCTTTTATGTGATGCTTTTACTAACGTAACTCGAAATTTTACCAAACCTCAAAATTCTTCTTGCCCATTCAGGGCTACAAAACGGACAAATGTCTGCCCTGTAAATGGTTAATGGGGTTCAAAGGCTAAACCTCCAAGAATCTCAGAAAAATTGCACTTTTATATTGATTGGTAGAGTCCAAAAATGAACTCATAACATAGTGTGAGGCAGATGATTTACCCAATATACCCCCCCCCCCCCCCCCCCCCCCCCACACCCGTGATGCCTATAAAATGAAGTAGCCTGTAACAATGTAACACCACCTACATTCTATCAAAATAAAGCTTGTAAGAAATGTATACACAGATTTGCCATACCTAGTGACATAGAGCGGAAAACATTTTCATTGTTTTTCTTTCGTCTCTTCTTGGGCACTCTCACAGGTTGTGCAATATGAGAATTTTCAGCTAAATTATCAAAACAGAACCAAAATAAGTTCAAGAGAAATTGTCTTCTTATTTAGCAATTTAAAATAGCAGGCAATTATCAAATGCATTTAACAATAAAAACTAAACAACTGTAATTTTTAAAAAGATACTAAATCGTTAGTCGCAGTTCCAACTTCACGGCAAAGAGTCACCCCTAATGCTCCATTCCTATGCCAGTGAATATCAGACAAAATGCTCCTCACTTGTCTATGTGAAAAGTGGAACAAGCAGCAGTCCTGACAAACCAACAGCACTAACAGGCAGACATTCATGAGGTGGTTGCCAGAATACCAACATCAGTCTACCACTAAAATTACAGTTTATCGTCAATGGAAGCGACAGTCACAAGAAAACCAGCAGTTGCACACACATTACTGTAGTAGGCAAAATAAGCTAATTCAGCAACCGGCCATCCGCCATTATTCTTAATACAAACAACTGCAGACAGATGTAAAAGAATTCCACTTTAATCCACAGCTCACAGTGTCGCTCCACGCACATAACTCAGTAGCTGGGCAACGGAACAAAACAATCTGAACTATGTAATGTCATACCATTAAAAGATCTCAAAGAGATGTGTTCTGAAAATTGAAGCACTGATCAATTGAATTCAAAACCATCCTCATTGCACTTGAAATATACACAGAGACTGTAACATCCTCCTATGTTAGGTTACGAGGAGAAGCTCAGCTCTGTGCACATACTCCAACGCTTCAACTAGGATCCCCATATGTGATACCAGTATCATCATCATGTGCCATGCTGATAGGTGTGGGCAGTCATAGTTTGCCTTCTCACACAAACATCAGTCTAGGATCAGGTCTGTGTTATTATTCTGATTATGCCATGTGGCCAAGCTATTCAGGTATTTATCTCTCTGCCTTCATCTTGCTCTTCACTCATCAAGTTTGTCAGTTGTCACACAGTTTTCTAGTTTCTTTTTCCTCATAGCAGCATCAGACATGCTTTAAATATTCTGATGTCATGTAAATATGTCTAGTTGGTCATGCATGAGGTACACTTGTTCCTGCAGCGAGGCACTGTCATCATTTGGAGGTGACAGGTTTGAATCCCGGTCTGTGACTATAGCTTTCAGTTTTAATATTGTCTAGTATGTCCTCTAGTCTCTAATTCCTACCTTTACTTTTATGAGCAGCAAACAATATGTGTGTATTTATTTATGAACTGTCTTAGTGGCCTCTAGAGGTTCCCCAATTGATATTCATGTGTAATACAAATATGAAATGACCTCTTTTCACAACATGAGGGATACTGAGTATATATGGTGCTAGCCCCATTTACAGTAATCAGCACTTGATGAGTGACGTGATCAATATGAGATATATATATATATATATATATATATATATATATATATATATATATATATATATATATATATATATATATATATATATAAGGCAGCCACAGTAGCACAATGGACAGATATCAGAGAAGCCTTTTCAACCGGTCTTTTCATAAGATGTATTAAGCCCATCTGTTCATTTGATCTTTATCTTAAGTGGGAACTTTCCCCATTCCTATTTGTGATCAGTTCACTTGGCTGATTATATCTTCCTACCATCTGTCTTATGGTGCTATAAAGGTCTGCTTCTTTATTCTTTATGAGCTTCTCTATATTTGTCATGGGCTCTGGTTTTACTAATGTGCAAATCCGCTTTTTAATGTTTAATTTCTTTTACTTTTTAAGGATTTATGTTTTTGTTCCCTTTTTCTTCACAGGCTTCTACACATGATCGACCACTTGCTTTTAACATGCTGCCAGCAATTTTCCGTACTCACCTCAACTTGTAACTGATGCAGGACCTGGTACTTTTTAGAGACTGTGACCATAAAATATTCCTTAGTTTTTTTATTTATATGTTTTTCAGATGTTATCTCTTGAATTAACTAGTTGTAGGAACTCCGATGTGGAGCAAACACGGCAGGGGGCTTCTGATCTTCAGAAGGGTACCCCTTTCTTCAAGTGTTTCGGTCCGTTAATCCCTTGACACTCTCTGGGGGCGAGCCCGTCCGGGTCATGACTCCGGGCATCTGTCCCCTGCCATGGAGACGTTCTTTCAGTCATTTAGTTATCCCTGATGTTATGCTTGTCCCTTTGCTATTACATTGTCCATTCTCATGCCCTCCCTCCCTCGGTGGGGAGAGCCCTTGCAGTCTGTGCCTGCCCCTTGACACATATGGTCGTGGGATGCTAATTTCATCCCCCGCCACGGCCTCTGTCACCTCCACTTATTTCCATTGCCGTGTGCCATCCTCGTGCCCCGTTCACGGCACCACACCCTTAAGGAAGCCGGATTCTTCCTTTCTACTCAGACCCACCTCTTGGTCTGTCTGCAACTGACTAGACCACGTAGTATGCATATCTCGTGACAAAGTGAGGTGGGGGTTATGGCAGCTATACTAAATGCATTAGGACTGGGTGCGATACTAAATTGTATTCATCAGCAGATGTTTATGTGCTTAAACTTTCTCCCTTATGGTGGTATAGTCTGGTCGTTTTACATAGTTGGATTTACATTTTGACTTCTCATTCAGAAAACATCTCATCAGTAGAGACAATGGTTATGGCCACCGACTAGTAGTCACTGCTCAGAAGGAAAGCAACAGCAAACTACCGTCTGCAAAACTTGCCAAGAAACCCTAACATCCCAACATCTCCAGATGGGTGTATCAGATGCTGGACATCTTGCTCATGATCGAGAAGTTTTCTGGAAGGTTGTTATGGGAGTGAGGTTCTGCAAAGGACACGCTACTGTATGAATTCAGAAAACAATGGCAAATAACTAAAAATAAAATTGCCTAGTAGATCACAAACAGACAAAAGGACTGGGGTTGATTGTGACGTCTTACATAGAACATGTAATTGTTATTTTGCAATATGAATCTACGTCTGCACCTCTAAAATCATTTATATCATGTAAGTAAAAGTGAGTAGATGACTCTCTGACATGCCTCAATGTGAATTTAGCAAATGGTGAAAGAACTGTATGTTTATAGGCCAGTCTGCACTTAGTCATGTGGTAAGTTTTACACCAACCATCTTTTCTGTATTGTGGTATGTGAAACACACTTTGTTTTGTTAGTTGCATATATGTTACAGGATGTAGCAGTCAACTCCAGCATTATTTGAGATTCCTGGACAAGTTTACATTCAGTAATTTGCCAATGCTTTATGAATGACCAGCACCCATACCATTGAATGGAAACCAACACATGGGAGTCTGCTTCCAAACCACCCGCAGCTGTGTTTCGAACTGGGTATGCGGAATTACTTCTTCTTTTTCTGCGTTCACCCGGAGTGTTTTTTTTTAGACGTAATTGCATTGTGCCTGTTTACAGAAGAGATACTTGCACCTTTCAGCCGACACATCCAACTTCTGTGGAATATGCAGGATTACAAATTGTATTCATAATCCTTTGTCACAGTGCCGCTGTGTTTTAGGTATTGTTTTATGTGTCTGGCTGTCTGTATGTATGTTATCTGTCCCTGCCTGTCTTTATCTATCTGCCTGTTTCCATTTGTGTATGTATGTCTGCTTGTATGTTTGTGTGTCTGTCTGTGTGTTTGCCTGTCTATATGTACCTGTCTGTGTTTCTGTTTGTGACTACCTGTGTGATTGCCTTCCTGTTTGTGTGTGCATGCAATGTGTTGGTAAGCAAGTGCATTAACGACTATACTATCATGCAGCCATAATTTACATTGAAAAAAATACTTTTAGTACTCACTGTCTAATAGATTGAGTGGAGGAAACTTCATTGCTGGATGACTCCTGTCTGTGCTCATTACTTCTCCTTTACTTACATCAGTTGCATTATTACCCGAATGGTCAAACTGTGCATCTAACATCTGTGAAACTGGTGCCACACCATTCTGACCCAGCAGTTCCAATTTGGAATGAGTCAGCTCAATGCCATTACTAAACAGCGGCAAGTCCTGGCTAACGGTAGAAAGTGACACCTCCACCTCATGTTTATCATGACCATCATAATCAGTACTCCCTGAGATCTTTTCTTCTGAAGCATCTTTGTGATGCTGAGAAGAATCAACAGTAATCTCATCTAATAAGCAAGAAAGATATTCACTGGAATAAGGATCATCCATGTCGATCTTGTGTGGTCCGCTCTGTGGTCTGGCAGGGAATCTGTCACTTCCGGAGTCTGAATGATCACTTATATTTTCCTTTGTAAATTCCCTACCTTTTAACATGCTAGGACAACCTTCAGAACCAGCAGAGAATCCTCTTGCTGTGTTTTGAGACAGAAAGCCAGATGGAATATCACTGTTTGGAATTAATCCTGTTGCTATTTCTTCAGTACTAAACTTTTCAATAAGCACAGAATCAACACTTTGAAAATCATTCGATCCACGTGAATTATCACCAACAAAGGCACTTTTATATGAAGATACATCTGCAGCACTATGAACTGTTTGTATTTTGCTAGTCAAAACAAGCTCAACGCCATCTGAAAAATTATTGCTGTTATCTAATATGTCATCTACTTTCACATCAGTCACGGTCCTATCATACAATAATTGGCTACGATTATCATAAATTTCTGAAGCAGATGGTGAGCTGATTTCTTGTGCTGAGTTTGAGTCTGTAACAGGAATTGAGCAGTTTTCCGACTGCAGGTCACTGCTTTCTAATCCTACAGTTTCCTGATCTGCATTCCTCCACAGATTAAAGTTCTCATTTTGTGCATTTGTACTTTCACACTCCAAGTTCCTATCAACATACTGCCCAGTAACAGTCCATTGACTAACTGTACCTGCATGAGACATTCTGTTTTCCTCCCAATTATCTTCATTAATTAAGTCATTGTTTTTTATGTGTTCATTTCTGCATCCTTCTGTCTGCTTGCCTTCCTCTGGCAACTCATTACTACTGTAACTATTCATGCGAGTGCTAACTCTTTGGTCATTGTCTGGATCTATACTGCTCCTTGCCTGTACATTACTATCTCCAGCTTCTAGAGAATTCCCTTTTTCCAGAGGCTTATTTTCCCAGGCCTGTGTCACTGGAATACCTTCACTGACAATTACCATCCCTGACGGTAGGTAAGTATGACCTTTAACCTCAAATGAATCCACATATTCATCAAAGGCTTCAACAGATTCAATAGATCCCTCACTGACATCCTCCATTAAGGCTTTGACCTTTTCCACAATTTCATCTTTGCCTTGGCTTTTCAACCCTGAAAGGAAGAAGACAAAGAAAGAGTTCATAAACTTAAAAATTCCAGTCAATTGCAGCTGAACATGGAACCTAACCACATACTACTATGATTCTTGTATTGAGTATTGGGAGAGTACTGGGGCTCTTTGCTTGCTGTTGAAGATGAGGATGGAGCATGTATGGGAATGTCCTGAGGGCTATGATGTCAGTTCTTGACGCAACTCAACTCAAATCAACGACTAAGAATCTACAACAGATGTGGATTTGTTTAATCTAGTCTTTAACGATCACTCAATTAGAATTGGGATTCTGGATTCTCTTACAGTCAACTTACAGCGAGTGCACCTCTTGGTGGTAGATTACCTTTGGGAAAGGGACAAGTGGTCGTGTGCTTGTGGGACCAAGTGGAAAAGGCGGGGGAACAGATTGAGAACCCGTATGTGGGAAGAATGAGATTGCTTGGGATCAGCAGTGGTTCTGGAAGAATCTCAAAACTGAGAGGGAAGACCAGGAGAACTATCAATCAGATAGCGGTGGGAATGATTAGTAGTGTGACTCTTCGCTGACTGTTGAGCGAGGGGACGGAGCGAGTATGGGAATGTCCTGAGTGCAGTGATGTCAGTTCTTAGCTCAACTCAACAACTCAACTTACAGTCAACTAACTGTTTTAGAGGAGGGTGTGTAGGTGTGTGTAAGTGAGTGTGAATGTGTAAGTGTGTTTATGTGTGGATGTGTATTGGTGGGTGGGGGAGAGGAGCAAGAGAGAGAGAGAGAGAAAAGAGAGAGAGAGAGATATGGTGGGGAAGGGAGGGAGTCAGTTCACTAACTTCTGATGTACACGTTTTAAAAACCTGAAAATGTATCCAATAATGATCAGTAGCATAAACACAGCTACTCTTTCAGCATTGGTTCTACCAAAGAAGAAACAAGTAAACAGCTGAGTCAAACCTGCAAGTATGTCTTGCAGCAGATCCTTCTTGATCCTTTTCATCACAGCCAGCCTCATGCCCATCTGGTCAGCTGCCAGGAGGAGGCTGGATGAGACTGACCACCAACCTCGATTGCATAGGACTATGAACAGCTGGTAAACTGGAAGCAGAGTCACCCTGTGTATGGAGCTGCCCTCTAGAAAGAGGTAGACATCATTGTTGTAGACACTCATGTCTTTGATGCCTGGTGAAAGATTGAAACGTGAATCCCAAAAGTCAATCAATGTTCCATCAAAATATAGGGTATTTGTAAAGTCTCACTACACTTTTTATGTAGAACAGCTGTTTGTTGGAGAGTATGTTTTCTGTCTTGCAAACGGAAAACATACTCTCCAACAAACAGCTGTTCTACACACAAAGTGTAGTGAGATTTTACACACATCTTGTATAGTACATTATGTGACCTTTGAAAACTATAAATGGAAACTAGACCTTCTTCTATTGTCTTCTTCCTCTTCTTGTTATTTTATTTTTTCTTCTTCTACTTTATCTGTCAGTTGTTATGTGTTCACTTTTACAGAGATGTAATTTGTGCAATTTTTGACCGGTAAATAGAAGCAATTGTTGCACCTATAGACTGATACAGAGATGTTATTTTTGCAACTTTTGACCAGAACCTAGATGTGATTGTTACGCCTTTTGACTTGTAAATAGATGTGATTTTTGCACCCATAGACAGGTACAGAGATGTGATTTTTGCACCTTTTGATTGATACATCTAATTTCAGCTCAATGGATTTTGAGATGTGTCCTCCATTGTATGCACATACAATTACGCACTGATAAATTTATTGCAGAAGCCGTCACAACACCTATAGACAGTTTCCGGAGTGCAATGATGGTAAACCAAACTGGACGATTAGTAGTATGACTTTTCACTGGCTGTTGAATGAGGGGACAGAGCACATATGGAATGTCCTGAGTGCAGTGATGTCGGTTCTTAACTCAACTTAACTCAACTCAACTAACAAACAGCAGTCCCGACAAACCAACAGCACGCACAGGCATACAACAGAAGGCTGCTGCCAGAATGCTAACACAACAGTCTGCCACTAAAATTACAGTTCATCGTCGATGGAAGCAGCAGTCACTAGAAAGCCAGCAGTTGTATACACATTACTGCACAAGGCAAAACCAGCCAGTTCAGCAACCGGCGGGCCACCATTGTTCTGAACATGCAGTTCACAATACAAACCATCACAGATAGATGTAAAAGTATTCCACACAAAATCTACAGCTCACTGTGTCGCTCCATGCACTTAATTCTTCTTCTTCTGCATTCATCCGGAGTGGTTTTTTTTGGACTTAGTTGTGTTGTGCCTGTTTTACAGCAGAGCTGTGATATTTGCACCTTTAGATCAACACATCCGACTTCTGCGGGCATTTGTTGACCGGGTTAACTTTCCCGGGGCACTTAATTCACTGACGGAGTGCAATGGCTGATGGAGCCATGCACTGCCAGTCCAAAATGAGGAAAATGCATAAGCAAACCATAGCAAGAAGCAAAAAACTCCAGAAGCCTTAACAGCTCAACAGCCTATCCGCCATATTGGATGTGAAGTTTCTACTACTTATGTTAAAGTTGTGACTTTGTTTCCTTTAACAAACCTTGTAAACTTAGCACCAAAGACAAACATAATGTACTCTAAAGTGCTGGACAGTATGGGAAATGCCATCATAGTCTGAAGATAATGAAAAAAACAGCCCTAACTGCACCTCCATGTGTTAGAGGATGGGCACAACACAACAGTGCAGCAAATGGAGCGCATCATCAGAATGTGCCTTGCTAAATGGCAGAAAGCTGTTCATCTCTCTCCACAGATTTTTCCTTGGTGTCCTGAACCAATTCTCCTGATGATATTCCTCTATGCCAGCATCTTAGACCATGAAGATTAATTTATCTTGGTCTGCCTCTTTCTCTTCTACTGCAGATCTCTCCAGTCACCACAATATTCTACGACGCCTTCCTTCTTATTATATGACCAAAGAAAACTGTCTCGCTTTTAATGTCTTATGATGCATTGGGCATATGGTGTCAGACCCATATTTGTATAGACCAATCAGCACTCAATGGTTGATGTGATCAGTATCACACCAGCCATCTTTACTTCCCGAGACAATTCCTGGTAACAATTTTAGGATGGATTGACCTGGAAGCCCAGGTCAATTAAAAACATGCTGCCTCCAATGAAGATCTAAAAACATAACCATCTGGCTGGCCGGCAAGCGTTCTCTTTCTTATAGTTGTGTATAATGTTATACTTTCATTAGCCACCCGCAAGCAATCATTGTTAGTTACTCTAGCCGCCCATGGTATTTGAAACATTCATCCCAGAAACCACATCCCCCACTGCATCCAAGCTTATCCTAATTTGTTCGTTCACATTCCAAGAATGACTGCCACATCATGTTCGATATAACATTTCAGTACTCTCTTTCCAACATTCAATGTCAGGATTTATTATACACTTTCATCTTCTGAAATGCAGTTCAGGGAACCGAATATCCATCAGAATATGTGGACAACTCTGAGTATGATTTACTCTGGCAGCCAGAAACTGCTGTCAAAGGTGAAGGTCACATACTACTCTAGACAGTGTAAAATTCAAAAGGAGAAACCACAAAATAATCTTCTGTAGAATAGGTTATAGTCAGGTAGCAGGTCCTTTGCAGAATGTCGATCCTGGTCTATTGAAAGGTTTCTTAATCTCTCACCATTTCTCCAGTTTTATGAACCCTCATGTCCAAGGCGTCTGCAATGTCAGTGTCCATCTTCGTGCTGGTCAATCCCCGTCTCTTCTACCAGGAACCTTGCCTTCCATCACTGTTCTCTCAAAGTCATCTACATTTACCACGTAAAAGTATTTCAGTTTCCCAGACATGATACTGTTTATGAGCCATTTCTTCAATGTTCAGATCTTGTAGAATATCAGTATTTTTCTTCTCCTTGGTCCACATTATTCTAAGAACTCTTTTGTAAAATTTAAGTTCAAAAGCTCCAATGTTCTTTAGTGATGCAAATTTGTCCATGACAAAATCCATTTCTGTCAGAGGAAAGATGCATGTTCTCAACAATGTTACTTTAACTTGCTTGATGGTGGTGTGCAATTCTTCTCAATACTAGAATAAGTCACAAATCTTAAATGGAGGAGTCACATGACTAGAAATGTCACACTAGTCTCAGACCTGTAATTACATGTTATGGCAGAAGACAATTACCTCGAAAACTCTGTGTCCAAATCATGACTTTTACATTAATGGGATCAAATAAGTACAGGCCTTTAGAGCTCCAAGTGATAATGAATTGGCTGTAATATGATTAAAAGAAAACATTTAAAAAACCTGGCATGCCATGAATGACAAAGACACACAAAACACAAGCTTGTACAATAGTTTAATTACTATAGAAACTGCGAACAGTAGTAGTGCAATGGCTAGCACGTCTTCAAATCCACATCGTGGCAGATTTTTTTTACTGACTTTGGCTTCCAGGTTCAACCCAGCCTAAAAAGGGTACTAGGATTCTGCACCTCAGAACAGGACACAATTTACTGTGCAACCACATGTATACAAAATTCCAGATTGGCAAATCAGCCTTGTGCACATGTAAATTGGTGACACAGACAGCAGATCACATACTCCCAGACTACCTCAAATACAACAAATCAAGGCAAACATTTTGGCCTAGAGAAACAACTGTCAAACTGTCATCTACTGCCTATAGTACCTGGCGTTGTAGGACGGGGTCGTGGGGAGGTCTTGAGCCTGAGGAATTAAGCCTGCATGGCTAGTGCTGTGGCCGCAAACTGTGTAGGTTAGGTTTTTCTTTTTTGCCCCAGACAGAAAACAATCCACACCTTACCAAGGATTCTTCTTCTTCTTCTTCGTTCATCCGGAGTTTTTTTTCGGATGTGATTGCATTGTGCCTGTTTACAGCAGAGCTGCGTTCTTGCGCCGTTAGGCCGACACATCCGACTTCTGCGGGCATTTGTTGACCGGGTTAACCTTCCCGGGGGTTTCTTAGGACGTTTGACTCTCACTGTTGTGGTGTTATCCCCCATCCCAGCTGGTCCATATAGAACAGCCAAAGATCCTGGTCAGCCCTCAAGGGAAGGCAGGGGCAGACCATGGGCATTCCCCGCCATCCAAGGAGGCTTCCATACTTGCAGAGCCGATACATAGCGCTCTGGTACTGGGCTCACCCAAGGAATCGTCACGTCCTGCACATGGCTGCTTAGCCTCACTTCCGTATATTGGGCCTTCCGTTCACCATAGGCTGTTCTTCCGGAAACCAGAAGTATGCAGTCTGCAGATGACATCCACACAGTGAGCTTTCGATTCGGACTTTCCACGTAATGGATTTGCTATCCAAGCAATATTCCATTTCATGCCACTAGGACACTTTTCCACCTTTTATGAAGCCCACACAATAGGCTTTTGATTCGGACTTTCCACGTAATGGATTTGCTATCCAAGCAATATTCTATTTTGTGCCACTAGGACACTTTTCCACCTTTTATGAAGCCCACACAGCGAGCTTTCGATTTGGACTTTCCACATAATGGATTTGCTATCCAAGCAATATTCCATTTCATGCCTCTGGGTCTTCATGCACCTTTAAATGTCAACCTGTATGTAGTTAAAGTAAGCTGCGGTCAACTTGAGCTTGTTGATATCTCCATTGAGCTTGTCCTCAAATGAAGCAGGTGTGGGCCAAAATATCTTTCTCTGTTCTGCATACGTTGGGCAATCCTGCAGCAAATGTTTTGCTGTCATTTTTCCAGTTCTACAATTACATTCATCAGTATCTCCTATCTTTAGTTTATTGAACAAGTGGTATTTCAGCCTGTTATGTCCTGTGCGGAGTCTGAAGATTGCTACTTGTTCTCTTCGGTCGAGTTTGTAATATGCATCATCCTTCTGATGGCCTGGATGCTCAGATTCCCATTTGGTTCTATAAGTGCTTTTTATCAACCTCTTTGCCTCATTATAGGTTATGTCTATGTCAGGCTGTGGTAGTCGTCCGCCCTCTTTTGCCAGTCTGTCAGCCTCTTCGTTTCCAGGTATACTGCAATGTGATGGGATCCACTGTATTACAACTTTTTTGGATTTCTGGCATAGACCATGGAGTGCTGCTCTTAGGTCAGTTAGTTCTGTGCTGTTATTGCTCTTGAGTATTGAGACAGCTGACTTTGCATCTGTGAAGATAGCTATTTGCTTCTCTTTATTTTCCTCCATCAGGAGCATTTCTGCTGCAGTTTTCAACGCCTCTACCTCCGCTTTGAAGTTACTTGAAAATTTTCCAGTTGCCATTGAATGTGTTTTTTGCACTCCATTTTTTAAATTTAGGAGAATTCCTCCTCCTCCATTCTCTATTGAATTTTTGGCTGATCCATCTGTATATGCATGGGTCCAATTCCTGCTTGGGTAATGTTCTTTTATGTAGTTTAGGGTTATTTCTCTTCTTTCGGTTTCATGCTGAGTGTTCTTTTTCTCAATACCAGGAATGTTTTCTATCATCTCAGGCAGTTGCTGCTGTCTCCTAGCTGGGAAGTTGTGTGCATTGTGTATGGGCTTGACTGTTGATATGTTAAGTATAGGATCTGCCCTAATCCTTCGTTTTGCAGTTTCTACAAAGTTGCTACGCTTCAGTCTTCCCTTTCCAAAACCATTAAATCTGTTGTACATAGGGTGGTCTGTCAATCTTCTAAATTTTTCTGCTTGTTGCTGGGCTCTGCTATCTCTTCTATCCTGCATTGGTTGTAAACAAGTGATCTTTTCTAGTTCATTAATAGGCGTTGTCTTCAGGCTTCCAGTTATGATTCGCATTCCTTGGTTTTGGACTCTACTTATTTTGTTAAAGTTTGACTTAGCTGCTGTTGCCCAAGCTGCAATGCCATATTCCAGTACTGGCCTCACCCGTCCAGTATATAACTTCTTGAGAACTTTCTCATCTGCTCCCCACGTTGTACCAGCAAGCTTTTTCATGATTGCCATTCTCTGCCTTGCTCTTGTTCGATTTTTCTCAACCTGTGTCTTCCATGTCAGGCGACGATCAAAGGTGACTCCTAGATAGTTTGGATTTTCTTCATGGCGCAATATTTTTCCATTCAATACCAGCTTAGGTTGCTGAGTTTTATTTGAGAGGGAGAACACTGTGCATGTTGTTTTCTCCTCACTTATCTTCACTAGCCATGATTTTGACCAGTCCTCTAGCGCTAATAAGGCTTGCTGTATTCTGCTGTTAGCTGTACTAATATATTCTTCAGATGTCCATATGGCTAGGTCATCTGCAAAGGAGGATGTGTGTACTCTGGCTGGAAAATTTTCTGTGATGTCATTTATATATGCTAGGAATAATGTTGGTGAAAGAACTCCTCCTTGGGGGACACCTTGCTCCAGCAGCATCATTTTGCTTGTTTGTCCTTGTACTTTTGTCCTGGCAGTTCTGTTCTCAAGGTAGTGGCTGATCCATTTATACATTTTCCCACAAACATGCATTTTTTGCAGTTTTACTTTCAGTCCTTCCTTCCATACTTTATCAAATGCTTTTTCTAAATCTATCCAGACTGCTAGTGTGTGCTTTTTCTCTTGGAAGGCATCCTCTATTTCCTGAGCTATATAGGTTATTTGATCTTCAGTGGATCTGTATTTTCTGAATCCTGCTTGGTGTGGTGTTAAGAGTTTGTTTTCTTCCAGATGCCATGTTAGCCTGCCATTGATAATGCGTTCCATTAATTTTCCTACACAGCTAAGTAGACTGATAGGTCGATAGCCATTTGGTTCTTCCAGGTCTTTTCCTTTCTTTGGGACTGGTATTAGTATAGCTTCCTTCCATGCCTGTGGGACTATTCCTCTCTTCCAGCTGTTATTTAGGACTGCTAGTAGTTTCTTCTTTGCCTTGGTGCCTAGTCCTATTAGCATTTCATTTGTGATTCCATCCTTTCCTGGTGATTTCTTCTTTTTTAGGGTATTCATTGCCTGTTCCATTTCTTCCATTGTTAGATTTGCCATCATATATTCTGCTGCTGTCTCTGTATTTCTATGATGTATCTGTTTGTCTTTGATTTCTTTCTTCTGTTCGGTTGTAATATCAATGTGGTTTGCATTTGCATAGTGTTCCATTAGTGCATTTGCAGCCTTTTTGCCTGTAAGCAAGGCATTTCCTTGTTTAATTGTTATTTGTTTGTTTCTAGGTCCTTCATTGTTCATGGCTTTCACTAGTTTCCATAGTTTGTTTCCATCCCTGTCAAAATTCAGGTTTTCTGTTTTTTCCCTCCAACAATCTCTTGTTGTTTGATTTACTGTTCTTTTATATTTTGCTGAGATGGCTTTGAGAGAGATGTTTGCTTCAATTGTTTGTTCTCTCTCTGCTGTCTTCCTGGCATCTTCAACTTTGTCCTCCAAACTTTGTAGTTCTTCAGTCCAGTATGGTTTGTAATTTTTCCTCGCTCCTCTTGGAATGGACTCAGTGGCTGCCTGTATTATCGCTCTGTTTAGACTTTCCACCATTTGCTTTATGTTGCCATATCGTGTATTTATGTTTTCACAATATTTGTCTGTTAGTATGGCAAATCTGTCCCAATCTGCTCGTTTGTAATTCCAGCGGGGCAAGGGCTTTTGCTCCTGTGGAACATACTCCATATTCATTTCAAGCTTGATTGGTCTGTGGTCACTACCTGCTAATTGGTCAAGCACGTGGCGATCGATTTTGTGGAGGATGTCTCCTGTGCAGAAAGCTAAGTCTGGAGTAGAAGTGGTAAGCCATCTTCTGGAGTAGAAGCTCGGTGTGTCATCCGCTTTGTTGAGTAGATGGAGATTTGAGTCTATTTCCCAGTCCTCCAATTCATCTCCTCTTTTGTCAGTATCTGGGTATCCCCATCTTTCTGAACGGCTATTAAAGTCTCCGACAATAATGCAGTTTGTGTCAGTTATTTTCATGTTTGAGAGTGTAAGGTCCTTATCTGCTGGGCTATACAGATTGTAGATTCTTATTTTCACGTCCTTTATCATTATATCAACACCTATAATTTCCGTTTGGTTGTCAGAGATCACAGATACTTCGCTGCAAGGTATTGTATTTCGTGTAAGTATTAGAACTCCTCCTTTGTGTCCTTCGCGGTCGAAACGTGTGGCCTGATATCCTCTGACTGAGAATTTGTGATTGGCGTTGAGGTGTGTCTCTTGAATGCATGCCACATCTATTCTATCTTTATGAAGACGCTGTGTTAGGGAGTCTTTCTTCTTGTAAACTCCTTCGGCATTCCACTGTAGTATGTTGAGTGTCCGGGGTATTTGGTCAATAGCTCTTAACCTACTCCTCTGTGCCTTGACTCCACAGCACAGGGGAAGGTGACCACCAGTAGTCATGGGTGGACCCCCTCGAGGCAGGGGGCCCGGCACTATCACCGCCTGATGGGTCTTCACGGGATTAGCACCATATCGATTAATTTTGATTTGTGACATCATGAATTAAGTTACGTTGCACTGCTTTGTCAAGCCTGTGGCTCAGTACATCCGATTTCGACAAGCATTTATTCGGGATGCTTTCCCTAGCCTTTGACTGTCCCCAGTCTACCTACAAGGCAGCAGGTTTCACGTTGCACTGCTTTGTCAAGCCTGTGGCTCAGTACATCCGATTTCGACAAGCATGTATTCGGGATGCTTTCCCTAGCCTTTGACTGTCCCCAGTCTACCTACAAGGCAGCAGGTTTCACGTTGCACTGCTTTGTCAAGCCTGTGGCTCAGTACATCCGATTTCGACAAGCATGTATTTGGGGTGCTTTCCCTAGCCTTTGACTGTCCCCAGTCTACCTACAAGGCAGCAGGTTTGTGTGTCTCTTCGTCTGGTCCCTCTCCCTTGACCTGTCCGACATGGGTGGCCCTACCAGTAGCTGTGCTACCGTCGGCATAGCTCTTGGGGTCATTGGGGCGCACAAGCCCCTCTACCTCGTCACGGTGGACACACAGCAGAGGGGTACCAAGGATTCGAATCCGGGTCTACCGAAGGAGAAGCCAACATTCTTCGAGAAACAACAGTGGAATATAAACCCTATGGACCACTTAGTGAACTAAACAAGACGGTGAAGATTATACAAGAGACAACATTGCAGGTAGACAATATATTTCAAGAGCATGAGAGAAGAAGAGTACTAGGAGATGTCCTGGAAAGTAAAGGCAGCCAAAGTGCAATAAAGATAATCCTCAATGAACTGAACTCCTTTCAGTTATTTATTAGAGAAATGTTCTACTGCACATCAAGTTATCATTATTTTCTATAGGTTCTTTTCTTCTTTGCTTGTTGTGATGGTCACTTTTAACTGAATCCTTGATGTTTCCTTATGGTGAATATCCACTTAGTACAGTAACTGCCACTTACTGTGTTGTATTTACACCAAACTGTGAACCTTGATGGTGCTGTCCAGGGAGTAATCCTTGGCAAATATGTTTAGAGAAGAAGTTTTTGTCCACGTGACAATTTTGCTTACAACAACATTAGTAACAAATTAATACAATTAAACAAGTAACAGGAGGTTAGCATGGCCAAAAGGATAAGAGAGCTCGTTCTTAAACATCCAGTGTGCTGATACCAAGATAGTGAATTCAACCAGTACATCGGTCAGATGGACTAAAACATTGATTTCTCATCCTTGACTTGAGAATGTACATTACAAGCACCTCTGAAGTGAAAAAAAAAATTTACAATTCACTATTTCTTCTTCTTCTGCGTTCATCCGGAGTGTTTTTTTTCCCCAGATGTAATTGCGTTGTGCTCAGTTTTGCACCAGTAGGCCAACACATCCAACTCCGGGCTAACCTTCCCTGGTGTTCAATATTTCTAAAGTTATCTATTACTTTCATGTGATTACCTGATATGAAACATTTTACAGAAGTTGACCGATTGGCCTGTCTGTGGGCTATTTATAAAATCAAACTGCTCAATCCTGCACAAAGAAATAATAAAATGTATTAATAACTCAGTACTATGGAAAGGGGAATTTGTGGAAGTGCAGTGGCTACCATGCTTGCCTGGCGGACATGTGTCTGAATTTCTGAGGCAGGTTTTTTTTAAAATACTGGTCTGTCAGCCGACGTAGCCTAAAATAAGTGCCAGGAAATAATCTGGGAAGTAAAGCAGCCACTGTGCTAGTGAACTCAAAAAGTTAGTTTTACAGGGTGTCTCAGTCAACCCCAGCATTGTGTGGCAGGTTTGTGATTTCCTGTTAAGTTTCCATTTAGTAGTTTGCCATTGCTTTCTGAATGACAAGCGTTTATATCAATGTATGAAAACCAATGTAAGGCGCTGTGTTTCGCATGCGGTATGCATGATTATGAATTGCATCCGTAACCTCATCGTCACACAGCCGATGATACTGGACACAACACCCATTTCTGATTAGTTTATAAAACTATGGAGTTAGCACCATATACCCAATACAGCTCATGGTGTAGAAAAGTGGTGCTTTACTTTTTAACCAAGAAATGTGATAATACTCATCACAAGTGACAATGTGTCAATTACTGTGATTCCCTCGTGTGAGTTATTAAATAAGTAATTACGGTAATGTTAGACCCTAGCATTTTTTGGCTGTTCGTGATTTCTTGGCAAGTTTCCAATCAGTAGTTTGCCATTGCTTTTTAAACAACCGGCAGTCATACCATTTTCATTTTTTTTTTAAAACAATGCAAGGCGGTCTGCAGCCAAATCGCCCACAGCTGTGTTTCGAACACGGTATGCAGGATTACGAACTACGTCTGTAACCACGTGATACCACAGTGTCTATACGCTCTCCTGCCAGCCCAATAATCACGGGTTTGAATCCACAGATCTGTTAATTTTTGGGTTTCCAGGTTGACCCAGCCTAACAAGGGTAACAGAAAAATTCTAGGAAGTAAAGGTGCCAGCATGATACACACCAGACAACCCATTGATACACACCAGACAACCCATTGATACACACCAGACTACCCATTGATACACACTAGACTACCCATTGATACACACCAGACTACACATTGATACACACAAGACTACCCATTGATACACACCAGACTACCCATTGATACATGCCAGACAACACATTGATACACGCCAGACTACCCATTGATACACACCAGACAACCCATTGATACACACCAAACAACCCATTGATACACACCAGACTACCCATTGACACACATAAGACAACCCATTGATACACACCAGACAACCCATTGATACACATCAGACAACCCATTGACACACATAAGACAACCCATTGATACACACCAAACAACCCATTGATACACACCAGACTACCCATTGACACACATAAGACAACCCATTGATACACACCAGACAACCCATTGATACACACCAGACAACCCATTGATACACACCAGACAACCCATTGATACACACCAGACTACCCATTGATACATGCCAGACTACCCATTGATACATGCCAGACTACCCATTGATACATGCCAGACTACCCATTGATACACATCAGACAACCCATTGATACACACCAGACAACCCACTGATACACACCAGACTATCCATTGATCTATACAAATATGGGGCTGGCACCATGTACTCAATATAGCTTGTGGTGTGGGGAAATGGTCCTTTATGTTTTAACTAAGAAATGTGATCAAGATTCATTAAAATTGAAAATCTGTCAATTACTGTGATCCCTTCATGTGAGTTATTGAATAAATAATATAATAAAGGCAAATTGCATGATAAATTGTCATGTTCTGAATTGTGTGCCAAAAATGTCCTTTTGAACTCAAACACAATAATTAAGAATTTATACAGAATCACTTGTATACATACACACACAGACTGATACACACTCATATATATATATATATATATACACACACACATTTTATATACATCTCAAAACACTAATCACTATTTTAGGTCCAAATATAAACAAGAATTGTACTCACCCCAATCTGATAACAGGAGTTGGAGGAACAGCCAGCAACTGTTTAAACTGGTGAGTATTAAGGACCTTCCCTTCTGAGTCAACCTGTTCATACATATTTTTATTTTAAAACACTGAACATAATTTCCAGAATTCTGTCTACAGTGTCTCGGCACTTACAAGATGTTTTTGTGAGATGGTTAAGAGAGTTTCTTCTTCTTCTGCGTTCATCCGGAGGTTTTTTCTCGGACGTGATTGTGTTGTGCCTGTTTACAGCAGAGCTGCGTTCTTGCGCCGTTAGGCCGACACATCCAACTTCTGCAGGCATTTGTTGACCGGGTTAACCTTCCCGGGTTAAGAGAGTTTGTTTTCTTTTAATTAAAATAAGTCATACACTATCAACTTCATTTAAGTATCCCTACTGTCTTGTTATTCTTATATCATAATATGAGACAGATCTGTTACTGAAAATGTTGGAGGACAAGATCCCAGGCAAAAGATATATAGATCATGTCCTAGAAAAAACTACATCACACAAGTTGCAAGGGGCACAAACTTAAGCACAGCTGAGGAGAGTTGTTGAGAATAGGAGAGAGTGGAGGGACTTGAACAGACTACTTCTACACCAGTTTTCGGACTGATTGATCTGATATCTGACTGACACTAAAATCTCAGAGGAAAGGTGAGACATACACATAATCTAACTGTTACTGGTGCCATTAATAATGGGACTCTTCACTGGCTGTTGCAGATGAGAATGGGGTATTATGGGAAAGTCCCAAGAGCTATGATGTCGGTTCTTGAATCAACTCAACTCTGATGATAATGACACTATCAATTCAATGTCTTGTTATTTATTCATCCACTTAAAACGGAGACAAGACAGATATAATGTCAATTCTTCTTCTGCTGCTGCCTTCCATCTCTCAATAAAACATTTTATAGACTTGTTCATGATGTGTTGGATTCTGCAGCTAAACTGTTCTATGCGATGAGGTAGCCAACCTTGCGCCAAGGTCACTCACCTATGAGATGCACGGTAGGTTGTATTATTATTATTCTTTGCGGGCAGGTCAGCATGGCCGAATGGATAAGAACATGTTCTTAACCATTTGGTGTACTGATGCAAAGGTAAGGGGTTCAACCCCTACACTGGACAGTTAGACTAAAATGTTGACCTCTCGTCTGTTGACTTGGGGACGTAAATTACAAGTACCTGTGAAGTTGGAGTGGGTTTGCCTGATGGTGAGGGCCACTGTTAATAGGGAAAGCTGATCCACATGCAAAATTCAGTCCAGCACTACTAGAAGTAGTGTGTATGGACTAAGCTTTAGTTCAAAGCGAGCGAGTAACCCCCCCCCCCCCCCTCCCAATTATTCCTTGCGAGTAACCCCCCCCCCCCTCCCAATTATTCCTTGCTTCTCTTATGTCCCCTGGTAACAGATAGACATAATGTTATTCACACATAGATAAATACAGAAATGAGACATATGTCATCAGCATAAACATACGATCATGATAGATATAGATAAATACAGAACTGAGACATATGTCATCAGCATAAACATAGTCTTGATAGATAAATACATAACTGAGACATATGTCATCAGCATAAACATACGGTCATGATAATTATAGATAAATACAGAATTGACACATATGTCATCAGCATAAACATACGGTCATGGTAGATATAGATAAATACAGAACTGACACATATGTCATCAGCATAAACATACGGTCATGATAGATATAGATAATTACAGAACTGAGACATATGTCATCAGCATAAACATACAGTCTTGATAGATATAGATAAATACAGAACTGAGACATATGTCATCAGCATAAACATACAGTCTCGATAGATATAGATAAATACAGAATTGAGACATATGTCATTAGCATAAACATACAGTCTTGATAGATATAGATAATTACAGAACTGAGACATATGTCATCAGCATAAACATACAGTCTTGATAGATATAGATAATTACAGAACTGAGACATATGTCATCAGCATAAACATACAGTCTTGATAGATATAGATAATTACAGAACTGAGACATATGTCATCAGCATAAACATACAGTCTTGATAGATATAGATAATTACAGAACTGAGACATATGTCATCAGCATAAACATAGTCTTGATAGATATAGATAATTACAGAACTGAGACATATGTCATCAGCATAAACATACAGTCTTGATAGATATAGATAATTACAGAACTGAGACATATGTCATCAGCATAAACATACAGTCTTGATAGATATAGATAATTACAGAACTGAGACATATGTCATCAGCAAAACATAGTCTTGATAGATATAGATAATTACAGAACTGAGACATATGTCATCAGCATAAACATACAGTCTTGATAGATATAATGTCCTTTGTTGTGCACAGGGAGATCAGGGAGTGGCTGGATGTCATGGCAGCACCAAATATGAACCGGTAAAACTATCCCAAGATAACTATAGTAAAATGTGGATGTGTGACGATGTTATTTTTCACATTTTGTATATGGGACAGACATTTTTTTTTTTAACCATTTATCTGTGAAAATAAATTATCTCACAGGTCTATGCATAACATCATATCTTCTTAAATCAAGCAGGGGTACTTTCAGTATATTAAGTAAAAAATTAAACATCGCTTTTACACATAAATAACTTGGTCAAATGGAGCTAGACACATGTTTTTATAGACCAAACAGCACACAGTAAGTGATGTAGTCAATATATAGACCAAACAGCACACAGTAAGTGATGTAGTCAATATCACCCTGGTACCTTTACTTCCCACAACATTTCTGATACCAATTTTAGGCTGGGACGACCTGAGAGCCCAGATCAATTTAAAAAATACACCTTGGTGGGGTTTCAAGCACATGACCACCACGTCAGCATGCAACCGTGCTAGTCATTGCACCACCATGGCTCTATGTTGAGAAATATTACACATAAATATCCACACTAAATGCCTTTTTATACTAGTCTACCAGAGCAGATAAGTGCTGTAACAAATATGTGTAATTTGATTAACTCCCCCATTAGGGAGTTATTGTCCTACTGATATGGACATTAGGACAATAACTCCCTAATGCTCTACTGATAGGTGGGTGTTTGGGGGTGGAGGGGTGGGGGAGTGTTAGTGGTGAAGTGGTTATGATGCGTGCCTCATGCCGGAAGACTGTGGGTTCAATTCTGGGCTATGTCTCTGAGATGCCTGATGGTCATCACTGGCGCTACAGAGTTCGTGTTCTGTGAGACTTTCAACAGGCCACCCTGCGGAAAGAGACCAAGCCAGATGGGGTAAAATCTGATGCAGTGAAGTCGATTCTTTGCCTGTTCTACAGATAAATGTCTTACAAAAAAGCATCACCCTTAAATCCCCTCTGACAGCAGCTACAGAATGACCCAAACCATCTATCCACAATCCACACCATTCTATTCTATCTGGGATTAGGCTGGTGTCTGTTGGCATTGAAATACCTCAAACCTGAGGAGGATGTTTATTCAGAAAATAGGCCTAATCTAAACCAGTCTGTACGCAGTATGATGAATCATGACCTAATTACATCCTAATATGCCTGTCCACAGATGTGAAGTTCTCAGCTTTGGAATAATGGCTCTGCAACATAAGACTTTGTGGAAATGGCAATTTTGCACTAGGTGGAGAGAAAAAAGTTTCTACATCAGCCTCACCCAGATAGATGCAAGCCCTTCTCACGGATCAGACAACCTGGATGTTCATGAATTTTACTTAAGAGGTAAAAATCACACTCTTCCAAATGATTCACAAACAACCAATCAACGGACACTATTCTACAAGAGCAGATAACTGATGTAACAAATATGTGTAAACTGACTGATTACCTCCCACATTCGGGATCCGGGCCTGGCACAGTAGATAACAGTGGCTTTGGAATTTGGCTCCATATAAAAACATGATCCATACTCTCCTTGTCTATTAAAACAAAGTCACGCGTTTTTATGATCTATAGCAAAATGACATAGAAAATTTATTAATACTCTCTCTCTCTCTCTCTCTCTCTCTCTCTCTCTCTCTCTCTCTCTCTCTCTCTCTCTCTCTCTCTCTCTCTCTCTCTCTCTCTCTCTCTCTCTCTCTCTCCTCCATCCTCAATCTCTCTTGTCGCTCCCTCAACCTCACTCTCCTCCCTCCATCTCTCTCCTCCTCCTCCTCCTCTCATTATCTCCTCCAGTAGAAAAACAATGCAACTTATCACAATTCCACCAAATGTTACAAATGTTATGGGGGTTTCATCTCTCTGTAGGTCACAATGGCTGAATGGATAAGAACGTGTGTTCTTAAACATCCAGTGTGATGATGCAAAAGAAAGGTATTCAACCCCTACACTGGACAGTTGGACTAATATGTTGACTTATTGTCCTTGACTTGGGGATGTAAATTATACAAGTACCTCTGAAGTTGGAGTGGGTTCGCCTGATGGCAAGGGACACTGTTAATAGGGAAAGTTAATCCACATGCAAAATTCAGTCCAGCACTACTAGAAGTAGTGTGTATGGACTATGCTTACATTCAAAGTAGCGAGCGTAAAAATAAAATGCATCTCTCTTTGGCCGCATGTATCTTACTATGGTTCTGTAATATTCCCTACATTCCATAAATTAATGTATTCCTTTATATATAAGGGGTGTTCATTTGAAATCTGTTTGTGCGGCACCATGTGTAATTGCGTACGGTGAATATGATCATATCATAGTCATGTGATAAGTACTGACCAATGAATAAAAGAGTTTCTTTCATTTGAAGGATGTCGACCAGTAGACATTCATCGAAGAATGCAGGCAGCATACGGTAACAAATGTGTGACAGACTGGACACGAATGTTTTGGAACGGACATCAGTTCACGACAGATCTTCGACGGCCGGGTCAAGTGCATATTGTTGCAACAGAAAAAACCATCGCCAAAATTAATGCAGCAGTACAGATGAACCGTTGTCGAAGCATATGTTCACTAGCGAAAGAGCCACCAAAACCTGCTCAAGATGACTACATTATGGACAGACCAGAACAAGTCATTATTCTGCGCCTCAGAACAGGACACAATAGACTACGCAACCACATGTATACAAAATTCAAGATTGGTGAAACAGCCATGTGCACATGTGGATTGGCGTCGCAGACAGCAGAGCACATACTCCAAGACTGCCCAAAATATAACATATCTAGGC
Source organism: Cepaea nemoralis (assembly GCA_014155875.1). NCBI lineage: Eukaryota > Metazoa > Mollusca > Gastropoda > Stylommatophora > Helicidae > Cepaea > Cepaea nemoralis. Next base: position 16,879 of record JACEFZ010023114.1, on the reverse strand, counting down.
AAACCTTCTGGCCTAGAGAGACGACAGTGGAAGATAAACTCTATGGACCACTGTGTGAACTGAAAAAAACAGTTCAATTCATGCAAGAGACGACATTGCAGATATAGACATATTTCAAGCGAACGAAAGAAGAAGAAGAACTAGCGAAAGAATTTGATGTGTCAATTGGGACAATTCAAAAGATCATTCGTAAGAAACTGCAATATCGGTAGATGTGTTCACAGTGGGTACCACGGATGTTGACTGACCACCAAAAAGAGGAACGCATGGGATGGTGTTTGAACCACTTGCTGCATTACAGAGTGGAGTGTGATGCATTTCTGTTCCGCATATTGGCAGGCGATGAATCATGGTGTCACTACTTTGAGCCGAGCAGCAACAGAAAGAGAGCATGCAATGGAAGCATGCTGGATCACCAAAAGCCAAAAAATTCAAGTTACAGGTTTCTGCTGGTAAGGTTATGCTGAGAGCATTTTTTGACCATGAAGGGCTATTGATGGCCAAATTTAAAGAACCTGGTGTCAACATTAACTCTACCCAGTACTTGCAAACACTAGACAAGCTGCAAAAAGCCATCAAGAATAAATGACCCGGCATGCTTTCTCGCAGTGTGATTTTGTTGCATGATAATGCTTGTCCGCATGTCGCAAAGATTGTGCAGGAAGCATTAGCAAGGAAGAAGTGGGAAATTCTGCAACATTCAGCCTATAGTCCTGATTTGTCACCATGTGATTTTCATTTGTTCGGACCTCTAAAAAAAAAAGCTCTCAAAGGGCAACGATTTCACACAGACGCAGACGTAATAAACGCGGTAAACGCTTGGTTCAGTGAGGAACCACAATCCTTTTTTGTGGATGGCATTCGCCGCTAACCTAAGCAATGGGATGCTTGCCTGAATGCTTACGGCGAGTTCTTCTGACCAACTCATGGTGCATAATTCATTCAAAATGAATGCTTTGTTTAATTCTGCCACACCTGTTAATGTTTCTTTCATGCTTTTGTAATAAAGCCATTGGAACGGGTTTCAAATGAACATCCCTAATATTTGCCAAGAAGACAGCAACATTACACGATCATATTCACAATGGGAGGTCAGCGTGGCTGAATGGATAAGAGCACTCATTCTTAAATATCTGGTGTGCTGATGCTAAGGGAGCGGGTTCAACCCCTACACCAGTAAGTTAGACAAAAATGTTGACTTCTCATCCTTGACGTGGTGAAGTAAATTACACGTACCTCAGTTGTCGGAGTGGGCTCGCCTGATGAATGACCACGCGCAAACATCAATCAAAAATCAATGCAGTGCACCAGAAGTAGTAGCACATATATGACTACTCTTGAGTTCAAAACTGAAGCGAACAAAACCAAATAAGGGGGAACAAAGAAGAAAAAATGTAGTCCTACTTACCTAGATTTTGTCCCAATGGTGCAGTAGTTTTGCCTGAGATAGAAGGATAACAAGTGTTAAACAAATAAACAGTAAACTGTATTACTTCTACAATGGTTTCAACTTGCACTCTCATAAAAGCAAATAATGTAGCACAATTCTACATAAACATATACACTGATACACTAAATATAATCTGGCAATAAAAGATTTTCTTCTTCTATCTTCCATCCCCTCCTTCAGCATAGGCCCTCAACCAGCTCGTGCCATTAAATGTGAAGGCTTGTTGATGCCTTATTGGATGTTGCGGCTAAACGTTTTCTTTTCCTACAAGATGAGATAGCATGTCTCACACCACTAGTTCTTCAGTTTCTTCTTCCGACATGCATAGTAACTTAGTGCTACTATTCTTTGCTTCCTTGATGGGCCATGTTAACACAGCAGCAAATAATGACTTTTGCTAGTAAACTAATATTTCTAAAGGAGAATACTGGGGAATCCCACAGGGTAAATTAAATAGTGGAGACCTAAAAACATATACAGAAGAGAATGGCACAGAGGTTGCCGCTGGAGATATCTAAAGATAAGATGGCTTGGTGTGAGCTCGAGCCTATGTTCCACTGGGCAATAAAGGGCAGAAGAATAAGACAACCATGATCTGCAAGGACAAATAAGTCTTGTATGCCTCAGGATGGGACATAATAGGCTGAATAAAAATATGCAGGCTTTATTTATGTGCTTCATCAATATGCAAATGTTAACTATTAAAGTACAAAATGTTGATTGTTGTGCAAGCCAGTGGAGACAGAAACACATGTGATTATAAGAAAATAGGAAATCTATTCTCAATGTTTCATTGACTACTTCATGTTGCAAGTTCAGTTGTTATTGTTGTTATTGTTATTGTTGTTGCTGTTGTTGTTGTCTTCCACTTACGCCATTGTGACCCCACATGGGAGAAGAAATAAATGTTCCAGCATCTTCCCTCCAATTTCATCCACGATTTGTGAGCTGTATTGTCTAGGATCAAGTAAATTCCCTACCTGTTTGCTAGACCTGTCACAGGTTCCTTAATAATACCAATTCAGTAAACCCTTTATTACCCTAGAGAACTGTATCAGTGGCTTTTATCCTCCCATGTTTTCCACAAATGCAGACCTTACTTTTACATATATGACCAAACTAACTCTACTGGAAACATTACAGCCGGACCTTCCTTTTCTTCTTCAGCTACTGGCCTTTATTTCCCATTGGGCAATAGGCTCTCAACCAAACCACGTCAAGTAGTTATGTCTTTGTTATCTACTGCAGCTTCCTGTATGTCCTCTTCATATTATTCATATCTGTCTCTAAGTCTTTTCTCCGTGCATTTTTTAGGTCTCCGTCTACTTCATTGGTGGGTTACAGACAAGGGCCTTTTTAGTTATACTGTTAACAGGCTTTCTCAAACACCTGGATCTGCTCAGAGAATATTACGTAATACTGAATCAATCAGGATCAATTAATGTCACCCACATTCTGTCATGTATTCCACTGCACAACAATTCAATATGTCCATGACTTCAAACATGTTATACCCTTGAATAAAGCCATATCTATGAGAAAAATTAAATATTTTGGACATGGAAAACATTAAAATATAGAGAAGAAAACTAAGGAGAGAAGTGAACCAGATTGGCAGAGAAGAAAAAAGGCCCTGAAGCAGGAGTCTGCTATTAGTCAATGAAGTGCTAAGACCATCACATTTGTAGGCCTGAGTGCACGGAGGAAGAGATGGCCAATCTCCCTCTCTTAGCAGATTATTAACGCAGGTTTAATGACATCATCACTGCAACCTCCTAGAGATTACACTCATCATGTGCCATGTCGGTATCATGGGCGGCCATGTTTCGCCATCTTACACGATCACCAGTCATCAGCTCTGTGTTCTTGTTCCAACCATGCCATGTGATCAAGTGATCCAGATATTTACTTCTCTGCCTTCCCCTTGTTCTTTTCCCCTCAATCTTGCCAGTTATCATCAAGTTCTCTAATTTATTTCTTCTCATAACATGCCCAAACAAATTTGACTGCCTACATCTAATTACTCTAATCAGTTTGTGGTTTTCATTTGTTTCTTGTAGGACTTGTTCATTGGTAGAGACACCCATTAAGCAGAGAAGAAGAAGAAGTTCATAACATAGAAGGATTCAAGTTGTGGTAGATAATTTACACAAGACAGCAACAGAGGCAGGACATCTGCACTTACGATAGAGAGAAATTTCAAGTCTGTTACGGGGATTGAATCATCTTCTTCTTCTGCGTTCATCCAAAATATTTTTGGGACTATTTTTTGTGCCTGTTTACAGCAGAGCTGCGATATTTGCACCTTTCAGCGGACACATCAGTCTTCTGCAGGCATTTGTTGACCAGGTTAACCTGCCCGGGGTTACAGGGATTGAATCTACATACAGGACCGGCCAATGGATGATGATGATTTTATCATCTATGAGGTGGCTTACTTGATTGTGTCAAAGAGGTGAGTGTGTGTTAAAGTGGACACCAGCAGCTTATCCTTCCACCACTCCATCTGATATACAGAAGCCTCCACATATGCAATCACTTCTGATGGAGAAGCAAACAAACTTTTGCCCTGGCGAAGAAAACATTTTGTGCTTTACTTATTTAATGTCTAATGGAGAAATGTATGAACAGAACATTTTATAATTAGGAATCACTACTTCTATTGAAATTAACAGCTTCAGTTTAGTTCACCAGTTTGTTGTATATTGTGGATGTTGGTGTTTTTCTCAACTTCAAGCAATCCTAACCATCTGTCATCATCATCATCATCCATTGGCTTGTTTTGTACAATGTCCCATAATGGTCTTCTGAAGTAGGTCTCCATCGCCAACCATATTCTACTATCATGTCTTAATTAGATATCCCATATTGAAACCATTTGTATTATGATCTTCCTCTGCTTCACTTGCTTGGCATACCTCCCTCCAGTTATCTGTGATGTGACAGGGCCATCTAAGCCTTTCTCTCACCGAGAGAGATGACGACCGCAGGCATCAAACTATCACCCGACCATGCCCCTAACATTATCAGTGTAGCTCACTATCAACTATGCTAACATGCCTGCAGTTTTCTTCAATGCTGAGTTCTCATTGGATAGATTTGTTTGACATTCCTCTTTTGCTATTCATCCTCCACTGGGATACAGGCTCTTAACCAACTCCTTCCAAGCCATCCTATCTTTAACCGTCCTATCTTTAACATTCTCATGCAGCTTTGTCCATGCCCTTCCTTCTTCTTTTTCTGGGTTCATCCTGAATGCTGTTTTAGATGCACTTGCATTGAGCCTGTTTACAGCAGAGCTGTAATATTTGCACCTTTCGGCCAACACATCCAACTTCTTCAGGCATTATTTGTTGGCCAGGTTACCTTCCCAGGTGTTTCGTAGGACGTTTGACTCTTACTGTTGTGGTGTTATCCCCATACAAGTTGACCCATTTAAAACAGCTGAAGACATCCCAGTCAGCCCTCAACGGAAGGCAGGGGCAGACCATGGGCATTCCCTGCCATCCAAGGAGGCTTCTATAATTGCAGAGCCGACACACAGCGCTCCAGTATTGGCTCACCCAAGGAATCGTCATGTCCTGCACACGGCTGCCTCACTTCCGTACATTGGGCCTTCCATTCACCACATCTGGCATCCTCCGGAAACAAGAAGAATGCAGTCTGCAGATGACACACACACGGTGAGCTTTCGATTCGGAGGTGTCCTTCCCATATAGTACATTCGTGTCTTTAATTCTCTTCTCCATGTTTTGTGGGTCTTCCTCTATTTCATTTGCCTGTGAGTTCTAAAGGTTTTCTAATTATACTATTCTCATGACCCATGCTTACCAGCATGGCACATGATGATGATATTCAACTGAAAATTACTATACACAAACCTCAATAATTTGGAAAGCTAAGGTATCATTACCTTATTGGGTATAAAAATGGTGGAGATTTTCCCAGTGTCATCTCCAACAAACACCCGGGCAGACGCAGCATCCCATGCCAGAGCTGTCACTGTGTGGCCCGCGTGATCCTGGGTATAGCGAACACGCTCAGGCTTGACTCTTCTGTCGATGTTCAACTCAAACACAGCAACATGACCTGTGCTAAAAATATTTATTGATGGATTAGTGGTTTAGTGCCATAGGTACGAGGGGACTTCAAATGAAAACATTAAATTTATTTTTTGGTGAATATATTCTGAAAGAGTAAAGAACAAATGTATCATTTTTTTTAATGTAGTAACCACTGCGTTCAATTCAAGTCCTCCAGTGCCAATAAAGTGCTTGGATTCCTGTAGAAAGAAATTCTCATGGTCCCATGTGTAACCACTGATGCCCCATATGCTGTACCTCTTCATAGAAGTCACACCATTTTGAAACTTCCTACTCTCCTCTTACACTTGCTGGACTGACAGGCATGCATCACCAGACTGGACCTTCCTACTCTCCTCTTACACTTGCTGGACTGACAGGCATGCACCATGGAAGCATCTCTTTCCCAGGACGTGAAGGTGTGTTGAGAAATATCAGGCCCCTCTGCCGTGCGTCCACCTTGACGAGGTAGAGGAGCTTGTGCGTCCCAATGACCCCAAGAGCTATGCCGACGGTAGCACAGCTACTGGTAGGGTCACCCATGTCGGACAGGTCAAGGGAGAGGGACCAGACGAAGTGACGCACAAACCTGCTGCCTTGTAGGTAGACTGGGGACAGTCAAAGGCTAGGGAAAGCATCCCGAAAAGTGCTTGTCGAAATCGGATGTACTGAGCCACAAGCTTGACAAAGAAGTGCAACGTAACTTTATCATTTCATGATGCCACAGATGAAAATTAATCGTTATGGTGCTAATCCCGTGAAGTCCCATCAGGCGGTGATAGTGCCGGGCCCCCTGCCTCGAGGGGGACCACCCATGACTACTGGTGGTCACCTTCCCCTGTGCTGTGGAGTCAAGGCACAGAGGAGTAGGTTAAGAGCTATTGACCAAATACCAAGGACACTCAACATACTACAGTGGAATGCCGAAGGAGTTTATAACAAGAAAGAATCCCTGACACAGCGTCTTCATAAAGATAGAATAGATGTGGCATGCATTCAAGAGACACACCTCAATGCCAATCGCAAATTTTCAGTCAGAGGATATCAGGCCACACGTTTCGACCGCGAAGGACATAAAGGAGGAGTTCTAATACTTACACGAAATACAATACCTTGCAGCGAAGTATCTGTGATCTCTGACAACCAAACAGAAATTATAGGTGTTGATATAATGATAAAGGACGTGAAAATAAGAATCTACAATCTGTATAGCCCAGCAGATAAGGACCTTACACTCTCAAACATGAAAATAACTGACACAAACTGCATTATTGTCGGAGACTTTAATAGCCGTTCAGAAAGATGGGGATACCCAGATACTGACAAGAGAGGAGATGAATTGGAGGACTGGGAAATAGACTCAAATCTCCATCTACTCAACAAAGCGGATGACACACCGAGCTTCTACTCCAGAAGATGGCTTACCACTTCTACTCCAGACTTAGCTTTCTGCACAGGAGACATCCTCCACAAAATCGATCGCCATGTGCTGGACCAATTAGCAGGTAGTGACCACAGACCAATCAAGCTTGAAATGAATATGGAGTATGTTCCACAGGAGCAAAAGCCCTTGCCCCGCTGGAATTACAAATGAGCAGATTGGGACAGATTTGCCATACTAACAGACAAATATTGTGAAACATAAATACACGATATGGCAACATAAAGCAAATGGTGGAAAGTCTAAACAGAGCGATAATACAGGCAGCCACTGAGTCCATTCCTAGAGGAGCGAGGAAAAATTACATACCATACTGGACTGAAGAACTACAAAGTTTGGAGGACAAAGTTGAAGATGCCAGGAAGACAGCAGAGAGAGAACAAACAATTGAAGCGAATATCTCTCTCAAAGCCATCTCAGCAAAATATAAAAGAATAGTAAATCAAACAACAAGAGATTGTTGGAGGGAAAAAACAGAAAACCTGAATTTTGACAGGGATGGAAACAAACTATGGAAACTAGTGAAAGCCATGAACAATGAAGGACCTAGAAACAAACAAATAACAATTAAACAAGGAAATGCCTTGCTTACAGGAAAAAAGGCTGCAAATGCACTAATGGAACACTATGCAAATGCAAACCACATTGATATTACAACCGAACAGAAGAAAGCAATCAAAGACAAACAGATACATCATAGAAATACAGAGACAGCAGCAGAATATATGATGGCAAATCTAACAATGGAAGAAATGGAACAGGCAATGAATACCCTAAAAAAGAAGAAATCACCAGGAAAGGATGGAATCACAAATGAAATGCTAATAGGACTAGGCAACAAAGCAAAAAAGAAACTACTGGCAGTCCTAAATAACAGCTGGAAGAGAGGAATAGTCCCACAGGCATGGAAGGAAGCTATACTAATACCAGTCCCAAAGAAAGGAAAAGACCTGGAAGAACCAAATGGCTATCGACCTATCAGTCTACTTAGCTGTGTAGGAAAATTAATGGAACGCATTATCAATGGCAGGCTAACATGGCATCTGGAAGAAAACAAACTCTTAACACCACACCAAGCAGGATTCAGAAAGTACAGATCCACTGAAGATCAAATAACCTATATAGCTCAAGGAAATAGAGGATGCCTTCCAAGAGAAAAAGCACACACTAGCAGTCTGGATAGATTTAGAAAAAGCATTTGATAAAGTATGGAAGGAAGGACTGAAAGTAAAACTGCAAAACATGCATGTTTGTGGAAAAATGTATAAATGGATCAGCCACTACCTTGAGAACAGAACTGCCAGGACAAAAGTACAAGGACAAACAAGCAAAATGATGCTGCTGGAGCAAGGTGTCCCCCAAGGAGGAGTTCTTTCACCAACATTATTCCTAGCATATATAAATGACATCACAGAAAATTTTCCAGCCAGAGTACACACATCCTCCTTTGCAGATGACCTAGCCATATGGACATCTGAAGAATATATTAGTACAGCCAACAGCAGAATACAGCAAGCCTTATTAGCGCTAGAGGACTGGTCAAAATCATGGCTAGTGAAGATAAGTGAGGAGAAAACAACATGCACAGTGTTCTCCCTCTCAAATAAAACTCAGCAACCTAAGCTGGTATTGAATGGAAAAATATTGCGCCATGAAGAAAATCCAAACTATCTAGGAGTCACCTTTGATCGTCGCCTGACATGGAAGACACAGGTTGAGAAAAATCGAACAAGAGCAAGGCAGAGAATGGCAATCATGAAAAAGCTTGCTGGTACAACGTGGGGAGCAGATGGGAAAGTTCTCAAGAAGTTATATACTGGAATATGGCATTGCAGCTTGGGCAACAGCAGCTAAGTCAAACTTTAACAAAATAAGTAGAGTCCAAAACCAAGGAATGCGAATCATAACTGGAAGCCTGAAGACAACGCCTATTAATGAACTAGAAAAGATCACTTGTTTACAACCAATGCACGATAGAAGAGATAGCAGAGCCCAGCAACAAGCAGAAAAATTTAGAAGATTGACAGACCACCCTATGTACAACAGATTTAATGGTTTTGGAAAGGGAAGACTGAAGCGTAGCAACTTTGTAGAAACTGCAAAACGAAGGATTAGGGCAGATCCTATACTTAACATAACAGTCAAGCCCATACACAATGCACACAAGTTCCCAGCTTGGAGACAGCAGCAACTGCCTGAGATGATAGAAAACATTCCTGGTATTGAGAAAAAGAACACTCAGCATGAAACCGAAAGAAGAGAAATAACCCTAAACTACATAAAAGAACATTACCCAAGCAGGAATTGGACCCATGCATATACAGATGGATCAGCCAAAAATTCAATAGAGAATGGAGGAGGAGGAATTCTCCTAAATTTAAAAAATGGAGTGAAAAAAACACATTCAATGGCAACTGGAAAATTTTCAAGTAACTTCAAAGCGGAGGTAGAGGCTTTGAAAACTGCAGCAGAAATGCTCCTGATGGAGGAAAATAAAGAGAAGCAAATAGCTATCTTCACAGATGCAAAGTCAGTTGTCTCAATACTGAAGAGCAATAACAGCACAGAGCTAACTGACCTAAGAGCAGCACTCCATGGTCTATGCCAGAAATCCAAAAAAGTTGTAATACAGTGGATCCCATCACATTGCAGTATACCTGGAAACGAAGAGGCTGACAGACTGGCAAAAGAGGGCGGACGACTACCACAGCCTGACATAGACATAACCTATAATGAGGCAAAGAGGTTGATAAAAAGCACTTATAGAACCAAATGGGAATCAGAGCATCCAGGCCATCAGAAGGATGATGCATATTACAAACTTGACCGAATAGAACAAGTAGCAATCTTCAGACTCCGCACAGGACATAACAGGCTGAAATACCACTTGTTCAATAAACTAAAGATAGGAGATACCGATGAATGTAATTGTAGAACTGGAAAAATGACAGCAAAACATTTGCTGCAGGATTGCCCAACGTATGCAGAACAGAGAAAGATATTTTGGCCCACACCTGCTTCATTTGAGGACAAGCTCTATGGAGATATCAACAAGCTCAAGTTGACCGCAGCTTACTTTAACTGCATACAGGTTGACATTTAAAGGTGCATGAAGACCCAGAGGCATGAAATGGAATATTGCTTGGATAGCAAATCCATTACGTGGAAAGTCCGAATTAAAAGCCCATTGTGTTGGTTTCATAAAAGGTGGAAAAGTGTCCTAGTGGCATGAAATGGAATATTGCTTGGATAGCAAATCCATTACGTGGAAAGTCCGAATCAAAAGCCCACTGTGTGGACTTCATAAAAGGTGGAAAAGTGTCCTAGTGGCACGAAATGGAATATTGCTTGGATAGCAAATCCATTACATGGAAAGTCCGAATCGAAAGCTCACTGTGTGGATGTCATCTGCAGACTGCATACTTCTGGTTTCCGGAAGAACAGCCTATGGTGAACGGAAGGCCCAATATACGGAAGTGAGGCTAAGCAGCCATGTGCAGGACGTGACGATTCCTTGGGTGAGCCCAGTACCAGAGCGCTATGTATCGGCTCTGCAAGTATGGAAGCCTCCTTGGATGGCGGGGAATGCCCATGGTCTGCCCCTGCCTTCCCTTGAGGGCTGACCAGGATCTTTGGCTGTTCTATATGGACCAGCTGGGATGGGGGATAACACCACAACAGTGAGAGTCAAACGTCCTAAGAAACCCCCGGGAAGGTTAACCCGGTCAACAAATGCCCGCAGAAGTCGGATGTGTCGGCCTAACGGCGCAAGAACGCAGCTCTGCTGTAAACAGGCACAACGCAATCACATCCGGAAAAAAAACTCCGGATGAACGAAGAAGAAGAAGAAGAAATATCAGGCAGACAGAGTGGCTGGCTGCAAATGAACAATCAAAGATAGGAAGCATCTATTGGGTGTATCTTTTACCCAAGACATGCTGGTGTGTAGGGGAATTTAACAGGTAGACAGATTGGCTGGGTCTGCACCACTGATGCATGATAAAGCAGCAGTGGTCAGGGCCCTTTGCTTACAGTGTGGTTAAGTTAGCTGCAGTTTCTTTACAGGACATTGCAATCATCTCATCTTGTTCCTCGTGTACCTTGCAGTGTCGAGGTGGAGCATAAACAGCAGGAAAGTGCCTGTTCATGGGCTTCATGCATGACTCTGCTATTTCCTCTGTCCATCGTTTACATGCTTGTTTTTATCTACTCTCAAATGCCTTTTCTTGGTCGACAAAGGCTAAGAATGTTTCATTAAATTTGATTGATTTTTCTATAAGTTGTCTAAGAGCAAAGATGGCATCTGTGCATCCTTTGTTTTTCCTAAATCCAAGTTGCGTTTTCCTTAGCCGAGGTTCTATTGAAGTTTGTCATCTTTTCTCAATAATTTTTGCAAAAGTCCCAGTATGACTCAAAAGGGAAATGCCTCTGTATTTTGTGCAGTCTCTTTTGCTGCCTTTGTTTTTCCAAATTCGAATATTTATGATGTTTCCCTAGCCTCATGGTGTCTGTTGTTCTACCCAAACATGGTTAACTAGTCTATGTAGCCATGCTGTTCCTACTTCTCTTGCTGCTTTAAATAGTTCATTTGGTATTTCGTCTTGTCTCTGTGATTTATTCCATGGGGCTAATCTGACGGCTTCTCAAATTTCTTCTTTCAGTATGTCTTGTTCTAGTACTCTGATGGCATCGATGTCGGTTTCCTGAATTTCTGTGCCATCTAATGGAATGTTGAGAAGATGTTCGAAGTACTGCCTCCATCTTTTTTAGGATTTGTTTTTGTTCACTTATTGGTTCTTCTTTTTATTTCAGTTAGATCGAAAGGTTCTGCACTGGTTCTCATTGCACTTATCTTTTTGTAGAAGTTTCTAGTTGCCTCCTTGTAGTTTTTATTTAGGGTTTCTCCATTTCTCTCCCAGTCATTTTGTTTTTCTCTTTTTACTATTCTATTTGCATGTCTTCTTCCTATTCATTATTCTTCTTCTTCTTCTTCTTCTTCTGCGTTCATCTGGATTTTTTTTTTCGAATATGACTGCGTTGTGCCTGTTTACAGCAGAGCTGCGTTCTTGCGCCGTTAGGCCGACACATCCGACTTCTGCGGGCATTTGTTGACCGGGTTAACCTTCCCAGGTTCTTTATTATTCTATGTAATCAAGGTCTTGTTTGCTCTTCACCCAGTTTTTATTTTTCCTATTTGTCTTTTACAGCTTTCTTTACCTCGACGTATGTTCTGCATACGCCTGTTTACAGCAGAGCTGCGTTCTTGCGCCGTTAGGCCGACACATCCGACTTCTGCGGGCATTTGTTGACCGGGTTAACCTTCCCAGGTTCTTTATTATTCTATGTAATCAAGGTCTTGTTTGCTCTTCACCCAGTTTTTATTTTTCCTATTTGTCTTTTACAGCTTTCTTTACCTCGACGTTCCATCAACTTGTTATTTTCTTTATCCATGTTTTGTATTTGTTTGTGGTTCCAAGTGTTATTTTTGCAATATTTAAAATGCTTGATTTGAACATCTCGCATTCTTATTCCACTGTTTTTCTTTCTATAGGTAGTTTTACAAAGATTTCAGTTCTTAATTTTTCCTCACCTGTCTTGTCTTTGAGATTTTTTTAAGTTTACTAATTACTAATATTGACACATTTAAAGGAAAATGCCCAACAGATGGGGCTGGTTATCAACCAAGATAAGACAGAATATATGGTAATTTCAAGAAGGAATGGCTAAAAACTCTGGCCACATACAGATAATATGACCATTAAAGGAACAGAAACATACACATACCTGGGTACAATCTTCAACTGCTCCACCATCATAAGGGAAGAAATACAAACTAGAATCAATTCTGGAAATAAGATATACTATGCACTACAACATCTACTAAAATCAAATGCGCTATCTCGTAACACCAAGACCACAATATACATAACACTGATTAGACCAGTTGTGCTGTATGGCTCTGAAACCTGGAGTACAATGAAAGGAGACGAAGCCTTGTTACAAACTTTTGAGAACAAAGTTTTAAGACGCATCTTTGGACCCATTAGTGATACACAAAGTGGAGGGTGGAAAAGAAGAAGTAACAAAGATATTTATGATCTGTTTAAGTCCCCGCTAATCACTGGTATCACGAAGGCTAATAGAGTACAATGGCTGGGGCATATAGAAAGAATGGAAGATAATAGGGAAAAAAACTCACACTCAGGAAATAATTGGCCGTAGTCCCCGAGGTAGACCAAGAAGATGGTGGAGAGATAATATACATACAGACCTACAAGCACTTGGAATCAATGACTGGAAAGAGAAGGCCAACCAGAGAGACGAATGGAGACGGATTGTATCTGCAGCAAACAACCTCAGTGGCTCGGCAGTGGCTCGGAATGCTGAATAAGAAGAAGACTAATTCGCATGGCATGTATTTGCCTAGTCTTTGCTTTCTTCTTCTGCTGGTTCTTAGTGTGGCAATAACAGCTTTGCGGTCTGTGTTTATACATAAGTTGGCCACTGTCCTTGCATCTAATACATTTCTCTTTCTTGTTAATATAAAATCAATTTGGCTTTTGGTATCTTCTTCTTCTTTTCGTTCATCCGGAGTGTTTTTTTCAGATGTGATTGCGGTGTGTCTGTTATGCGCCCTTGGGCCGAAACCCGTAGGCCAACACATCCGACTTAGCGTGCTTTTTGACCAGGTAGCATTCCTGGGAGACTCTCACTTTTGTGGTGCCATCTACAGCCCAGCTGGCCAAGGTTGAACGGTCGAAGACAACGGTCATCCCTCAAAGGAAGGCAGGGACAGTCTATAGCATTTTCCGCCATCCAAGGTTGCTTCCATAGTTGCAGGGCCAACACATAGCGCCCTGATTCTGGGCTCACCGAGGGAAATCGTCACGTCCTGCTCATGGCTGCTTTAACTCCTCACTTCAATATATTAGTCATTTCGTTTGCCCCGGGCCATTCCTGCACAAACCAGACAAGTTTGCAGACGGTATACACTCAGCGAGTTTTCGGACATGTGCTTGTCGTTGCGCCCGTCAGAGCTGTTCCAGGCACGACAGACATTAGGAAAACTACCTAGTCAGAGCTGTTCCGAACAAGAGCAGCATTCAGAAACTAGGTAGTCAGAGCTGTTCCTAGCACGAGAGACATTCGGACAAGACATTTCACTCGGACGTAATTGCGTAGTGTCAATTTTTAGTTTGCCACCCGTACGACGACACTTCCGACTTCTGGCAGGCATTTTTTAATGCGGTTAGCCTTCCTCTGGTTTCGAGGCACGTTAGACTGTTGTGATGTCGCCAAAATCTCAGCTGGTCAAGATAGAACGATCAACGACATCGCGGTCGGCCCTCAAGGGAAGGCAGGGGCAGACCATGGGCATTCCCTCGCTATCCAAGGAGGCTTCCATAATTGCAGAGCCGGCACATGTTGCTCTGAGACTGGGCACACCCGAGGAGTTGCCACGTCCTGCTCATGGCTGCTTTAGTTCCTCACTTCCATGTGTTGGGAGTCTCGCTTGCCACTGATCGCTCAAGCACACACCAGGAGCGGTCAGACTGCGAGCGACATCCACTCGGTAAGCTTTTATCTTTGACTTCGGACAACGCAATAGGTTTGCTCGCCGTGCATTCCATTTTGCGTCATTGAGACCTTCCACTTTTGTCTACACTCTCTATGAGTTAGATACAGACAGTTTTCGTAACCATTTCCTTCGACTGGGGCACTTTTCTGACTTTTTGTACTCGCTCACAAGGTAGGCTACATGTGCTGCCGGCTCAGTACCTTACCTTCGTGCAGCAGTGAACGAGACACGGCCTGGCCCTCTCATCCGGGGATCTCTCATATCCCCCAGCTGAGAGCCTTCGAACTTGTATGTAGCTTGCTCAGTATCACGCCTCTATTTTTCGGTAGGAGGGGATTTGCCCGGATCTCAGATCCGAGGGTTTGTGGCTTAGAGGCGTTCAGCCACAGCCCTCGACAGGGAGCCTTAAATGCTTTGTCCGGACCAAGAACTTCTGCCTTCGTGCGCCTGATTTAAACTTCTGACTGTTATCCTCACCTCAGTCTAACCCGCAGAGCAGCAGGTTGTGTCTCTCTTAGTCTGGCCCCTATCCCATATGCCGTCCGATATGTAGTTTTCATCCATCGGCAAGCACATGGGGTCAGAGGGACACAAAGCTCCCCCACCGCGGCAAGGTGGAGACACATCGGGGGAGGCTTTGGTATCTAAATCGTTCCATTTTTATCAGGTGTATATTTGTGAGTCTTTGTGTTTATAAAATGTGTTTGTTATATAGAGGTCAAGTTGGCTGCATAGCTCTATCAGTCTACTTCCATTATCATTTCTTTCATTGTGTTGCAATCAACCCCAGCATTTAATGACTGTTTCTAATTTACTAGGCAATTTTAGTTCAGTAGTCTGATATTGCTTTCTAAATGGCCGACATCTCATACCATGAAATCAACGCAAAGCGGTCTCCTTCCAAATCATCTGTGGCTGATTTCAAACCCTTGACTCATACTGTCGTGGAATTATGAAACTTGTGCATCCGACTATCCCCTAAGCCACAGATGCTGGTTGTATAATGTGGAATAACAGGTAAATCATCATAGCCTGAAGAAAATGGTATGGCATCGAATGACCAGAGGATCTGGCCAACACTCAGGACTCAGTGGAAAGGACATAATCAGACTGCAACTGATACCATTGATATACATTAGCATTGAGACTTTGCTGTTTGTTGAAGATGAGGACGGAGCGTACAAGAGAATATCATGAGGGCTGTGATGTCGGTTCGTGACTCAACTCAACCCAACACAACTGCTGTTCATACATAAACACACAGCAGTTTGAAATGAAACATTGTTTTTAGAATATTAATCATATTTATGTGCCCCTACCTCAAAGCAATGGCCACATGTTGATCTGAAGGTGACAGACTGACACTCACAACAAGGCTCGCTTCCTGTGATAAACAGAAGTTCAACTAATCAGAATAAACAACAGTTAACATACATATAAACAACAACAGAAAATAAGAAGACCGGCATTCAGAAACAATAACAGGTTTTCTTTTAAACGAGCTCAGTCTCAGATAATGATGTTACTATTTTTTTAATCACTTATGGGTTCTGGTACTAATAAACAATTCTGATTACAATAAACTGAACTGAAAAGTAAGGAACCCAAAAAACATCATCAACATCATGTGCCATGCCAACTGGCATAGATGCTCATATCTATGTACAGATCTCAATCTTGATGTTCTGAATCAATTCTTCTTCTTCTTCTTCTTCTGCGTTCTTCCTGGGGTTTTTTTTCCGGATGTGATTGCGTTGTGCCTGTTTACAGCAGAGTTGCGTTCTTGCGCTGTTAGGCCGACACATCTGACTTCTGCAGGCATTTGTTGACCGGGTTAACCTTCCCGGGGAATCAATTCTACTGCTGGCATTCCCCTATACCACTGTCTTGCACCATCAAGCATCATTTCTTTTGGGGGAAGTCAGAATGGCTGAATGAGTAAGAACGTTTTTTACAAGTAGTGGGTTAAACCCCTACACCGGTCAGTTGGAATAAAATGTTGACCTCTCGTCCTTGACTTAGGGACGTAAATTACAATTATCTCAGACGTCAGAGCGAGTTCACCTTATGGCAAGGGACACTGATAATAGGGAAAGCTAATCCACATCCAAAACTCAGTCTAGTGCACTAGAAGTAGCAGCACATGTATGGACTACACTTGAGTTCAAAACGAGCAAGAGCAACAACAACACAATTTCTTTGTCTGCGTCTGCCTCATCTACCTTGATCTCCCAGTCCCATGTTCCCCGGCCTTTTTTCTTATCACTGACCAAAGAACACGTTTTTTCTTTCACACATTACCCGGGGTTTCATGTTTCACTTCTATC
>JACEFZ010023113.1:35000-132632 GCA_014155875.1 Cepaea nemoralis | reverse complement strand
ATATATATATATATATATATATATATATATATATATCTTATATATAAATAAGGAGCGTATGTCTGTCTGTATCTATGTATGTATCTATGTATGTCCTTTGTGCGCTCGCGAACGGCCCATCCGATTGAGATGAAATTTTCTACACGCCTTCCTTTCAGTCCAGAGCTGTCAACTGTCATAGTTTTTTAGTGTGAAATCGCCCTGCTTACTCAGTATTATTTCATTTTTCATTTTTCATCATAATTGTATATATTTCAGGGGACCTAACTCCGTAAAAGTTATTTCAAGGGGCATAACTTTTCTGTATAACTTATAGTCATATTGTGGCATCGTTTTCGAAGATTTATAAACTCTGTGTTCATAGTTATGTACCGTCATATGAGTTATAATAAATAATGATACAAACTGTAAGGCATTTTTAAAGTTTTCATAAAAATAATGCACAATGCATAACATTGTAACTCATCTTTATTTGCTTAAGAAGTTACTGTAGTCATGCAGGTGATTAGCAAGCGTTTTCATTAAAACTAATGGATGGTGTCTGGAAGGACATTCTTTTAAGTTACTTTTTTTGTTGTATGAATTTAATGAGAACTTATATGACTACTTATGTGAATTAAATGAGATGCTCCCCACCAGGGACTGGGCGAAGCCGGACAGGGTCAGGCAGACAGATAGACAGACAGACAGACAGACAGACAGACAGACAGACAGACAGACAGACAGACAGACAGACAGACAGACAGACAGATAGTCGGTAACGGGAACGGGAACTTATATGGCTACTTATATGAATTAAATGAGACGCTCCCCACCAGTGACTGGGCGAAGCCGGGCAGGGTCAGCTAGTATATATATAAAACCTGGACTATTCGACTATGCGATGCAAGAAGATTACAAATATGAACCAGTGCAATGGATGTGGCGTCAATGCAAAGCGCATTGTTCTTTATCGGATTGCAACAAGGGCAAGAAAGCATTTGCGCATGTACTCACTGAGCTCAAGCATGTTCTTTTCCAAATTTAGAGACTGGCCGGCACTTAGTATTACACAAGATGATCGACTTACGCATTATAGTCCCTCACCCTGACTCGATCCCAACTCACGTGGAGACATTCAACAACGCATAAGAGGAGTTTGACGTGGATGGGGCCTCTGCCGTAAACTCTACGTACTGTACAGATGATTGCGCGGAACGGCTTCTCGTAGCCTTACCAGAGGTAGAGTTCCTCATAAGTGTTAGAGGGAGAGAAGAAACGAAGCAGGCAATGGTACCGTGTAGGTCATTAAAGATAAGTTTGACCCTGTCAGAGAGGAGGAGACGAATAATGTATGTATTTGTTGAGATCTCTCGGGCCACAAGGCCAGGTGGACATACATGTAATACTGACAAAAATTAAATATAGACCGACGTGTAATATGAACGTCAACTGAAATGGTTAGAGACGGGTTTGTCGAAGTGTTCCATGATAGTGCCAACATTTGTATATTTCAGCTTGAAGGATGTATCTATAGTCTGTTTACTTTTGTCTGCCCCAATATAAAATTCCATATCTCAGTAACCAACTGAGGGAAAATGATGAGATTTAGCATATAACCCGATCATTATGTCCACCCAACAAAAATAATTTTGCTTCTGGAAATTGTACAGCAGATTTCAAAGTTTGTTTATATGCGGTATATAATTTACGGGTCAGAGATGAATGCACATAAATTAAATGTATTTCGTCTTCACACGGAAACATTAGCGTTGGATAGTTAATTTCCTCGTGGGACATGGGATTGGCCTTATGACAAGGGCCTCGCTTAGTAGAACGGGGAATTACTGTAAAACAAGTTTATTAGCGAGAAATCACTAATTTTCACCAAAACATCAAAGAAATGTCTCCGCTTTCCATGATTTAAGTTGCTTTTGGACCAATCAAAGACATATTCCTTGGGTTGGGGTAAATATAAGACGGCAGGAAAAATTTTCATAACGATGCAACAGTTTTCAAAATAATTGATCGTGAATAAAGGCATTCATTTATGACATACTATAGTTATTTTACTCTATGTTGTGTGAATTCTGCAGTATGTACCTGACGAGATGCAGCGAAATATGCCAGACAATAACTCGTATAATCTATGGTTTGTTCTGAGATACGAGGTAAGTTAATAAGTAAGTCACAAATGGCTGGGAAAAAAAACAAAAAACTAAATATGATAACAACTTGAAACTAGTTTATTTTTATACATACATTGTCCCTTTATTTCTCAACATAATTTTTACCAACATTGATGCACTTAACCCATCGTTTTATCAGTCCTCCCAAACTGGCTGCATAGAACTGCGTGCTTTGATTTCATTTATCTGCCATCCCACGGAACTGTGTGACTTACTTACTGACTCTCCCTCGTAACATCTTTCTACTCAGCTATGCACCGCTTTACGGGATAAACATTTATCAGCATATACACTGAAAACTCTCCTTGGCGGGAGACATTTCGCGAATGACGCCGAAGTTGAATGTGAAGTGAAAATGTGGTTTATAAAACAGAGTACACAGTTCTATGCAGCCGGTGTGAGGCTGCATCCCTTTGTTTAAGAATGTTTAACTTTACTTCGAGGGTACATTGTAGTAATAATCAATCACACATCTTTATCTCATTAAGCATCCATGCTGTTTATGTCAAGTCATGTCTATAGTAAACAGAATTATGCAATCAGTTGTGTAGGCATACCTTGGATCATGTAGGACAATACCACTCTTTAATCTGCATGTATTTGAATAGTAGGGTCGGAGTTCGTATACCGCATCCGGTAAGTCCTTATTTGGTTACTTTCCTACCCGTTATTTATTGACATCCTGCATTTCAAAACAAAAACACTTTTATCCTAGTAGAGACAACATCCCCAACAGCTGTTCAAAGTTACGCTTTAGCTAAATATATATTCTTTGCCAGATTCAACTTGTGACAACACAAATGAATGATTCAGTCATCACTTTATGCGCGAACTTGAAAGGATGGGCAGATGCTAATTTTTTTTCCCACCCAATGTGTACTGACACGAGTAGGTTGGCGTTTTAGAAAGCAACAAACATCGCTTTAAATGTGTCGGTGATTTATTCATGAGTACAAAGTTAACTACTGATACAAGCCAGCATGTGTGGTAAACATACTTGTACAAACCAGATACGATAGACAGATAGTGAAATGGATGAAACATGAACATAGAAGACACGCTGAGTGTTGGTCGTTAGCAAATTTAATGACATTATATGAAGTGATACAGTGTAAACATTTGTTTACCAGTCATGATACGAATGAAAGAAGCGACTGTTAGAGTACATACTATATAACACAACAGAAAACTGTATATTAACTGAAAATGTGAAATTCAGCATAGAAACAACCACACTTTTCTTCCTCTTGCATTTTTTCTCAGTCTAATCTTCCCTCTTCTTCCATGTTGCTCTACCGATGAGTGTGCGTCACACCCTGGAAATTGGTGACGGGATAGAGGTATCCCCTATCAAAGGAGAAGTAAAGGGCCTCCTTCCCTCTGCTAGCCTACGAGGCACCTTTGGGCAAGGCGGAGTACCTATCTAGCCCCCCCCCCCTCCCCCTCCCCCCGATCAGGGTAACTTGAAGCCATAAGTGCAGGTGGTGGATGAAGTTGAAGAGCAGTCGACAGAAAGTTGTAGGTTATGGTCTCCAATGTCACGATGGTAGACAGAGGATCTCATTTTGGAGACAATGGCTACGGTCATCGATCAGTATGGTCACTTCTAAGAATGAAAGCAACGGCAAGCTACCTTCTTTACAGATGCCAAGATAATTATGTTTCGTAATTTATCAGAGAATCAGAGAAATTGCGCAAATGGTGCCCCTTAGGAACAGCCCAGCCCGGTAGGGGTAGTCATGTGCGACAGTTGACTCCCAGACCGCCAGCAAGAGACAAAGTGCAGAAGGTTAACAACATTTAAAATGGCACATGGAACGTTATAATTAAGTGGGGATAGAAAACAGGCTAACATCAAGCAAGAAATGAGAAGGCTAAATATTAACATTTTAGGTATATGTGAGATCAGGAGTGGGATTGATAACATCTGAGAAGTGTAACATAATATATTCTAGTGGAGAGAAAAACAACGAGGTGTATCTCTTATAATGGATCTGGAGATATCAAAATCTATCAAAGGATATTGGACTGTGTCTGGTTAAGTTAAGTGGTAGACCTTAATATCATATAAGTTTATGCACAACAACAGACAGCAGTGGTGACAGCATCGGTAAATTTTTATAGTGATTTAGAGAATGCTTTCAAGAAATGCAAGCATTAAAAGTTAAATATCATAATGGATGACTTTAATGTTAAAGTTGGAAATCAACAAGATTGATTCACACTAGGTTGGATGGCTTGACAACATGGCATGGTGGAAACAGTAACACATAATTGATCCACGACTCTGATGATCGTGTGAGATGACGAAACATTGCCTCCACGCTTATCGCTGTGGCACATGATGCTTATGTCGGCGTCTATGGGTTAGGGGTGTTTCATTTGAATTGGGTCCATACTGTTATTTTCCATCTACTCACCTACAGTCCACATCCCTCCATCGACTTGAATCATACTCACAACTTTACAAACACTTACAGTTATAGATGAACACAGTTTCGCAAGCCCGACATACCGGATTCAAAGTCAGTCACAGACAATACGTGAGCTAACCACCTTTCCAAGTGTGAACGAGATAACAAGTATGAGTTAACCTGACCAGTTATCAGACTGTAAGCGATTATGACCAGTAGAGACCTTGTCCTACAGACTTCCGACATGAACTCGTGGCCAGACAGAAAAGAGGTCACCGCTTGCCGACACAGATCTACAGAACCCAGGTGAACGACTGCAGAAGTAATTTTAAATTGACGTTGTGGTTTATCGACATTTAACGTTTGGTATAACTAGGGAACCAATATGTTTTTGTGAATGTTAAACATTCAACAGGGTCGGTCTTTGGTTCGGTGGGTTGGTAGGTCGGTGGGTCGGTAGGTGGGTCGGTAGATGGGTGGATCGTTCGGTTTGCGGGTATGCTGCTTGTCCCATCAATATTTGTAACGACTACTTGACGCGGCTATTTGCATGATATATTGCACGGAGATCAACATCATTCACCTCTTCAAACAACTTATTTTACTCATCAAGAACCGATTTGCAATAAGCCTGCAACGCATTTCTATCACAAAGAGCGCCCTCGCCTCACTCAAAAACCTATTTCTCATCATCTAGATTCGACTCGCATCACCCAACAACAACTTTGTCATCCAGTCGCGACTTGCATCACCCAGCAAAGTATATCTATCATCTAGAGCCGACTCGCTTCATCCAATAATGTGTTTCCATCATTCACAGCCGACTCGTCTCACAAAACAACGAAATTTCCTAATTAAATCCGACTCGCCTCATCCCAACAACACAAGATATTTCACTCATTCAGAGCCGGCTCGCCTCACCCGATAACATATTTCACTCATCCAGAGCCGACTAACCTCATACAACAACTTATGTCACCCATCAGAGCCGACTGGCCTTATCCAACAACTTATGTCACTCATCCAGAGCCGACTGGCCTCAGCCAACAACTTATGTCACTCATCCAGAGCCGACTGGCCTCACCCAACAACTTATGTCACTCATCAGAGCCGATGGCCTCATCCAACAACTTATGTCACTGATCCAGAGCCAACTGGGCTCACCCAGAAACTTATGTCACTCATCCAGAGCCGACTGGCTTCACCCAACAACTTATGTCACTCATCCAGAGCCGACTCGTTTCAACCAACAACACATCGTATTTCACTCATCCAGGTGCATCACCCAACAATGTATTCCACTCATCCACTGGCGTACCCAAGCGACTTCTCATTTCCGGCATACAAACAACAGATAGTTTCAGAACTTGAGCTACCCGCGGCATTTGCAGTAGGTAATAATAAGCTAGACACACAATTCTGAATTTTCCTAAAGGGACATCACAATTGCAGATAAGTCTACATAAGACTTATGGGAGTGGTCCAGATGAAGAACAGGTAGGAACATCTGATGTCGTGCGTTACTACAATACATAAACCATCAGCTGCAGCAGATTGCCGTCCTGAATGTGTGTACTTCATTAGCAACACTATCCCGCGCCTCGTCTATCGACTTTCAAATACCAGTTCTATATCAGGGGGTGGGAAATCTGTTTTCCCACCAAGAGCCATTTGGATATTTATAATCTCATTCACAACCATGTACAATTATCAACTTAAAAATGAGCCAATTATATTTGGTGAGACATTTAATTAACTAACCTCCAATGTGATATCTGGAATTGATCCTCTTTGGGTGAGACATGTGGTGTTAGCTGGTACTGGTGATGTTGCTACACGCAACTGTCTTTTTCCCCCGAGAATTGCATGTCATTCTGGAACGCAGTCCACTCTGCGATGGTAAGTTTGGGAAAGAACTGCCTGCAGCAGTAAAATATTCCGAACAATGCACGTCTCCCCAAAGTGGGGGAATTCATGGTTGCTTATGTAACCTTTATGGAACTCAAGCAGTGGGTGGTTGTTGCACCCAGTTTGAAGCTCATTATCGCTTTGTAGCTGAATAATTTCGCGTTGTAGCTTATCAGGTACTTCAGCTGGCTCCAAACTGAATGGTGTATTTGTCAGATTCTCACCCGGAGTTGCAACGCGTTGTCTGGACCAACGCCAGGCAATGCAACCGAGCTCAACGCTGAGCTATGTTAAACAAAACAGTTATAACGCGGCGTCTTCGACAGCGCCAGAGAAGCCCAGCCGGGCTCAACACTGAGCGACGCTAAGCAGTCGTGGGTCAGCGGAAACACAGCGTGAACATTGTGGGTCACGCAAGGTGACTCGACTCCAACTAACGTGTGTGCTGAAAGGCTGGTCAGACAGGGGCTTGGGAATCATACTGGACGGACGTGATTGAATGAGGCCTGAGTGTTTGAGCATGCATCGAGAGCTAGCCTGTATGACTGTTGGAGATTGAACGCCTGTGTGTTTGACTTGTAAGTGGATTGCATTGATGTATTCTTTGATTGATTGTATTTATGATATAATGATATTGTGAATTGTGATTGCGCGATGCCTGTATTGTTTCTGATGAGTACATTGCGCGAATAAACAGTGCGAATTATATCATCGGGTATTCACGTCGAGTTATTCAGTAGTAATATTTAGTATCTCACTTGTCAGTAAACGAGCTACATTTCTTGCCTTACGCAAGACCCTGACAAGTGCGAACGTGGTGGCTTTCGTCCGGGTTTCTGAATCAATTGTTTGTAAAAGTGCGAACGTGGAGGCTTTTCGTCCGGGTTTTTGAACAAATGCGAACGTGTAAAATATAAAATAGAGTAGAAGTGCGAATGTGATAACAGCGTCCAGGTGATAAAATAACTATAAATTAACGGATAAGTACGATCTTTCGTGTTGATTTAGTGAAACCATAAGTGCGAAGACTGGGTTATAAGGCCAAACGTGGCGTCTTCGTACTTAGTGAATTTCAACCGATCTAGTGAATAAAATAAAAACAAAAATGGCGGCCATGTCCTTGAATGTCATTGAGTAGGAATAGTGTAAGCGGAAAGTCTGAAAAGTGTGAAAAGAGAGTTGTTGATTGCGGTGAAACGACTAACAAAAATACTTGATGACATACAAACCTACAAAAACTTAAGTGACATTACATACACCACACACTTGCACGTGTTCTAATTTCTCTTGTTCCAAAAAACAACAGGTTGTTTTGTGTCATCCATACCTGGTCCTTGTAAACTCCAAATTTTATGTCGACCAGAATTAAAATCCAGTGTGATTTCGGGCAGTACTGAACAGCCAAGGTCCGACACATTGTCCCAGGAATACTTGAGTATAAATTTTTTTTCTCTTCTTTATACTTTCGTTGATCAGGCCAAAAAGCTGTATTATTAAGAACTGTAAACTATTTAAATTACTAACAACATAATTAATTGTGTGTGTAGTTATTTCATCAGACATATTGTTCATCATGTCTAGTTTAAACGATTACATCGAAATGGGTTTAAAGATGAATCTTTCCGGTGAAGAGTTGAGAGTCTGGAGTGAGAAAAAGTTTGCAGAATACCTCCTACTACAGGAAAAAGCGAATGAGCGTGATGAGAGAGCAGCCGAAAGGTCTTTGAAACAAGCTGAAATTTTAGCCCAAAGCAGGAAAGAGGAACTTGAAATAAATGCTCGAAGTAAACGAGAAGAGCTTGAAGTACAGCTAAAAATTGAACAGCTGAAAGCAGAAACTTCAAAAGAGAAGGAGGATAGAAAATCAGTGAAAGAACAGCCATACAAGAAATATCAAGGGCTTATTAAAAGTTACACCACAGGTGACTGCATAGCAGCCTTCACCCAAAATTTTGAATGTATTATGGATCATTACCAGATCCCAAAGTCTGAATGGAGTATAATATACATGAAAAGTCTTTCTGGGGAACCTCTGAAAGTGATAGAGTCTATTCCAAATGACCTGAAGAAAGATTATCAGTATATTAAGACTAAAATTATGTCTCATTTCTTGCTAGATGAAGCAGGCTACAGAGAACAGTTTGGTAAATTGTCTCCCAAACCAACACAAACGTTCTCTGATTACATCTCAGAAGTACAAAATATTTTTTCTAAGTGGCTGTCAGCAGCGAAAGTGAATGGTAATTTTGATAGATTGACAGATCTTATTTTGAGAGATAAAATTATTACATCTCTCCCACCTCCATTTTCGAAATTTCTATTGGAATGTCAGTGTGAAAGTGTACAACAGATTGAAAGTCGTGGCTAAGATTATTTTTCAGCCAATAAGCAATGTTTCACTAGTGGATTGACTAGCACAGACTTTGTAGCAGCCACTACACATGGTAGATCTAAGTCAGTGCCCTACAACAAACAAAAGCCCTATAAGCAATCTGCTGAAAATTTTTATCAGTGCAGATATTGCCACTTATCACACAATGAAGGTGATATGTGTGACCAACATCCTGGGTACACTTCTTACTTGCAGAACTACATAGCTAAGCAAGACAAAGAAAGAAAGAACTACAGACGTGTCACCAAATGTTTCCTTTGTAAGGCGTTTGGCGATTTTCGTAAGGATTGTAAAGGCAAAGCAATGACCAGAAAGGCTAATGCAGCCATGTTTGATAGTTCTTCCTCAGAAGATGAAAGTGTAGAAGATCACCCTGTAAACTCAGCACATTCCATTGATGTGTTTCACCATGACAAATGTACCATCTGTGATCAATTTCATGAGGATGGCGTTTTAATATGCGGCCATTCCATACCTGTTACAAATGAGGAGGCCAATTTAGTAGTTAACTCCCAAGGTAAATTAAATATCCACCATGGGTATGTTAACGGTAGAGCTCCCATCGTTTTACGGGATAGTGGCAGTACTCTCATTGGCGTTAAGAGAGACTATATCTTGCCATCACAATATAGTGGTAAATATGTTACATGCAGAACTTTCTCAGGTAACATCGAGAAATACCCGCTTGCATGGGCATACTTAAGTACACCATTTCTTACAGGAAAGGTCAAATGCGCAGCATTAACCAATCCTTGTTGCGATGTTATCATTGGTAACCTTCCTGAGGTAAATGATATGCCACATGACAGTATTACATCCACTGTCACTTGTAACATTGATAATACCATTTCACCTTTATCACAAATCACCATTCATGATGTATTACCACCTGTAAATGAATGTATGTATGCCGATTCGGCAACGCCAGCACATGAATGTAGTTATTTGAATGTAACACCAACGTGTAATATGAATGATAACCTTGATATTACAAATGCAGTAACCAGATCTACTGCTCAAATGCAAGATCGAATCCATCAGACAGAGGCTTTACAACTAATAAGCCAAGTTGTAACATCTCCTGAAACAACCAGGGAGAAATTTATAACAGCTCAAAAAGCCGATCGATCTTTGCAGAAGTATTTTAAACTAATAGACCAAAAGCCACGAGTAGCAAAGAACGCTAAATGGTATTTTGTTCTGAAAAACGGAATTCTGACACGGTACCATACAAAAGGTTCTAACACTACAGAACAAACGGTGCTACCGTCAGAAAACCGCAACCAAGCATTAAAGCTAGCGCATGACATACGCTTCGCAGGGCATATGGCGTATGCTAAAACAAGAGCAAGGTTACTAACTCAATTCTATTGGCCTAAATTCTGCAGTGATACCAAAAAGTATTGCAGATCGTGTGACATCTGCCAAAAGCTTGTTAAAAAGGGTAAACACCCGCAAGCAGAACTGCAAATCACTGATTTGGCAAGTAGACCGTTTGAAAAGATCTCGGTCGATATAGTTGGTCCTCTTAACCACATAACATCGAGAGGAAATAAATATATTGTAACAGTAATTGATCTCTGTAGTCGGTGGCAAGAAGCTATTCCGATGAAGAACATAACTTCCAAAGACATCATCGAAGTCTTCTTTCATATTTTTGCAAGGGTAGGATTCCCTGATACCATCCTCTCAGATCGGGGTAGTCAGTTCATTGCCTCAGCTACGCAAGCCTTTACTAAAATGTTGGGTGTGAAGCAGTGTTTTAACAGCCCCTACCACCCACACTCCACTGGTATTATAGAAAAGATTAACGGTGATCTTAAACATATGCTCTCAAAAGTTACCCAAGAACACCCTGAAGATTGGGATACGTATCTACCTGCTATTTTATTTGCATACAGGGAAGTGCCCCATTCCAGCACTGGATTCTCACCATTTGAAATTGTATATGGTGCCAAACCACGCGGCCCATTATCTTTGTACCAGTCTATGTTGACTGAAAGTAAAACTATACCTACACCCATTTCATCGTATGAACATGTAACATCATTGCGCGATAGAATCATGAAATCATGTGTGTTAGCGAAAGAAGCACTACAAAAATCAGGTGCTATCTACTGACAGTACGCTAACAAAGGAAATAGAACAATTACTCTGACGCCAGGACAGGACGTTCTTCTTCTATTGCCAAGTGACAGATATCTTCTCACAGACTCATGGCAAGGACCGTTTAAAGTTTTAAGACAAATTTCGACAGTAGATTACGAAATTGCAGTTAGGGACAAACACAAGATTTTTCATATTAACATGCTTAAACCATATTACCACAGGGACGACGACCAAGTAGAGACTACAGCAAGCACAACAATCAATAGTGGACCAGACAGACGACAACGATACTGACGAGATACCGACACCAGTACTTGACACTACAACCAACCTACAAGACATAAAGGTAAATCCTAAGCTGACGCAGACACAGACCGACAGTTGCAGACAAGTGTTACAAGAATACAGTACAATTTTTTCTAACAACCCAGGACAGACAGACTTAGTGCATCATCATATTATTTTGACATCCGACATCCCAATAGAATGCAGACCATATTCCATTCCTATACACTACAAAGACAAACTACACCAAGAAATTATTGATTTAGAAGCAAACCATGTCATCCGACGTTCACAATCACATTTTTGTTCACCTATTGTCATTGTGAGAAAAAAGGACAACACAATAAGACTCTGTGTTGACTATAGGAAACTCAACAGCATTACACAGTTGGATTTAGAACCAATGAGCAACTATGAAGACATACTAACTGAACTGACTGAATCACGTTACTTTACTAAACTTGACATGACAAAAGGTTACGGGCAAATACCTGTACATCCTGACAGCATACATCTGACGGCATTTGCTGGGGACTGTACGAATGGTGCAAACTACCATTCGGACTAGTTAATGCTCCAGCCACATTTGTCAGAATGACAAGACTTCTTTTGACAGACATTTCTAACATCATTTGGTACATGGACGACATTTGCATACATACAAAGAACATGACAGACCACATAACAGCACTACAGCAGACATTCGACAGGATTAGACAACATGGACTGACAGTAAAACCATCCAAAGTCGATATAGCCTTTCAAGAAATTTCATTTTTGGGCTATAAGATCTCAAATGGCTTTATATAGACTGACGATAACATCATGTCCAGAATTTTGAAATTGTCGCTTCCGACAACCAAGAAAGAGTTGCGAAGTGTGTTAGGTCTTTTAAATTATTAAAGACAATTTATTCCTCATTTTGCTGAATTGACCAAATGTTTCACTGATTTACTAACAAATAAACATTCTAATGTCATTGTGAACAGCGAATGTTTAAGGCCTGCATTTGCGAAAGTACTAGCTTATTTTTCTAGTGAACCTATTCTAAAACTACCCGATCTTAGCACTATTTTCAGGTTAAGATGTGATGCGAGCTCCGTAGCCATGGGAGTGGTGCTTCTTCAAGAACACAACCAAATCTTGTACCCTGTATACTACGTCTCTCGAAAACTGAACACCAGTGAACGGAATTACAGCACGCCGGAACTTAAAGCCCTCGCTCTTGTGTTTTCGGTACGTAAACTTTCAAGATTTCTGTTAGGAAAACACTTCATTATAGAGACAGACAATAGTCCATTGACGATTATCACCAGAGGAACTCCAAGTAACCACAAAGTGGCAAGATGGGCCCTTCTTCTGCAGGACTATAGCTTCGAAATCAGACATATAAGAGGCTCACAAAACGCACTGACCGATCTTCTATCTAGATGTCCATACGACTTAACCAATTGCCATGTAACACCCGAGCACACTGCAGATGGTGTATAAAGTGCAAAGTAAATAGTGCTCAACACCACAGCCAATTGTGACATCATGTCAGTAACGCTGTGAAGAATGATGTGATAGGGAAGATTTAATCTCCCATTGTAAATAAATTGTGTACATACTATTATTATTATGTGAATGAATGTGTCGTATAACTGTGAGATAGGTGAAAGAATGCAATTATTATTGTAAATATGTAATATTAAAATAAATAGACACCACAAGTGTCACAGGACAGTACTACAGGACCCAAAGACTTACCGAACTCGAACTGCGTCAAGTAATCCTGAGTACATACACAAAGATGAGTCCACGGCGTTTTAACAAGTACGAATGATGACCGTGACAACCTAATCCGAGAAGAATCGGAAGAAACTATCCAACAGCTGGTTACAACAACTGGTTGCTCCGTTTGTTTAAAGTTCATCTAGAACGGAAGACCTTGATGTGAATGTCAATATAACACATTTGTGGAACAACACAGCTGTACACTTCCGGTATATTTGCATATTAATTTGAAAGTTAGCAGACGATACTAAAATGTTTATAAATTTATGACAATTGTATGAAAATTTGGGTATGAAATATTTCCATATACGAAATTGTATATGTTGATTTTTGTTAGATGTAATCTCAGCATCGTAACTTGATTTACTTTTTCACAAAAGTGACCTTTTGTGCACTTTTGTCAATAAGTATTAAATTATGACACTAAGAAATGGAATTTTACTTGTAATTCATTTCGTTGAAAGCATGATAAAATTACCGTCCCTAACTTTTATTTATAATCAAGGGACATAACTAAAAATTGTTGGTGATGTGTAAATATGTATTGAAACTATCAACATGTTTGCTTGATGGGTAACACGTCAATGTGACGTCATTTGTGTATAGAGAGAATTGACAAAACTGTAGACCTTCATTGGACACTCTGATTAAATAAGGTTAGATGTCTAATGTTGGAGTTATCTTACAGGTAGATACTCACAGTCTGACCTGACGATTTGGAATGTTTGTTTTTTGGTTGAGAGGTAGGGGCAAGTTAGCCGTAACCTACCGGACTGGCTGTGTCACAGCGAGGTAATATCCATCAAATTGATTGTACTTGACGAGTGTACTTGATGGTTAAGCATAAAGATTGTATGCATATTGTTTGCTAATCACCTGTACATGTTAATAACAATCAAAGATTTGTGTCAGATGAAGTACAAAGTTCGATTCTGACAAGGTAAATAAGAGCTATATAGAGTACATGAAAGGAAAACCTTTCATGAAAAAGGGGGGTCGAGAGTGTCAGATTCTCACCCGGAGTTTCAACGCGTTGTCTGTACCAACGCCAAGCAGTCGTGGGTCAGCGGGAACACAGCGTGAACATTGTGGGTCACGCAAGGTGACTCGATCCCAACTAACGTGTGTGCTGAAAGGCTGGTCAGACAGGGGCTTGGGAATCGTACTGGACGGACGTGATTGAATGAGGCCTGAGTGTTTGAGCATGCATCGAGAGCTAGCCAGTATGACTGTTGGAGATTGAACGCCTGTGTGTTTGACTTGTAAGTGGATTGCATTGATGTATTCTTTGATTGATTGTATTTATGATATAATGATATTGTGAATTATGATTGCGCGATGCCTGTATTGTTTCTGATGAGTGCATTGCGCGAATAAAGAGTGCGAATTATATCATCGGGTATTCACGTCGAGATATTCAGTAGTAATATTTAGTATCTCACTTGTCAGTAAACGAGCTACATTTCTTGCCTTACGCAAGACCCTGACAAGTGCGAACGTGGTGGCTTTCGTCCGGGTTTCTGAATCAATTGTTTGTAAAAGTGCGAACGTGGAGGCTTTTCGTCCGGGTTTTTGAACAAATGCGAACGTGTAAAATATAAAATAGAGTAGAAGTGCGAATGTGATAACAGCGTCCAGGTGATAAAATAACTATAAATTAACGGATAAGTACGATCTTTCGTGTTGATTTAGTAAAACCATAAGTGCGAAGATTGGGTTATAAGGCAAAACGTGGCGTCTTCGTACTTAGTGAATTTCAACCGATCTAGTGAATAAAATAAAAACAAAAATGGCGGCCATGTCCTTGAATGTCATTGAGTAGGAATAGTGTAAGCGGAAAGTCTGACAGTATCACATATTTTAAATTCAATTTGTTTACTTTTCACTTCCTTGAATCTTTCATTAAATACCTCAAGTAACAAAGCACATCCACCAGTATTTTCAAATTTCGTAGAAGGCTTTGTCCTTCCAGCGAGGAGAAATGCTGTGCCATATTCTTTTCCAGTTGTACTTTCCACAGCTGTAATTTAGCTTAAAATGATTTCACGTTTGAAAAGAGGGATAGGAGAAGCTGGTTGGATCCCTGCCGCTTGAC
Source organism: Cepaea nemoralis (assembly GCA_014155875.1). Classification (NCBI taxonomy): domain Eukaryota; kingdom Metazoa; phylum Mollusca; class Gastropoda; order Stylommatophora; family Helicidae; genus Cepaea; species Cepaea nemoralis. Next base: position 117,485 of record JACEFZ010023113.1, on the reverse strand, counting down.
GTTCAGCACTGAGAGGTTCTTGGTAGTCTCCACTATGGACGCTAGGTCACACAGCCACTTGCTGACACTGAATTCCCTGAAGGGGTTTTCCGTCACCTCCATGGACTACTTGACTTCATCCCACATTTCGTAAAACCTCAGGAGCATGTTCTCGCGATTCAGTCACGGCACTTCACAGTGATAAACAAGATCACAGCGTAAGCCCATTCAGCAACTCTTTAAACACGTCATGTATTCGTATGTGACCTGTCTGCCTCGTCATGGTGAGGCGAGTAGGCCCTGGATGAGTGAAATATGTTGTGTTGTTGAGTGAGGCGAGTCGGCTGTGGATGAGTGAAATAAGTTGTTGGGTGATGTAAGTCGGCTCTGGATGAGCGAAATACGTTATTGGGTGATGCTAGTCGGCTCTGGATGAGCGAAATACGTTGTAGGGTGATGCAAGTCGGTTCTGGATGAGTGGCATATGTTATATGTTGTTGGGTGAGGCCAATCGGCTCTGGATGAGTGAAATGTGCTGTTGGGTGATGCAAGTCGACTCTGGTTGAGTGAAATACGTTGTGTTATTGGGTAGGCCAGTTGTCTCTGGATGAGTGACATAAGGTGTTGGGTGATGCAAGTCGGCTCTGGATGAGTGAAATACGTTATTGGGTGAGGCTAGTCGGCTCTGAATGAGTGAAATACCTTGTGTTCTTGGGTGAGGCGAGTCGGCTTTTAATTAGTAAATTTCGTTGTTTGGTGAGACGAGTCGGCTCTGGATGATGGAAACACGTTTTTGGATGAGGCGAGTCGGCTCTAGATGATAGATATACTTTTCTGGGTGATGCAAGTCGAGACTGGATGACAAAATTGTTGTTCGGTGATGCGAGTCGGTCCTAGATTATATAAATAAGTTTTTGAGTGAGGCGAGGGGGCTCTGGGTGGTTGCAGGTTGATGCAAATCGGTTCTTGATGAATGAAATAAGTTGTGTGAAGAGGTGAATGATGTTGGTCTCCGTGCAATATATCATGCAAATAGCCGTGTCAAGTGTGTCGTTACAAATGTTGATGGGACAAACAGCATACCGGCCAACCGACCGTCCGAATGACCCACCCACCTACCGACCCACCGACCGACCCTGTTGAATGTTTAACATTCACAAAAACATATTGGTTCCCTAGTCATACCAAACGTTAAATGTCGTTAAACCACAACGTCAATTTAAAATTACTCCTGCAGTCGTTCACCTGGGTTCTGTAGATCTGTGTCGGCAAGCAATGAACTCTTTTCTGTCTGGCCACGAGTTCATGTCGGAAGTGTTTAGGACAAGGTCTCTACTGGTCATTGCTCGCTTACCGTCTGATAACTGGTCAGGTTAACTCATACTCGTTATGTCTCGTTAACACTTGGAAAGGTTGGTGAGCTCACCTATTGCCTATGACTGACTTTGAATCCGGTGTGTCATGCTTGCGAAACTGTGTTCATCTATAACTGTAAGTGTTTGTAAAGTTGTGAGTACGATTCAAGTCGATGGATGGATGTGGATTGTGGGCGACTAGATGGCAAATAACAGTATGGACCCAATTCAAATGAAACACCCCTAACCCACAGGGCCGACATCAGCATCAATTGCCATGGCGATAAGCGTGTGAGGCAATGTTTCGTCATCTCACACGATCATCAGAGTCGTGGATCAACTCTGTGTTTTTGTTTCCACCATGTCGTGTCGTCAAGCCATCCAGCCTAGTGTGCATCAGTCTTGTTGATTTCCGTCTTTAGCATTAACGTCATCTATTATGATATTTAATTTTGAATGCTTGCGTTTCTTGAAGGCGTCCTCTAAATCACTATAAAAATTTACCGATGCTGTCATCACTGCTGTCTGTTGTTGGGCATAAACTTATATGATGTTGAGATAAAAAGGTCTACCAGTGTCAAAGAGCCAATACCCTTAAGGGCAGGGGATAGACAGGAGACAGGTCACGGAAGTAGAAGAAGGCAGAGAGCCTGGCGTCCTGCATCACGGCCAAAGAGTGCGAGTAGACCGAGAAACAGGCTAAGGCCCTTGGTCACCGCACCACACCACCCCGCACAGAACTCACGAACTGTGAGGAGCCGTGAACTGGCCAAACGTACCAAGGTTGGTCAGACGGGTTCAGGACATCGAGACGGACAGACATAGGGCAGTGGTTGTGTGTAGTGAGCGTTATATGATATGATCGTAGACTTGATGGTGCGACTGAGCTATGAAGCGAGCTGTGTGTAAACGGAGACAGTGTGAGAGCTATGTTATGCCATGTTTATTGTATTATCTCTCATGAATGATTATATTCTGTGATAATGTTGTTGTACAAGTTGCATGTTGCCAAGAGCGCAACTCACAGGAGTTTGTCCATCTGAATAGTTTTGTGAATAAACGGTTTGAAACTATTGTTGCCGTGTGTGAGAGTGCTGTTATTGTACGCATGTAATTGCTTCTCCTCTGTCTTGAAATGCGAGCCATAATTATAGCCAGTAGGATTATGATAAGGAGTGACGGTTATCTTAACCAGACACAGTCCAATATCCTTTGATGAATTTTGATATCTCCAGATCCATTGTAAGAGATACACCTCGTTGTTTTTGTCTCCACTAGAATATATTATGTTACACTTCTCTGATGTTATCAATCCCACTCCTTTCACCCGATCTCACATATACCTAAAATGTTAATATTTAGTCTTCTCATTTCTTGCTTAATGCTATCCTGTTTTCCATCCCCACTCATAGTTATAACGTTCCATGTGCCCATTTTAAATGTTGTTAACCTTCTGCACTTTGTCTCTTGCTGGCGGTCTGGGGTCACCTGACGCACATGACTACCCCTACCGGGCAGGACTGCTCCTATGGAGTACCCAGATGCGCAATTTCTCTGATTCTCTGATTCATTACGAAACATAATTATCTTGGCATCTGTAAAGAAGGTAGCTTGCCATTGCTTTCATTCTTAGCAGTGACCATACTGGTCGATGACTGAAGCCATTGTCTCCAAAATGAGATCCTCTGTCTACCAGTCGTGACATTGGAGACCATAACCTGTAACTATCTGTCGGCTGCTCTCCAACTTCATCCACCACCTGCACATTATGGCATCAAGTTACCCTGATCGGGGGGCTAGATGGGCACTCCACCCTGCCCAAAGGTGTCTCGTAGACTAGCGGAGGGAAGGAAGCCCTTTACTTCTCCTTGATAGGGGGTACCCCTATCCCGTAACCAATTTACAGGGATGTGACGCACACTCATCGGGAAGAGCAACATGGAAGAAGAGGGAAGATTAGACTGAGAAAAAATGCAAGAGGAAGAAAAGTGTGGTTGTTTCTAAGCTGCATTTCACATTTTCGGTTAATATACAGTTTTCTGTTGTGTTATATAGTATGTACTCTAACAGTCGCTTCTTTCATTCGTATCATGACTGGTAAACAAATGTTTACACTGTATCACTTCATGCAATGTCATTAAATTTGCTAACGACCAACACTCAGCGTGTCTTCTATGTTCATGTTTCATCCACTTCACTATCAGTCTATCGTATCTGGTTTGTACAAGTATGTTTACCACACATGCTGGCTTGTATCAGTAGTTAACTTTGTACTCATGAATCAATCAACGACACATTTAAAGCGATGTTTGTTGCTTTCTAAAACGACCAACCTACTCGTGTCAGTACACATTGGGTGGGAAAAAATTAGCATCTGCCCATCCTTTCAAGTTCGCGCATAAAGTGATGACTGAATCATTCATTTGTGTTGTCACAAGTTGAATCTGGCAAAGAATATATATTTAGCTAAAGTGTAACTTTGAACAGCTGTTGGGGATGTTGTTGACTCTACTAGGATAAAAGTTGTGTTTTTGTTTTGAAATGCAGGATGTCAATAAATAACGGGTGGGAAAGTAACCAAATAAGGACTTACCGGATGCGGTATACGAACTCCCACCCTACTATTCAAATACATGCGGATTAAAGAGTGGTATTGTCCTACATGATCCAAGGTATGCCTTCACAACTGTTTGCATAATTCTGTTTACTATAGACATGACTTGACACAAACAGCATGGATGCTTAATGGGATAAAGATGTGTGATTGGTGATTACCACAACGTATCATCAAAGTAAATTGGAATGTTCTTAAACAAAGAGATTGGCGCAACTACGAGGGTAAGTTAATAAGTAAGTCACAAATGGCTGTAGAAAACATAACTAAATATGATAACAACTTGAAACCAGTTTACTTGTATACATACATTGTCCCTTTATTTCTCAACATAATTTCCACCAACATTGATGCACTTATCCCATCGTTTTATCAGTCCTCCCAAACCGACTGCATAGAACTGTGTGCTCTGTTTTCTAAACCACGTTTTCACTTCACATTCAACTTCGGCGTCATTCGCGAAATGTCTCCCGCCAAGGTCGGTTTTCAGTGTTTATGCTGATACATGTTTATCCCGTAAAGCGGGTAGAAAAATCCGGTAGAAAAAGTTACGAGGGAGAGTCAATAAGTAAGTTACACAGTTCCGTGGGATGGCAGGTAAATGAAATCAAAGCACGCAGTTCTAATGCAGCAGGTTTGGGAGGACTGACTAAAACGATGGGATAAGTGCATCAGTGTTGGTGAAAATTATGTTGAGAAATAAAGGGACAATGTATGTATAAAAATACATTAGTTTCAAGTTGTTATCATATTTAGTTATTTGTCTTAAGCCATGTGTGACTTACTTATTAACTTACCCTCGTATCTCAGAACAAACCATAGATTATACTGATTTATTATCTGGCATATTACGCTGCATCTCGTCAGGTACATACTGCAGAATTGAAACAACATAGAGTAAAATAACTATAGTCTGTCCAGAAATGAATGCCTTCATTCACGATCAATTATTTTGAAAACGTGTCTGTTGAAACTTTTTCCTGCCGTCTTATATTTACCCCCACCCAAGTAATATGTCTTTGATAGGTCCAAAAGCAACTTAAATCATGGAAAGCGGCGACATTTCTTTGATGTTTTGGTGAAAAACAAGTGATTTCTCGCTAACAAACTTGTTTTACAGTAATTCCCCGTTCTACTAAGCGAGGCTTCTTGTCATAAGGCCAATCCCATGTCCCACGAGGAAATTAAACTATCCAACGCTAATGTTTCCGTGTGAAGACGTAATACATTTAATAATGTGCACTTCCACTCTGACTCGTAAATTATACACCGCATATAAACAATCAATCAATCATGTGCCATGCTGGAAAGCGTGGGCGGTCATGACTCACCATTTCATATAAACATATATACACGCATATAAACAAACTTTTAGTCTTTTAAACAAACTTTGAAATCTGCTGTACAATCTCCAGAACAAAATTTTTTGTTGTTGGGTGGACATAATGATTAGGTTATATGCTAAATCTCATAATTTTCCCTCAGTTGGTTACTGAGATATGGAATTTTATATTTGGGCAGACAAAAGTAAACAGACTATAGATACATCCTTCAAGCTGAAATATACACGTGTTGGCACTATCATATCAACACTTCGACAAACCCGTCTCTAACCATTTCAGTTGACGTTCATATTACACGTCGGTCTATATTACATTTTTGTCAATATTACACGTATGTCCACCTGGCCTTGTGGTTCGAGAGATCTTAACAAATACATCCATCCTTCGTCTTCTCCTCCTCTCTGACAGGGTCAAACTTATCTCTAATGATCTGCACGGTACCATTGCCTGCTTCGTTTCTTCTCTCCTCAAACACTTAATTTATATGAGGAACTCTATCTCTGGTAAGGCTACCGAGAAGCCGTTCCGCGCTCTCATCTCTCATAGTGGCATCTAGCTCTTCCGATACTATACAGTACGTAGAGTAGACGGTAGAGGCCCCATCCACGTCAAACTCCTCTTATGCGTCGTTGAATGTCTCCACGTGAGTTGGGATCGAGTCAGGGTGAGGGACTATAATACGTAAGTCGATCATGTTGTATAATACTAAGTGCCGGCCAGTCTCTAAATTTGTAAAAGAACATGCTTGAGCTCAGTGAGTATATGAGCAAATGCTTTCTTGCCCTTGTTGCAATCCGATAAAGAACAATGCGCTTTGCATTGACGCCACATCCATTGCACTGGTTCATATTTGTAATCTTCCCACTGATTAGCCACGAACATAGTCACATTGTCGATGGGTAGCGTTGTGATGTTCTGTTGTGATAATTTGGTGTGTCCAGTGTGTGCCGCGTGGTTACACACCCGCTTCACACGCGTGATTCGGGACTGTTTCCGGATCTGGTCTGGGATATGCACTACTGACGAGCTCAAATGAGGGCGAAACTCGAGTATAGTGCTTCCATATTGACGTGGATAGGCCTTAGGTTCATATCAGAATGTGATCGGCGTTGCCAGTAGTGGGTTGTGCTCAATATTTATCTCTCTCTCTCTCTCTCTCTCTCTCTCTCTCTCTCTCTCTCTCTCTCTCTCTCTCTCTCTCTCTCTCTCTCTCTCTCTCTCTCTCTCTCTATATATATATATATATGTGTGTGTGTGTGTGTATGTGTGTGTGTGTGATTGTTTGTGTGTGTGTGTGTCTGTATGTGTGTATGTGTGCGTAAGCGGGCGCGCGCTCGCACCTGAGTGTGTGTATGAGTGTGTATGAGTGTATGGGTGTGTGTGTGCGTGTGTGTGTGAAAGTATGCTTCTGGTAAGGGAGATAACCAACTCATTTATAAATACTCTGTTCTATTAAAGGGGAAGACGTCATTATCAAAGTAGCTGTCGATGAGGAAGTACAGTAATCTTCGACAGTACATCTTAAGTAACTGGATATGGTAATATTGAAGTCTGGAATAAAGATGCAAGAAACGGTGCATGTCTGTATGCAGGGTATTACACAGGCATAACCAGTTTTTATTCAATAGAGCTCTATAGATAACATATTTCATACAAGTCTTATGTGTTAACGCGTTCGAAAATTTATCGTGGAGGGAATGTAGTCAGCTTAGCAGCTGCTGCAACCCTTATTGTTTAATTAAGTTATTTGCTTGCGGATGTCCAAGACAGACGATATTTCACAAAATCTTCCAAAAAGTCAATATAGTGTGCCACCGGTGATCACAATTTTCCACAGCCTTCTGTCTCTTGTAATAAAGATGTTCCTCATTGCCAATGATGTCAGATTGTTCAGCACCTTCTATTTTTGCTCACTCCACCTGCTGACTCTCTCCTTCCCTCCAACTTGCCATGTCACGACTAACTCCAGCTCTCGCTAGTCCATGAACTGCCCAAAAAAATACAGTAGGACATGTCAACATGGTGGAGATGCTTGCAGATCCGCAAATTGACGGTAAAGACCTTAGGCATATAAAAAAATATATTGGAAACAAGAACATAAAGATTGATAATGAAGTAGGCCAATAACAGCCTATTAAGGGAGGTGTGAGACAAGGATGTGTAATGTCTCCAGATCTTTCTTCCCTGTACAATGAAAGTATTTCAGAAATGTTGACGATATGAATAGAATCATCATTGGGGGACATTACATCAATAACATTAGATATGCAGATGATACAGTATTGATTGCAGACAATGAGCAGGATAGTAGATGCGATTTTTGCACACAGTGAACAACTTGGGTTATAATTAAATTGTAAGAAGACACAGTTTATGGTCGTCACTAAGAAGAAGGAAATACCACAATGTAATATACAAGTTTAGTTAGTTAGTTAGTTAGTTAGATAGTTGGTTAGTTAGTTAGTTATCGTTTCTTCACTTATTCAGTCGTTGGTGGAGATTTGCCCGCAACAGACGAGCAATTATCTCCGGCGGGCCTATTCTCGCTGGTCGCGAGATCCGCACAGTGGGAGGATGGGAGATTTGCTCGCAACAGACGAGCAATATCTCTGGCGATATCTCCGGCGGGCCTATTCCCGGCGATCGCGGGATCCGCACGAGTCAGGCGGGGAGTCTGACAGTAGTACACGCTTCACACAGGTCCGGACACTTGTGATTGACAGATGTACGCGCCCAGTGGTCCGGGCGCGTATACGACCCTTACCTGTGGGATCTGGCTGAACGCCTCTAAGTCAAATTCCAAGGGTTTAATGTATGGCCATCGCTCGTCTCCTGCTCGTCGAGGCGAGGTCTCGGAGGTCTGACGCTGAGCCGCCAGCGTTTGCAGCCTACCCTGTCCCAGACGTATTGGTTACCCATTCCTCTGGATCAGACAGGTCAAGGCCGAAAGAGGGAATATGTCGTTTGGGCACCACATGTTCTATTAAGGTCTGCCCAGGTATTATGGTGGAATTTTGGCCAAATTCCAACTCACATACTTTGGTCTGTCAAGACTGCAAGGTGCCACTCTCTTAGTTAGTTAGTTAGTTAGTTAGTTAGTTAGTCGACAGATCATCCTCATTGCACATCGAACCATTCAGTCCATAAGTGCTTGGATCTCCTCCTCAGTAAATCCCACAGCGTGTAGCGGCTCACGACACCAGTTCTGTGTTGGTCGTTATTACTCTTCTTTGGCTTCCTGCTTAGTGTTCTTGTTTGACCATGCCTCTTTTAACTTACTGTTCTTGCAGCCTGACCATGGTTGTAGATTCCCAGCCATCACTTGCTTCTCGGAAACGACTTACGTCTCATAGAGCATTCAGAATGTCTGCCTGGTCCATGGCCTTCCTCAGTAGCCCTACCTGCAAGCCTGTCAGCCTGCTCATTCCGTTGTACACCTGCACGCCCTGGCACGAAGATGAAACTAATCTTTGCCAGCCGAGACCGCTCCAGAGACAGCAGCCACTCTCTTCGGACCCACCCCATCTCTTTCATCCTGAGCATACTCACTGAGTCACTAAGGACACATGCCCGTGTCTCTAGCCATGTTATTGATTTACTTACTGCCATGACTTCCATAGTCAGGCTGCTTTTGGTCAAAGCAAAAGCGTCAGACTCTTCCTTCACACTTTCCCTCCGGCCTGAGCGTAAAGGCCCATGAACTTCTCACTCCTCGGACGACCAACCCATCCATGTAAATGACAGCATCATCCTCTATAGAATTCTCGAAGATCAGAGCCTGTACTTCCGCCTCCACAGCAGCTGGATTTTCTTGTCTGCATTTCCTGTCTAGTTGGATGCACACTGAAAAGGACGTACAGAACTCTGTTGGCACTTGTACCCACTCCTCGCCAGGTTCTAAGTCCGCAAGTGAACACACCTGCTGAAGAATGTCTTCAGCTTGCCCCATCCACGACTTTCCTCTTGTTAACCTGCTGCTCTTTACCTTCTTAATCTCGCTATGCAGTGGATGTTGTGTGTTTGCGTTGACTCTGAGATAGGCACGTGCTTGGCAAATTTGTATTCTGTCCTTCATGGTTGGAAAATCAAGAAGGTAGCACATCGCCCTGCATGCTGTATCTCTTGTACATCCAAGAATAATGCGCATAGCTTCGTTCGGTATCCTTTCCATCCTTTCTATTTGCTTATGGCTGAGAGTCAGGATCACCATCGCATACTCCAAAAATAGAAAGGACCAGACCCACGTAAAGAAGACATAGATGGCGCTGCTCACAGTTTGTCGCCGCCATCACCCGCATCGCAGCCAAACCCCGCTTGGACCTTTGTTATCACCTGGTCTACGTGCTCAGTATAAGCTAGGCTTCGATCTAATCGTATTCCCAGGTAAATCATTGCCTACGTTTTTTCCATCGTCTCTCAACCCAGATTAACAGTTGGCGTTGAGGTGTTGACAATATGGTTATTCAAAGAGAACCATGCCACTGTTGCCTTTGTTGGGTTGACCATTGCCCAAGCTTCAACACACCTAGTGCTAATGCGATTGAGTTCGGTGTGTAATTCCAAAGCAACCTGATCTCTATTCTTACCCTGACGATACACTAAACATCGTCTGCATACGACAATGTCCTCCCCGGTCCTATGATTTGCTCGCTGGTGATTCTCACAGTGTATGCGTTGAACAGCACCGGTTATAATGGTGATCCCAGTGGTAGGCCAGGATGTATTGTTGGTGGTTCCGAAGTCCAACTGCCACATCTAAAAACTACTTTCCGTTGGAAGAGGGCAGCGATCCAACTAAGGAGGAAAGGACTTATTGTCAGAAGTCGGGGTGCCCACCGCCTAGATGAAAGTATTATTCACTGGCGAGCAACCCCAAATAGTCAGAAACTGACTAGGGACAACGTCTATATGGCTGAACTATAGATTAAGCCTTGAATATCCAACGTACAGCTCCAAGTGGCTCGTTACAAAATTGAAATGAACTGTGCTGAATATTCGCCAAGGAATAGGAAAGAGAAGGTTAGCTAGGATAGATTTTTAAGTCTAAATTGAAGTGTACTTGACAACTATCCCAGTACAGGTTTTTCTCCCTGACTGCTCCCTTCCTTGGTGTTTAAGTGAACCCCCACCAATGTACACACACAACACGTATGCACAATTGGAAAAAAAAATATAATGACAGAACTATGCGTTATAATACTACAACATTTAGTTACTAATCATATTAGATATCTGATTTCAAGATGATGATGATGAAACATCATTGCTTGTTGTGGTATACTGTTAGTTGTTAATCTAGTTATATGGCCAAACCATTTAACTTGCTGCCTTCTGATAAAATCCAGCGCTGCTATATCCCACACTTTAGTCCTGATTTTTACATTTCTTATTTTCTATCTTCTTGATACGAGTCTCAGGAATCTTATTTCTGTTCTTGTGATTTTTCTTTTCTCTTTTTCTTGGACAGCGAAGATAATATAATGGAAAGAGAAGAGAATATCATTAACAGAGAAGAGAATATCATGGACAGAGAAGAGACTTTCCAGGACAAACAAGAGAACATCATGGACAGAGAAGAGACTATCCAGGACAAAGAAGTGAACATCAAGGACAGAGAAGGGAATGTCATGGACAGAGAAGAGAATTTCATGGACAGAGAACAGAATGTCATGGACAGAGAACAGAATGTCATGGACAGAGAAGAGACTATCCAGGACAAAGAAGAGAACATCATGGACAGAGAACAGAATGTCATGGACAGAGAAGAGAATGTCATGGACAGAGAAGAGAATGTCATGGACAGAGAAGAGAATGTCATGGACAGAGAAGAGAATGTCATGGACAGAGAAGAGAATGTCATGGACAGAGAAGAGAATGTCATGGACAAAGAAGAGAATATAATGAAAAGAGAACAGAATGTCATGGACAAAGAAGAGAATATCATGGACAGATAAGAGAATGTCGTGGAAAAAGAAGAGAATGTCATGGACAGATAAGAGAATGTCGTGGACAGATAAGAGAATGTCATGGACAGAGAAGAGAATATCATGGACAGATAAGAGAATGTCATGGACAGATAAGAGAATGTCATGGACAGAGAAGAGAATGTCATGGACAGAGAAGAGAATGTCATGGACAAAGAAGAGAATATCATGAAAAGAGAACAGAATGTCATGGACAAAGAAGAGAATATCATGGACAGATAAGAGAATGTCGTGGACAAAGAAGAGAATGTCATGGACAGATAAGAGAATGTCGTGGACAGATAAGAGAATGTCATGGACAGAGAAGAGAATGTCATGGACAGAGAAGAGAATGTCATGGACAGAGAAGAGAATGTCATGGACAAGGAAGAGAATATCATGGACAGAGAACAGAATGTCATGGACAGAGAAGAGAATGTCATGGACCATCCATCCATCATGTGCCATGTCGATAAGCGTGGGTGGTCATGACTCGCCATTTCACTCGATCACCAGAGTCGTGGATCAGCTCCGTCGTATTCCTGTCTCGACCATGCCACGTTTCCAAGCAATCCAGGTATTTAATTCTTGGTCTTCCCTTTGGTCTCCTCCCTTCGATAAAGCCAGTTGTCACCTGGTTCTCCAATTCCTTTCTTCTCATAACGTGTCATGTCATTCCAATGACATGGACATAGAACATAATGTCATGGACAGAGAAGAGAATGTCATGGACAGAGAAGAGAATATCATGGACAGAGAAGAGAATATCATGGACAGATAAGAGGATGTCATGGACAGAGAAGAGAATATCATGGACAGATAAGAGAATGTCATGGACAGATAAGAGAATGTCATGGACAGAGAAGAGAATGTCATGGACAGAGAAGAGAATGTCATGGACAAAGAAGAGAATATCATGAAAAGAGAAGAGAATGTCATGGACAGAGAACAGAATGTCATGGACAGAGAACAGAATGTCATGGACAAAGAAGAGAATATCATGGACAGATAAGAGAATGTCGTGGACAGATAAGAGAATGTCATGGACAGAGAAGAGAATGTCATGGACAGAGAAGAGAATGTCATGGACAGAGAAGAGAATGTCATGGACAAGGAAGAGAATATCATGGACAGAGAACAGAATGTCATGGACAAAGAAGAGAATATCATGGACAGATAAGAGAATGTCATGGACAGAGAAGAGAATGTCATGGACAGAGAAGAGAATGTCATGGACAGAGAACAGAATGTCATGGACAGAGAACAGAATGTCATGGACAGAAAGAGAATGTCATGGACGGAGAAGAGAATGTCATGGACAAAGAAGAGAATATCATGGACAGAGAAGAGAATTTCATGGACAGAGAACAGAATGTTATGGACAGAGAACAGAATATCATGGACAAAGAAGAGAATGTCATGGACAGAGAACAGAATGTCATGGACAGAGAAGAGAATATCATGGACATAGAAGAGAATGTCATGGACAAAGAACAGAATGTCATGGACAGAGAACAGAATGTCATGGACAAAGAAGAGAATATCATGGACAGATAAGAGAATGTCATGGACAGATAAGAGAATGTCATGGTCAGAGAAGAGAATGTCATGGACAGAGAACAGAATGTCATGGACAGAGAAGAGAATGTCATGGACAAAGAAGAGAATATCATGGACAGATAAGAGAATGTCGTGGACAAAGAAGAGAATGTCATGGACAGATAAGAGAATGTCGTGGACAGATAAGAGAATGTCATGGACAGAGAAGAGAATGTCATGGACAGAGAAGAGAATGTCATGGACAGAGAAGAGAATGTCATGGACAAGGAAGAGAATATCATGGACAGAGAACAGAATGTCATGGACAGAGAAGAGAATGTCATGGACCATCCATCCATCATGTGCCATGTCGATAAGCGTGGGTGGTCATGACTCGCCATTTCACTCGATCACCAGAGTCGTGGATCAGCTCCGTCGTATTCCTGTCTCGACCAAGCCACGTTTCCAAGCAATCCAGGTATTTAATTCTTGGTCTTCCCTTTGGTCTCCTCCCTTCGATAAAGCCAGTTGTCACCTGGTTCTCCAATTCCTTTCTTCTCATAACGTGTCATGTCATTCCAACATAGAACATAATGTCATGGACAGAGAAGAGAATGTCATGGACAGAGAAGAGAATATCATGGACAGAGAAGAGAATATCATGGACAGATAAGAGGATGTCATGGACAGAGAAGAGAATATCATGGACAGATAAGAGAATGTCATGGACAGATAAGAGAATGTCATGGACAGAGAAGAGAATGTCATGGACAGAGAAGAGAATGTCATGGACAAAGAAGAGAATATCATGAAAAGAGAAGAGAATGTCATGGACAGAGAACAGAATGTCATGGACAGAGAAACAGAATGTCATGGACAAAGAAGAGAATATCATGGACAGATAAGAGAATGTCGTGGACAGATAAGAGAATGTCATGGACAGAGAAGAGAATGTCATGGACAGAGAAGAGAATGTCATGGACAGAGAAGAGAATGTCATGGACAAGGAAGAGAATATCATGGACAGAGAACAGAATGTCATGGACAAAGAAGAGAATATCATGGACAGATAAGAGAATGTCATGGACAGAGAAGAGAATGTCATGGACAGAGAAGAGAATGTCATGGACAGAGAACAGAATCTCATGGACAGAGAACAGAATGTCATGGACAGAAAGAGAATGTCATGGACGGAGAAGAGAATGTCATGGACAAAGAAGAGAATATCATGGACAGAGAAGAGAATTTCATGGACAGAGAACAGAATGTTATGGACAGAGAACAGAATATCATGGACAAAGAAGAGAATGTCATGGACAGAGAACAGAATGTCATGGACAGAGAAGAGAATATCATGGACAGAGAAGAGAATGTCATGGACAAAGAACAGAATGTCATGGACAGAGAACAGAATGTCATGGACAAAGAAGAGAATATCATGGACAGATAAGAGAATGTCATGGACAGATAGAGAATGTCATGGTCAGAGAAGAGAATGTCATGGACAGAGAACAGAATGTCATGGACAGAGAAGAGAATGTCATGGACAAGGAAGAGAATATCATGGACAGAGAAGAGAATGTCATGGACAGAGAAGAGAATGTCATGGACAGAGAAGAGAATGTCATGGACAAGGAAGAGAATATCATGGACAGATAAGAGCATGTCATGGACAGAGAATAGAATGTCATGGACAGAGAAGAGAATGTCATGGACAGAGAACAGAATGTCATGGACAGAGAACAGAATGTCATGGACAAAGAAGAGAATATCATGGACAGATAAGAGAATGTCATGGACAGATAAGAGAATGTCATGGACAGAGAACAGAATGTCATGGACAGAGAACAGAATGTCATGGACAGAGAACAGAATGTCATGGACAGAGAAGAGAATATCATGGACAGAGAAGAGAATGTCATGGTTAGAGAACAGAATGTCATGGACAGAGAACAGAATGTCATGGACAAAGAAGAGAATATCATGGACAGATAAGAGAATGTCATGGACAGATCAGAGAATATCATGGACAGAGAAGAGAATATCATGGACAGGGAAGAGAATGTCGTGGACAGAGAAGAGAATGTCATGGACAGATAAGAGAATGTCATGGACAAAGAAGAGAATGTCATGGACAGAGAAGAGAATCTCATGGACAAAGAAGAGAATGTCATGGACAAAGAAGAGAATGTCATAGACAAAGAAGAGAATGTCATAGACAAAGAAGAGAATGTCATGGACAAAGAAGAGAATGTCATGGACAAAGAAGAGAATGTCATGGACAAAGAAGAGAATGTCATGGACAAAGAAGAGAATGTCATCGATAAAGAAGAGAATGTCATGGACAAAGAAGAGAATGTCATGGACAAAGAAGAGAATGTCATGGACAGAGAAGAGAATGTCATGGACAAAGAAGAGAATGTCATGGACAAAGAAGAGAATGTCATGGACAAAGAAGAGAATATATGGACAAAGAAGAGAATGTCATGGACAAAGAAGAGAATGTCATGGACAAAGAAGAGAATGTCATGGACAGAGAAGAGAATATCATGGACAGAGAACAGAATGTCATGGACAGAGAAGAGAATATCATAGACAAAGAAGAGAATGTCATGGACAAAGAAGAGAATGTCATGGACAAAGAAGAGAATGTCATGGACAAAGAAGAGAATGTCATGGACAGAGAACAGAATGTCATGGACAGAGAAGAGAATATCATGGACAGAGAACAGAATGTCATGGGCAAAGAAGAGAATAGCATGGACAGAACAGAATGTTATGGACAAAGAAGAGAATGTCATTGGCCAAGAAGAGAAATCATGGGCAGAGAAGAGAATATCATGGGCAGAGAAGAGAATATGATGCACAGAGAAGAGAATATCATGGCGAGAGAAGAGAATATCATGGCGAGAGAAGAGAATATCATGGCGAGAGAAGAGAATATCATGGAGAGAGAAGAGAATATCATGGCGAGAGAAGAGAACAAAGACAATGAGAGCTGTGGGGGTCACGTGATCGTCCATGAATACAATAGTTAGTCTCCGTGGTGAAGTGGTTACTCCTCCTGTCTCGCGTTCCGAAAATTGTGGGTTGGAGTCATGTCTATGTCGCTTGGTTCACGAGTGCAGTTTTCTTGGAGACTGCTGGTGGTCGCTCCTGTAGTTCGAGCTTTGTGCAACGGTTTCGACATCCGGCCTGCGAAAATAGACCATGTGAGATCAAACCCGATGCAATGAAGTCGATCTTTTTACAGTTTAAACCCTTCTCATAATTAACATCATAAAGAATGGACAAATGAAATGTGTGGGGCACATCAACAGAAGAGGGGGGATGGAGAAATTAGCCGTGTGTGGGGATATACTGGGCCAGAGAAGCTGAGGGAAACATATGGATGTGTGTCGAGAGGTTTAAAAATTGGGTGAAAAATACGATAAACAACGCCAACTACATCAAGATATAAGATAATGGAAACGATTAGAGTGTCGTGATCGCCGGTGTCTGCTTCAGAGTAAGCATCTTAATAAGAAGAATATGAAATATCGGTACTTTTGCTTTCTTTCACCCCAAACTAAAGGGAATCCCAGGGTATGACGTCACATCCAGGGGTTCCCTGTGTTGCGCCGAACATCCAGGGGGTTTCCATGTGTTGCGCCGTAGCTCGGTGCGCAATTCTATGCGGCGGCGGCGGTGCGCTATTCTTTCACTTTCCTGTTAGGGGATAGGGGGTAGGGGGTAGGGTTAGGGATTAGGGTTAGGGTTAGGGGTTGTGTGTACCCTACCCCTAACCCTAATCCCTAACCCTACCACCTACCCCCTAAACCTAACCGGAAAGTGATTGCAGGACCGATGCAAATGAGGATCGAAGGGAGACAGACACTCACACAGAAACGGTTGACAAAGCCCAAAGAAACAGCACTGTGGTGTGGGGCAATTGAAACGCACTGACACGCACTCCAGCAGAACACAGAGGAGATCACCGTCGGCGCTAAATATAGCTGGTGACTCTAAATATAGCTCGCAAAGTTTGTTTGGGGTGAAAGAAAGCAAAAGTACCGAAATATCCTTATATATAAAAATATAGCAGTAAAAATCAGTAAGGGAGGTTACCAACTCATTTATAAATATTCCATTACGTTAAAGGGGAAGACATCATTGTCAAAGTAGCTGACAATAGGGAAATACAGTAATCTTTGAAAGTATATTATAAGTAACTGGGTATGGTAATACTGAAGTCCGGAACAAAGATGCAAGAAACAGTGCATATCTCTGAGCAGGGTATTGCTCAGGTATAAGCATTTTTTCATCAATAGCGCCTTTGATGACTCATTTTCATACATAGTTAAACGTTACTCCTCTGGATTCTAGAACTTTGTCGTGGAGGGTATGTAGTCAGCTTAGCAGCTGCTGCAACCCTTATTATTGTTCATTAAATTATATTATGGACCATCCTTGAGGACTATGGAATACAAGGGCAATTGCTAGAAAACATCATAGCCATGTACCACTCGAGCCGAAGTGCAGTAAGAACACAAGAAGGTATATCAGATATGTTCACAGTCAATACAGGAGTGAGACAAGGATGTGTGCTCTCTCCTCTGCTATTTAATGTCTACATGGACACGTTAAAAGGCATGATACTCTTATAGAAACCATACTGGAAGGCAAGGTTGAGGGCAAGCGAGCAAGAGGTAGACAACGATACAAGTGGGAAGATAACGCCAAGAAATGGACGAACATCAGCCTGACAGATTGATTGATTGATTGATTGATTTAGGAACCGACATCACAGCATTCGGGGCATTCCCATAAGCGCTCCGTCCCCATCCTCAGAAGCCAGCGAAGAGTTCCAACCCCAATAGAACCAGTAGCAATCTGATTATATGTGCGTCTCGCCTTTCCTCTAAGCGCCGAGCATCGGCCAGATACCCTCGTCACTCCACGCTGTCGCATTTTTGCCAGACCATGGTGATCCATTTGCTCCTCCGAGGTGTACACGTGCTCCCACAAGGCCGCAACCACGTCTGCCTTATCATGCATCAATACTCCACCAAGTTTTGCAGAGCCAGCCAATCTGTCTGCCTGTTCATTCCCCAACACACCACAACAGAAAGTACAGTCAAGGCAAGAGACAGACAGTGCTGGAGATCCATTGCAGCCAACCTTCATTGTGGAGACGGCACCTGATTGATTGATTGATTGGACAGAATATCCAAAGAAGCAAGTCTTGACAGAACAGAGTAAGAAAATTTAGAACTCTTTACTCCAGATGAAAAAACTGATCCACAGGAAATAAATGAACTTCTGTTTGCAGACGACCAGTGCCTGTTTTACAGCGATGAGGGCAGACTACAACATGCAATATCATATTATTAATCTGAGTTCAACCTGCAGCAGATACTACCTAACCCCGGCAAGGAATGGGTGCATGTGTCTCCAGCTTTTACGCCTTCTCCTGCATTATCACACTTGATAGACGGTGCAGAGAGCAGAATCCTGTCACTGTCAATGCAGAGGCC
This sequence comes from Cepaea nemoralis, assembly GCA_014155875.1. NCBI lineage: Eukaryota > Metazoa > Mollusca > Gastropoda > Stylommatophora > Helicidae > Cepaea > Cepaea nemoralis. Next base: position 99,176 of record JACEFZ010023113.1, on the reverse strand, counting down.
AACGCGCTCATCAATGAACACGCAGACAACCCCCAAGTGCTTATCTATACAGATGGATCTGTTGTAAAGAAGCAGAGAAGTGCATGGGCATTTACAGCCCGTTCAGCGGGCCGAACCGTTCAAGAATCCAGTGATGCCCTAACTATGCCCACGAGCAGCATGACGATGGAGGTGATGACAGTAACACAGGCTTTCATATGACTGGAATCACAGCATTATACCAACGTGTGTGTACTAAGTGACTCAATGAGCATGATTCAGAAGATCGAAGCTGGATCTGTACGTAGACAGTGGAGGAAGTCTGTTGTCCGTAAAGTCACCTTCATCTTTGTTCCGGGACATGCGGGAGTCGAAGGAAATGAACGAGCTGATAAGCTGGCTGGCTCTGCACTCCCTGCAGATGACCAGCCCATGGATCGTGCCGATGTTATTAACTTCCTTAAAGACCCGTCGAGAACAGAAGATTTTGACGTCAGTGACTCCACATCGCTGTCCAGGATGAAAGACTTGGGAGTAAGAATTGGCACGGCCAGACACTAGAGGTACATCGGGAAAACGAGGTGCCTCGTTAACCAACACAGAACTGGCACTATTAGGGAGGGTCTGAGCACCTAAGGACCTGTCCGGAGTGCAATGAAGATACCCCAACTGATAACTGATAACTGATAACAGCCGAAACCGAAGTAATGCAAGTTAGCAGATCGCCGGGGCCATTAAGTATACAGATAAATAGCACAACTCTGAAACAAGTTAAATAATTCAAATATCTCCGAAGTATGATCACAGAAGATGGCAGATTGGACTGAGAAAACGAAATCAGATGTCAAAAAGCTAGTGCACTTACATATCAACAATCATCCTTACTTAAACATCCAAATATACCCATGTCCGCAAAACGACAAATAATAAACAGCATATTCACACCAACCCTGTGCTACCAATCTCAAACCTGGACTTTATCCAAATCACACCTTCGTAAAATCAACACCTGCGTTATGAGATGCCTGAGGAGAGCTGCCAACCTAACAATCCGAGATCGAGTAAGAAATGCTGTTATCAGACAGACTGTGGGATCAACACCCTGTGCCACATTTATTGAAAGGCAGAAAATCAAGTGGTTTGGCCATGTCGTTAGAATGCAACACCAACAGCTACCACCACTGGTCTTACATCTAAGATCATCTGCGACAAGACCAAGAGGACGTCCAAGAAGATAATGGATTGACGACATCAAAGACATTGTACAATCACACGCAATGACGCTATCCAGTGCCGCCCATCGGGCGCTGGAACGCAAATTAACCTCCCCACGACGCTTAACGGCAGAAGTGGAAGATGATGATGATGATGATGATGATGATGAAGTTATCTGCTGTTGGCTTGTAGAGACTCCTGTCTATTCCACTTTTGACATAGGGAGGAGCATTTCGTATAATTTTCACTAGCACAGGAACGGAGCATAATGGGGACGACCCGTGCCGTGAAGTTGGAACCGCGACTAAGTTATGCGTTTGCGGATGTCCCAGAAAGATAGTATTTCACAAATGCTTCATATGATCAATATGTGATGTGTGTCCATCAAGAATAATGATGACCATTCAATTCATCCGGTAGGGTTAAAAGTTTGGAGCCGAAGAATGACTTGCGCGATAAATTGGATTAAAGTGAGGATGAGTTGCACAATTCGTCGACCACACTCTCTCGCCTGAGCCAATCTGAGTCCAGTGGCAAGACAAGTCAAGACGACGGGAGACTAATATAGGTGCAGTGGATGACCAGGGCGCTCTACATGTCTTGCCGTGCTCATTACGTTCCACAACGCTTTGCAGGTAAACGCCGTCTTGCCCTTTGAATCATCAATAATTTCTTCCGCGCAGTCTGCCGAATCATGTCTTCACATGCAGGGCAGGCATGTTCTAGTTCATCGATTGATTTGACGCCGAATCGGTTACCCTCGCCTGGTTTTGCCGGCCTGTCACAGACATTGCTTTGGGGGTGGCTGCTATTGCATGCTGACAACTACTAGGAGTCATAGGCATGAGCTGGATGTCAGGCTTGGACCAGTGGGAATGACCCTGACAAGGACGTGACAGTCATCCTTACCAAAGGTACTACCAATGTCTGACATTCTGGCATTCCAAATCCCCTCCCTGCACGTATATATATATATATCCAACAGTTTGTTCGAAGAGCGTTGCACAGTGCCTCGGCGCAAGTGGACGAGGTTTTGTTGTTTGCTGCCGGCGAAAGTTCTCGAGGGTGAATCGATCGCTGTAGCGAAGGGAGACGAATGAGAAGCAGTTCGACGGTGTTAATATTGTCGATTTCGGACCATAGTACCGTGATAGGTCGAAAAGGAGCGGCAGCCGAGTCGCATATCGGGGGTTTACGATCGACAATAGCTAGGGAGCGTCACCGCAGTTTCATACGGAGTATTTATTTATCTTTTCCACTTTCCTTTACTGGTCCTTAAGCTATCATTCCCTGCTTGGGGTATCAATGGGGAACTATTCTTCTCCACAATGGGAAAAGAGAGGGATGTAGATAGAAAGGGGGCAGACGGTTTTCTACAAATAAACACGCGGGTTCCAGCGGGTCCGCTATAAAGTCACGCCACTAAATTGGGGTGACCAAAGGGGAATGTACTGATCGCCTTATACTTGGGAACAAACCCAGTCTACACTTGTCCTGTGAACTAAAAGAGGGGAGGACTACCTATGCTGCACGCCACTTGAACACTAATGAAGGCAAGAGCCGCCTATGAGATAGAGTTTATCCAATATCTGGGAGTGAAGACCCAGAGAGAGAAACTGACTAAAGTGTGATAACGAAGAGGAGTCGTCAGGAAGACGAGTCCCCTGCCGGGACCACTAAGTCTTACGCAGATCACTACATTTTGAAGCGATGAATAAAAAGAGTGAGAAAGGCTGAGTGTTGTACAGGTGAGTTACAACGGTCACCTGTGACCGAGAGACCAGACCTATCCGAACTGCCACCCAGGTCATCATTGACGAAGCTGTTCTAGGGGCTGCCTGGCGGATGAGGGTCCCAGGTTCACCTCTGTCTACACTCTTTCGCAGATGAGGAGGATCAGGTGAACATATTTGAAATGTAACCTAGGCTGAGCGAGTAGTGCGTTTTCTGAAGTTTATCACCATAGGCTATAGCAGGCTAATTTCACTCGGTTCTCTCATTGCAGTACCTACCTTCAAGTGCCACCTTAGGCCCGGCATACGACGGAGGAACCTGACAAACTCAGAATGTGTAAATGCGCAAACACCCCAGCGTTGGAGTAGCGACAGTCTTCAGCCTGAAACATTCCCGTCGACAACGCTATTCGCCGGCCCGTAGTTTCTCCAAGTGCCAGATACTTACGCACCATTGGCCACTTCTTTCCTGCACCGCTATACCAGGTAAAAGATTACCTATTCATTGCCTTATCAGGCCACTGAGACCCATATAGACTTTGCTAAGGACTCATATTCAGTACACTATCAGGCCCACGGAGACAGTGTTAATGAATCATGTGCCTTACACTATCAGGCCTCTGGGGCCCACAGAGACCTTGTCAAGGAGTTGAGCTGTGATGCTCCAACGATTGTATCTCGTGTCTGAACTTATGTGATACACCTGACCCGGTCATTCCTTGGTCAGTCCAGTGACTTTCAGTGACATCGTTTTGTGAACTGTTAGTATGGGTCACTTGAACAATGCGTCCAGATTCTTTATGAACTAATTCTGTCACCAACATCGAATACCGAGAAGGGTCTATGATGGATTGTGCCAGAGCCTGAACTTGTTTCCAGAGGAGTCGACAACGTGTGTCAAGCAGTCCAGCCATTCCGGACTTGTCGAGAGCGGATCTGCCAATATCTGGTGAGGCGACGGCTACAGCTAAACGGGGCAACTAGATCTGTGCCCCCCGAGGATGAAAATCGGATCCTAAGCTGCTCCTCCTCTGTTCATCTATCTTTGATACTCTGTACTTCAATCTAGAACTGCTCTCTGCTTAACTATTGTAAATAATACAATGTTGCATTATTATCATGATGACACCAACGTTGAGTTATGTCGTCGGAACTTAGGCCTAGTGGTTAGCTCCCCTAGGTTGGAAAGATTGTGAGAAAGCAGGATCCAGGGACTGGAGGGGTTCGGTAGACTGATTACACCTATCCCTACACCCAGAACCTATCCCAGGAAATATAGTGAAGTAATAGCTCTACCCATCCCACAGATATTGCTACAGTTGCCTCAGATTTCGACGGCGTGACCACATGACCTCGCTGCTAATTTTACGAAAATAAAGGGATCCACGCGTTCTTCTGCTCAGTTTGACGTTGTGTTTCGTTGTGTGAGCATCACTTGCTAATAATAACAACATACGTGAGCGGCATTAAGATTGCTGAAATCGGCCGCATGTACGGGAAGTCGCCATCCACGATAAGTTTCATTGTGGCTAGAAAGGAAGAAATAAGATTGGCTAATGTAGCGAAAGGCATGAATGTGCTAAGGAAACAGAGATGGCAAACTATTGAAAATATCGAACAGTTACTATTAATTTAGATAAATAAAAATCATTTAGATGGTGATTCTGTTTCGGAGGCAATCATATGTGAAAAGGCCAGAATGTTGAATGCCGATCTGATTAAGAAAATGCATCTGACGAGTTGTGGTGTACTTAGTGATTTTAAGGCCATCAGAGGATGGTTTCAAAAATTCAAGAGGCACACTGGCATACACAATGTTACTAGGCACGACGAAGGTGCGAGTTCGGACAAATCTAGGGCCGAAAAATAGTATTAAACACTATATTTATTCTCTATAAAATGTGTTTTGGGTACGTCTTTTGGAGTGTCTAGAACGAATTAATTGAATGTACATTGATTCATATGGAAAACATTGCCTCGGTTTTCGTCGGTTTCGGATTTCGCCGATTATTTTCGATTATTAACATCCGGTCATTTACCTGACAAAACGCAAAGAATACGTGTTATTAAATAAAGATAACGAAAACAACCAAATTAATTAAACGTAAAATATAAAAAAAGATTTAGTCTAACTTTATTACCAATTAAACGATCATGGGAAATTTGTCACTTCCTTTGTTACTCTGAATCATTAGTTTCAGGAGTATCTTGTCGCGCTGTTTCTTGGCTATTCCGTGCAATCAGGCCGTTGGTTCCTATCGTTATAATAACTGCATTGTGGCCAGTTATTCCGTGCAGTCAGGCCGTTGGTTCCTATCGTTATAATAACTGCATTGTGGCCACTTATTCCGTGCAGTCAGGCCGTTGTTTCCTATCGTTATAATAACTGCATTGTGGCCACTTATTCCGTGCAGTCAGGCCGTTGGTTCCTACTGTGGTAATAACTGCATTGGGGCCACTTATTCCGTGCAGTCAGGCCGTTGGTTCCTATCGTTATAATAACTGCAGTGTGGCCACTTATTCCGTGCAATCAGGCCGTTGGTTCCTATCGTTATAATAACTGCATTGTGGCCACTTATTCCGTGCAGTCAGGACGTTGGTTCCTATCGTTATAATAACTGCATTGTGGCCACTTATTCCGTGCAGTCAGGCCGTTGTTTCTTATTGTGGTAATAACTGCATTGTGGCCACTTATTCCGTGCAGTCAGGCCGTTGGTTCCTATCGTTATAATAACTGCATTGTGGCCACTTATTCCGTGCAATCAGGCCGTTGGTTCCTATCGTTATAATAACTGCATTGTGGCCACTTATTCCGTGCAGTCAGGCCGTTGTTTCTTATTGTGGTAATAACTGCATTGTGGCCACTTATTCCGTGCAATCAGGCCGTTGGTTCCTATCGTTATAATAACTGCATTGTGGCCACTTATTCCGTGCAGTCAGGCCGTTGTTTCTTATTGTGGTAATAACTGCATTGTGGCCACTTATTCCGTGCAATCAGGCCGTTGGTTCCTATCGTTATAATAACTACATTGTGGCCACTTATTCCGTGCAGTCAGGCCGTTGGTTCTTATAGTGGTAATAACTGCACTGTGGCCACTTATTCCGTGCAGTCTGGCCGTTGGTTCTTATTGTGGTAATAACTGCATTGTGGCCACTTATTCCGTGCAATCAGGCCGTTGGTTCTTATTGTGGTAATAACTGCATTGTGGCCACTTATTCCGTGCAGTCTGGCCGTTGGTTCTTATTGTGGTAATAACTGCATTGTGGCCACTTATTCCGTGCAGTCTGGCCGTTGGTTCTTATTGTGGTAATAACTGCATTGTGGCCACTTATTCCGTGCAATCAGGCCGTTGGTTCCTATCGTTATAATAACTGCATTGTGGCCACTTATTCCGAGCAGTCTGGCCGTTGGTTCTTATTGTGGTAATAACTGCATTGTGGCCACTTATTCCGTGCAATCAGGCCGTTGGTTCCTATCGTTATAATAACTGCATTGTGGCCACTTATTCCGTGCAGTCAGGCCGTTGGTTCTTATTGTGGTGATAAATGCATTGTGGCCACTTATTCCGTGCAGTCAGGCCGTTGGTTCTTATTGTGGTGATAAATGCATTGTGGCCACTTATTCCGTGCAGTCAGGCCGTTGGTTCCTATCGTTATAATAACTGCATTGTGGCCACTTATTCCGTGCAGTCAGGCCGTTGTTTCCTATCGTTATAATAACTGCATTGTGGCCACTTATTCCGTGCAGTCAGGCCGTTGGCTCCTATCGTTATAATAACTGCATTGTGGCCACTTATTCCGTGCAGTCAGGCCGTTGGTTCCTATCGTTATAATAACTGCATTGTGGCCACTTATTCCGTGCAGTCAGGCCGTTGTTTCTTATTGTGGTAATAACTGCATTGTGGCCACTTATTCCGTGCAATCAGGCCGTTGGTTCCTATCGTTATAATAACTACATTGTGGCCACTTATTCCGTGCAGTCAGGCCGTTGGTTCCTATCGTTATAATAACTACATTGTGGCCACTTATTCCGTGCAATCAGGCCGTTGGTTCCTATCGTTATAATAACTGCATTGTGGCCACTTATTCCGTGCAGTCAGGCCGTTGGTTCCTATCGTTATAATAACTACATTGTGGCCACTTATTCCGTGCAATCAGGCCGTTGGTTCCTATCGTTATAATAACTGCATTGTGGTCACTTATTCCGTGCAGTCAGGCCGTTGTTTCCTATCGTTATAATAACTGCATTGTGGTCACTTATTCCGTGCAGTCAGGCCGTTGTTTCCTATCGTTATAATAACTGCATTGTGGCCACTTATTCCGTGCAGTCAGGCCGTTGTTTCCTATCGTTATAATAACTGCATTGTGGCCACTTATTCCGTGCAGTCAGGCCGTTGGTTCCTATCGTTATAATAACTACATTGTGGCCACTTATTCCGTGAAGTCAGGCCGTTGTTTCCTATCGTTATAATAATTGCATTGTGGCCACTTATTCCGTGCAGTCAGGCCGTTGTTTCCTATCGTTATAATAACTGCATTGTGGTCACTTATTCCGTGCAGTCAGGCCGTTGTTTCCTATCGTTATAATAACTGCATTGTGGTCACTTATTCCGTGCAGTCAGGCCGTTGTTTCCTATCGTTATAATAACTGCATTGTGGTCACTTATTCCGTGCAGTCAGGCCGTTGTTTCCTATCGTTATAATAACTGCATTGTGGCCACTTATTCCGTGCAGTCAGGCCGTTGGTTCTTATTGTGGTAATAACTGCATTGTGGCCACTTATTCCGTGCAGTCAGGCCGTTGGTTCTTATTGTGGTAATAACTGCATTGTGGCCACTTATTCCGTGCAGTCAGGCCGTTGGTTCTTATTGTGGTAATAACTGCATTGTGGCCACTTATTCCGTGCAGTCAGGCCGTTGGTTCTTATTGTGGTAATAACTGCATTGTGGCCACTTATTCCGTGCAGTCAGGCCGTTGGTTCTTATTGTGGTAATAACTGCATTGTGGCCACTTATTCCGTGCAATCAGGCCGTTGGTTCTTATTGTGGTAATAACTGCATTGTGGCCACTTATTCCGTGCAGTCAGGCCGTTGGTTCTTATTGTGGTAATAACTGCATTGTGGCCACTTATTCCGTGCAGTCAGGCCGTTGGTTCTTATTGTGGTAATAACTGCATTGTGGCCACTTATTCCGTGCAGTCAGGCCGTTGGTTCTTATTGTGGTAATAACTGCATTGTGGCCACTTATTCCGTGCAGTCAGGCCGTTGGTTCTTATTGTGGTAATAACTGCATTGTGGCCACTTATTCCGTGCAGTCAGGCCGTTGGTTCTTATTGTGGTAATAACTGCATTGTGGCCACTTATTCCGTGCAGTCAGGCCGTTGGTTCTTATTGTGGTAATAACTGCATTGTGGCCACTTATTCCGTGCAGTCAGGCCGTTGGTTCTTATTGTGGTAATAACTGCATTGTGGCCACTTATTCCGTGCAATCAGGCCGTTGGTTCTTATTGTGGTAATAACTGCATTGTGGCCACTTATTCCGTGCAGTCTGGCCGTTGGTTCTTAATGTGGTAATAACTGCATTGTGGCCACTTATTCCGTGCAGTCTGGCCGTTGGTTCTTAATGTGGTAATAACTGCATTGTGGCCACTTATTCCGTGCAGTCTGGCTGTTGTTTCCACTGTTAAGCTTTCCTGTGGATACCAGGTCTGGCTAGCTACGTTTACCACACTTGTCTTCTGCCCCTATGGGAGCCGTGGAAACACAGTGGCTAATACTCTTGCCTGTTGGCCCGGTGGTATTGTGTTCGAATCCCCGTCGAGGTGGACTTTAGAAACAATGACCCGACCTCCCATGTCGATCCAGCCGGAAATGGTAACCAGGAAATGTAATGGGAAGCAGAGGCTGACATAATGTTGAACTCATCAGACATCCAGTACAGAATGGTATATGATGTATGCTCAGCACCATATACCGAAAACACCACAAGAAGTGTAAGTTTACTTTAACTGATTCATTGCTATAAAAGAGCAAGTCTGGACCAAACATAGTGCACAATCAAATGAGCAAGTATTATAAAGTAAATTTCCATTCACAGAGCATAAAAATTGCGGAAGATGCCGCGAAACGAAATAAATGACACAATGACCCAAATACAGCGGTATATCGTTCTTGCATCGAAAGGGGAGATCATATTTAGCGACATATTATCCTTCGACACTTAATCAGTTAATATGAGACGCAGTTGGGAATTCTTCTTCAAATATCCAATTCCGTGATGTTAAAGTTAAATGCTGAACAATTTCGTTACGTGGAAAGGTTATCCAAGCATTCTGATGAATAATGTCAGAACGGTGCAAACCTGATACCAGAGTAACTCAAATACGGAATATTATCTCACTGCTATTAAATTATTAACAACGGACCAGCCTAGACTCTTCAATATTGGGAGACGGATTCTACTACACATCACCGGAAATAGATTGTCACCAAAGAATACATGCCGCTGTTTGGACAATGAGCTACAGGTGTTTTGACGAACTTTCACCTTCCATTTTCGAGTCGTTCTAGACTTAATTTATGCGTGCGGACTGAAAAGGAAAACATCGTTTCCCGGTCATCTCAAGGAGGATTGGGAAGCAAGTCTCAGAAAGTTTGTGATCAACAGGAATAATTTCTAACATGACAGTTAAAAAAAAAAAAAGAACACACACACACATACACACACACACAAACACCACACACACACACACACACACACACACACACACACACACACACACACACACACACACACCATTGAGACATCCACCCACACCCACTGACATACTCACTTACCTACCACAAACAGACAAACACATACACAACCGCTCCCAAACACACGGACAGGTGAATAGACACAACGAATAAGAATGTCTAAAAGATAAATATTATTGCTAGTATGATTAATAAATGGTGTCAGGTCTTAGTCAGATATGACTGAGCTACCGTATGACAGTAGACGGAATTACCTGTTTTCTGTTGGCGCCGAGTGTTGGGCGGCGCTCACCAAATCCAATACCCCACATTGTTCCAACGAGTGGAGGAGCACAACTGGGAGGTTACGAGCCTGACCCTAGAGCGAGGAAATGCAACCTAAAGGATTAATGTCACAGCAGGACAGACCAGGCCCTAAGCCTATGTTGGCAGCTGGTCTAGGATAGAAGAGCTGACAGGTGGACAGTTAGAGCATTGCTTTACTGATCCGACAGCTTGTCTCGTTCCAGACGTATTGGTGTTACCTTTCCTCTGGAGTCAACTAATCAGGCCGAGAGAGGGATCATGCTGCATGGGAAACACAAGGTCTCTAAATTCAGCCCAGGCTTTGTGTTATGGAGAAGTATAACCCCATTTTACAAACTATCGTCTGTCTAGACGACCAGGTGCCAGTCAGTCAGATTAAATAGTGCTAGCATAAGGTCTACGTCACCACCATGTGCCATGCCGATAAGCGTGTGCGGTCGCCATCTCACACGATCATAAGAGTCGTGGATCAGCTCTGATTTTATCTCCATTATGCCATATGACCAAGTCATCTAGGTATTCACCTCGCTAGCTTTCCTCTTATTCTGTCCCCCTCAGTCTTGTCAGTTGTCACCAAGTTCTCCAGTTTATTTCTTCTCATAACGTGCCCAACTAATCTTGGCTGACTGCGTATCCAGGAAGAACCTTCAACTGATTTTCTTAACTTCTTCTTGTGTTCTACTACTTGGTCGTGTAGCGTCGCAGAGAGGCAGCAGATGCAATTTTCTGTGTTTCGTTTTTCTTGTTGTTTGTACTAACATCATATTTGATTTCTTCAGTGTTCCTTTGCCCCATTTAGCCAACTCTTCCCTTGTCGTCCTCTCGACTTGTATCCCGATGTTCTTGTGTAGAACGCTGAAGCCGCTGGTTGATCTGGTTCTATTCTAACTTAATATCCGAATCATTTAATTTTGTGGTGTTCTATAAAGTCTGTAATATGTGTTCTCCCTACACTTATTCTAACTAAATATCCGAACCATTTAATTCTGTGGTGTTATATAAAGTCTGTAATAGGTGTTCTCCCTACACTTATTCTAACTAAATATCCGAATAATTTAATTCTGTCGTGTTCTATAAAGTCTGTAATAGGTGTTATCCCTACACATATTCTAGCTAAATATCCGAATAATTTAATTCTGTGGTGTTATATGAAATCTGTAATAGGTGTTATCCCTACACTCATTCTAACTAAATATCCGAAACATTTAATTCTGTGGTGTTATATGAAATCTGTAATAGGTGTTATCCCTACACTCATTCTAACTAAATATCCGAAACATTTAATTCTGTGGTGTTCTATAAAGTCTGTAATAGGTTTTGTCCCTACACTCCATCTTAGTTTCTCATTTGTCTCTCTATCTCTTATTGTTTTCCAGCTGCCTTTCTTATGCATATCAATATCACACGATGTGATTTTACGCCTGTGTTTTTTTAGGACTGTCCGTGCCTGACATTGGCAACACATCGTTGGGGTGAATAAAGCGTCTATCCGCTTTTTGTTTAAAGGCATGTTATTTTAATATTTTCGGATAGGTGCCATTTGATAGTTGATGTTGTTGGCCTTCTGTATTCTTATTTCTATTTCTCTCTCTATTTTTCCATCTCCTGTGTTCGATTAAGAACAATTGGAAAGCCAGCAGTACATATGAAAATCTAAAAAGGACCTGAAAGACAATCACATCAAAGTGCTCAGACATCCAATTCAAACTTTCCACAGCTATTCGCTGTACACCTGAACTGGCTGCCACCTTACAGTCGCGGCAGACAATAGTTTGTTTTCATTGTCCTTCAAAATAGGCATATCACCTACAATCCGTGGCGGTAGAGAATGTGATTGATCAGAACAATTCGCGCGGTAAATGTTTGTCCACAATGAATGAGTGGTCATTCCTACCATCATTCACCATCTGACTGACATCTCACACATATCTGCAATCATTTTCTCCTTTATTTTTATTCCATTTCTGATCATTACCCTCCAAGCAACGCGATCAGCGACAACTTGTTCCAAAAGTGCAATATCATTGCCTGTATAATTCATGTCCGGCTAACACACATCTTTGTACCGTAGTAGAGGCCGACCCCGAGATATTTTACTCGTCTGAAATTCGCTGTTCACTGTTGGATATATTGGGCATTACATCACAGCATCTGAGGACGTTTCTGGAGAGAAGTAATTCTAGCCTCCACTGAACTGAATTCAGACACGAAGGCATATATGGACCTTGTGGTGGCTATTGTTTATTGTATTGCTGCACCGCACGATCTTTTTGTCAGGGAATCTGATCTTCTGTGAGCTCTAGAATCTCTAAGAATTAATGTGCAGCTTTATTTAAAGCCCATCATCATCATCATCAACATCACCAACACCACTATCATCATAATCACCACCACTAAAACGGCCATCATCATCACAACCACCGCCCCGCCACCACCATCAACACCATCTTCACCACCACCAACACCAGCACCATTACCACCATCATCACCACCACCACCACCACCACCACCACCACCACCACCACCACCATCATCATCCTCACCAACACCACCACCACCTCCTCCACCACCACCACCACCACCACCACCACCACCACCACCACCACCACCACCACCACCACCACCACCACCACCACCACCACCAGCACCACCACCACCATTATTCAGTGGTTTGTCATATGCAGACTGTTTGTTCCCATTACCGTTCTTGGTAATTTCTCTCTTTCATAAACCGCATATCCGCTTTTGTAGCCCCTCATGTGTAATTTCTCTATCCCATCGTGAAATCCATTTATTTCTTGGTGTCCTCGTCTCCAAAATCCCGGAAAACCGCTCCACTGTTGTAGTTACCTATTCAAGTCTTACCACATGCCTGACATATTTCACATTCCTCTAATTTACTTGTCTAAGTAACCAATTTGCTTCATTATTGCCAAACTACCGTCTTTATACGGCAGCGATAGCACGATGGCCAGCACGCTCGAGTGCCCGCCCGGTGGGTATGTTTTCCAATTCAAGGCGGATGTTTACATTTTGACCTTTGATCCCAAATCGACACAGCCTCAAATTGGTACCAAGAAGTATCCTGGGAAGTAAACGCCACCGATGCTATACGGACTATATCATCAATTGAAGGCCAATTGCTATATACCAGTGGTTCTCAGTCTTTGTTGGCTCATGCACCCCTTCACCATATGTTCAGAATGTCATTCCCCCTTTTGCATTTCCTCCCGATAAATTCCCCCACCCCGCCCCTACACAGTATACGTAAAAATGGAAGCTAAATTTAATAACACATACTAGAACAAGTCTAGATGTGTACACAAAACGTGATTTGCAGGTCTACTTACGTTATAACACGAATTTCAGAAGAGCGAGAAGTACAGAACCGTAAAGTATGGAGGAAAAAACAATATCATGTAATGGGTTCTTGTATTAACTGTCATTTACTGTCATTTGCTGCCAATATAGTACCTTGCGGTGTATGGCAGAGGGGTCTTTGAGCCTGAGGAATTAAGGCCGCCTGGCTATTGCAGTCGCCGCGAACTGTGCAGGTTAGGATTTTCTTTTTGCCCCCGACATTAACGCTATCTTGAAATAATCTTAATCCCTCTCCCCCTCCCCCACCTCTTGAAAACCCTAAAATTCCCCACCGGTTGAGAACCACTGCTCTATACAAATATGGCAGTCGCACCATAAACACAAAAACTTGGCAGTATTTTAGTTCAAGGTTAAGGTCGCTTAAATATATAAATCAGCATTTCTCGGAGTCTCCTGGGGTTCGTCGCTGGAGCTACGGAGTTCGTGCTTTGTGCAATAAAGTCGAACCTCTGGCATTTTAAGCTCTTGTAAACTCTTTAATCAGCTTACGGAAGCATTATCAGACACACGAGTGCCTTCCTGGTAGTGGCTGGTATTGGTCGGCTGGTCAAGGTCAGTAATGTTTGTGCATTTCGTAATGGCCTCGTGTTAGTAGAATTGTGAAATCGTCAGTGAAATTTTACAGCACTCAATTTATTAGCCGGATTTGTGTTCAAAAGGTGCAATTGCACTTGTGAGTTTAAGAGCTGTGTTACAACTGTGAAGAGGTCGCATTGCGAATACTTATTCGCCTTCCCGTTAGAGAGGACTGGCTGAAAGAGGTGGCAATGAGGAATGAAAGGAAGACAAAGTAAAGGAGGAGGAGGTGGAGGAAGAAAAGGAGGAGGAAGAAGAAGAAGAAGAAAAAGAAGAAGAAGAAGAAGAAGAAGAAGAAGAAGAAGAAGAAGAAGAAGAAGAAGAAGAAGAAGAAGAAGAAGAAGAAGAAGAAGAAGAAGAAGAAGAAGAAGAAGAAAAAGAAGAAGAAGAAGAAAAAGAAGAAGAAGAAGAAGAAGAGGAGAAGGCGGAGGAGGAGGTGGAGGAAGAAAAGGAGGAGGAGGAAGAAGAAGAAGAAGAAGCAGAAGAAGAAGAAGAAGAAGAAGAAGAAGAAGAAGAAGAAGAAGAAGAAGAAGAAGAAGAAGAAGAAGAAGAAGGAGAAGGAGAAGGAAAAGAAGAATAAGAATGAGAAGAAGGAGAAAGGTGTTTTGAGGAGATGAAAAAGAGAAACAAATAAACATGTCGAACATTCGCTGCAGCAGCAGATGTTCACATGAAAGATACGAAAACGGTAGTCTGCTTCGTGCAAAGAAACAACGAACAAACACTCTACACCAGTATTCCCCAACCTTTTTTGTGCTGTGCCCCACCTAAGCCTTTCTAAAATTCTTATGCCCCCCCCCCCCACATATGTATCATTTTTAATATTCAAAAATTGAAATGTTCACTAAAGAAACTTGAATTGTTTTAAGAAGGGCTCACAGTTCCCAGAGGGGCCAGAGCCCCCCCCCCTCCCCCACCCCACCAGGTCCCGCGTCCCTGTGTGTCGGTGGTTGTGTTGAGTGAATTTTTTTTTTTGCGGTTACCCCAGACAAGCTGGTTCCCCCGCCTCCCCCTTTTTTGTGTGGACCCTTAGTCTCACTGTGAGCTATTGCCCACAGTAGTCCACATCTAAGGTGAAGATATGTGATTGGTTTTTATTTGATCATCCCGGCCCCCGACGAGACCAGGCGCAATACTGGAGGGGGGGGGGGGGAGCAGCGAATGCACCCAATCCTAGCCAAAGGACCGATAGGTTTTAGGAAGAAATCACTAGGAAGTTATTGAGCAAACACAGTAAGTACATTTTCAAAACTTATAATGGAGAACTGAAATTCAAGTACAAAATAATTTTAATGAAAGATTTTTCTATATTATTTTAATTATTAGTAATTATTTAAATTTAGTGAGACCCTTGCGCTTGATGCTTTGCTGCAAAGAGATTTTATGTCAGGTTCCAATTTAGTTAACTTCAGTCTCAAGTCTCCCCATTTTGTTATATCCAGCCGATTTCTTCCATTTTCGAATTGCCCCCCCATTAACAATCAAATTGCCCCCCCCCCCCCTGTGAGGCGTGTGCCCCACGTTGGGAAACACTGCTCTACACACTCTATCTCAGAATGGCGATAGTGGTTGAACAGAGCGCTTCAAACATATATGCCAAACAGATTAAATCCACCCGTACACACGCACACGGGTCTCCCAATATAGCACCAGTAAATGAAGACAATGACTCAAATATGTTCGATAATACAATTGTCCACTAAGGACATGTCACTTTTAATTAGTTTTGCTTCATGTTCCTTTCATGACCTCGTTAAATTTTCATGATGTTTTTCCGTGAAATTCTCCTCTCAGTTTTAAGACACCCCGTGAACGATCTGAACCAAATGTGGCAACATTTAAATATGTGGGATATCTGAGAGTATTTCTCCCCCTTCCTCTACGTTCGCAATTGATTTAACAAAAACATGGCAACTGTGACATCATCGGCACCAAGGACACGTTTGAACCCTCCAGGTTTTTGTTTCAATTGGCGGTAAAAATTTCAGTTTGAAAATAATGGTCATATAATCTCCAACCGAAAGTGGGGGAAAGATTGGCCACCTATTTCTTCCGGTGCATTCAGGCCCACAGAACGCGATGACGCTAATACATGATATGCATGTAGCAGTAAACTTCTTCGGAACAAATTTGTATTATTATTAATCACAAATCATTTTATGACTTTCTCCGTAATCCCGTATACTCTCGTGAGTAACGTGACGACGAAGAGAATCGGTAGCGGTTTTAACCGCGCGGGTAACTTACGGGATATTTGACCCGATCTCTCAGAAAGCAATGGCAAACTACTGAGCGTAATCTTGCCAAGAAATCAACAATCAGCTGTAAGATACTGATGTTGACAGCGATGCCTTGTAAAGGATATGCAAACATTTTATTATTAATTACTTTGTGCTAAGGGTTTTCTACCTGTTTGCTTCCAAACGTTGTTTCTGTATGGGTTAATGAATGAATCGCCAAACAGTGAGAAGTAGATTGTGAGCTTTACTATAACACGATTACAAGAAACAAAATAGACGTTGCGGCCAAAGCCTTATTTAGCACAAAACAATCAAACATAAACAGACACACGACAACACGAAAAACACTACATGAAAATACAAATGCTACTTATCTGAATTCCTGTTTGGCTGAATACGCCTAAAGCGCTTAACGCGTTTGATGTATGTGTTTAAGAAAAAAAAAGTTTTGCATATCCATTACAGGACATCGCTGTCTACATCAGCATCTTTCAGCTGATTGTTGATTTCTTGGCAAGATCAGTAGTTTGCCATTGCTTTCTGAGCGACAGGCTCCATACTCTCATAACTCACTGGCGCGACTCGAACCGTTTCCAATTCTCGTGCGCTCACGTCAACCACGAGAGTATTCGGGGTTACGGAGAAAGCTGCTAACACCTCGGCCAGGGAGACCAGCATGGGTTTAAGAGCTGCAGAGAAATGTTGCGGAACTTGTATATTTAAATAAAACAGCTATAAACAGTAGGTTGCACAGTGTGCTGCGTCGCATATTTTCGTATATGTTGAGAATGTATAGATGACCAAGTAGTCTGTGTGGGAGACTTTGAGACTGTATAGATGGCCAAGTAGTCTGTGTGGGAGACTGTGAGTTAGTATAGATGATCAAGTAATCTGTGTGGGAGACTTTGAGACAGTATAGATGGTCAAGTAATGTGTGTGGGAGACTTTGAGACTGTATAGATGGCCAAGTAGTCTGTGTGGGAGGCTTTGAGACAGTATAGCTGGTCAAGTAATGTGCGTGGGAGACTTTGAGACTGTATAGATGGCAATGTAGTCTGTGTGGGAGATTTTGCGATAGTATAGATGGCCAAGTAATCTGTGTGGGAGATTTTAAGATAGCATAGATGGCCAAGTAGTCTGTGTGGGAGACTTTGAGATAGTATAGATGACCAAGTAGTCTGTGTGGGAGACTGTGAGACTGTATAGATGGCAAAGTAGTCTGTGTGGGAGGCTTTGAGACAGTATAGGTGGTCAAGTAATGTGTGTGGGAGACTTTGAGACTGTATAGATGGCCAAGTAGTCTGTGAGGGAGATTTTGAAACTGTATAGGTGGCCAAGTAGTCTGTGTAGGAGATTTTGAGAATCTACTGATGGCCAAGTAGTCTGCGTGGGAGACTTTGAAACGGTGTAGATGTCCAAGTAGTCTGTGTGGGAGATTTCAGAATGTATATATGACCAAATATTCATATTGGTTGTGTTTGGAGGTATAGACGACCAAGTAGTTCGTTTGGGAGCTATGAGAAGGTGTCGATGGCCAATTACTCAGTGTGGTAAAGTTCTTGAATGGATAAATTACCAAGTAGTCTGTGTGATAAAGTTTGTGAAGGTATAGATGACCAAGTAGTCTGTGTGGTAGCGTTTGTGAAGGTATAGGTGATCAGTCATTCTGTGATCAAGAAACTTTGGAAATGAATTGTTGTTCAAGTATTCTGAGTGGTAGACAGTGTAAAAGTCGCCAAATAATCTATGATCAAAAGCTTTGAGAAGGTAAATACATGTAAATACAGTGAAGATGTGGGAAAATACCAATACAAGTCAACATATCAACACTCTTGTACAACACTCTTGTATAAATGGCCAAGTAGTCTGTGTGGGAGACTTTGAAACTGTGAAACGGTTTCATGCATTGTGTTGTACAACATATCAACACTGAGACAAAGAGAGTCTTAGAGCATGCATGAGAGAGAGAGAGAGAGAGAGAGAGAGAGAGAGAGAGAGAGAGAGAGAGAGAGAGAGAGAGAGAGAGAGAGAGAGAGAGAGAGAGAGAGAGAGAGAGGGAGAGAGAGAAATTGAGGGCACACATATCATATGACATGCAATTCCATATTTTTTTCTGCATCCTCATCTTTCATATTAGCATTTTTACTGCCACTTGAATTTATCATGTGCTGTATGCACTGCTTATTTCATCACGTTTATGTTTTTCATTATGTGTGTGGATGGGAGATGTGTGTGGGTGGATGGGGGATGTTTGTGTGGGTGAGGAGATGTGTGTGTGTGTGTGCGTGTGTGTGTGCGTGTGTGTGTGTAAGGATGTGTGGATAGGGGATGTGTCTGTATGTGTGTAGGGAGAAGTGTGTATTTGGTGGGGATGTGTTTGTATGGGTTGGGGATCTGTGAGTTGGGGGATGTGTGAGTGGGTGAGGGATGTGTGTGGGGATGGGTTGGGGATGTGTGTGTGGGGATGTGTGCATGGGGACGTGTGTGTGGGGATGTGTGTGTGGTGGGGTATGTGTGGGAATATCTGTGTGTGGGTTGGGGGATGAGTGTGTGGGTGGGGGATGTGAGGCATGTGTGTATGGGTGGGGGTGTGGCTGGGGAGATGTGTGTGGGTGGGGATGTGTGTATGTAAGTGGGGGATGTGTGTGTGGGTTGGGGATGTATGGGTGGGTGGGAGATTATGGGTGGGTGGGGATGTTTGGGTGGGTGCGGGATGTGTGGGTGGATGGGGAGATGTGTGTGGGGGATGTAAGGGTTGGTGGGGGTATGTGTGTGTGTGTGTGTGTGGGGATGTGTAGGTGGAGGTATATGTTTGGGTGTGTGTGTGAGTGTTGGTGGGTAGTGGGATGTGTGCGCATGGGTGAGTGGGGATGTGTGGGTGGGTGTGTGGGGGAGTGTGTAAGTGGTGTGGGGTGGGTGTGGTTGATTTGTGTATGGGTGGGGGATATGAGTGTGGGTGGGGGATGTGTGGGTGGGTCGGGGATGTACGTGTGGGTGGGAGGTGTGTGTGTGGGTGGATGGAAGATGTATAGGTGGGTGGGGAGATGTGTATGTGGGTGGGGATGTGTGGGTGGGGTATGTGTGTATGGGTAGGGATATGTGTGTGTGGGTATGGATGTTTGTGTTGGTGTGGAATGTGCGGTTTGGGGATGATTGATTTGGGGTGGGGGGTGGTGGAGGATGTGTTGGTAGGTGAGTGTATGTAGGTTGGGGGATGTGTGTGTGGGTGGGTGCGGGATGTGAGAGTGCGGGATGTGTGGGTGGGTGGGAAATGTGTGGGTGGGTGGGATGTGTGTGTGGGTGGGAGATGTGTGGGTGGGTGGATGATGTGTGTAAGTGGGGGATGTATGGGTGGGTGGGTGATGTATGTGTGCCTGGGTGTATTTAGTTAGGTAGGGCATGTGTGGTGGGTGGCGGATGTGCTGGTGGGTGGAGGATGTGTCTCATAACATGGTAATATACATTGTTTATGTTTACAACATTCATGTGACAATTGTTTTCTTAAGTGAATGTATTATGCACTACTGATGAACGACAGATGAGTGATTGGAAGGGCGGAATGTAAGACGGGCCTGCGTGCCCAATTTGTTACCCTTTGAAATAAAGTTCGTTCGCTCGTTCTTTTAAAATTAGAACAATGTGTAGTTTTTCAAAGTTATTTTAGTTTAGTTTAGTCGATGGATCAACATCATGGCACACGGGTGTAACCATAAGTGCTCCGTTATACTCCTAACTCAGGCCTGAGTCCGGAGAATCTCAGCTCAGTCCACGAACTCCTCAGCACCGGCTAGAATTCTTAAATACTTTGCGTAGAATTTTAACTCGAAATTTTGCCCGGGCAACGCCGTTAGGCTACTCTTTTTTGATTTCCAACTGCCAAGGGATTTGTTTACTTGCGCAACAATACACAATTGAGTCCGATCTCACTACTCAGAGACCAGGGGCAATTTTTGTTACTAGAAGTCCACGTGAAAAAAATTGCGGCTGTCACCGGGGCTTGAACCCGGAACCTCCAGCACTCGAGGCGGACACCATACCTCGAGACAACTCATACCCCAGTTTTAGTTAATTTTAAGTTAAAAGAGAAGAGCGTCTGCAACCTAAAATAAAACGGAATAAATGTCTGAAAGAAACTCGATACAGTGTCTAGGATTAGTTTCATAAAGAGATTAATATGTCGAGAGAAGGCGGACATAGAATAGCAAGAAGTAACGAGGCCAGGATGTGTCACAGTGGGAGGTAATTAGTTTTGAGTCAACAATATAAAAGTACTTTGATGAAATAGTATATTGTTGGTTGGGGATCGAGAGATGATATGTAAGCTTGTTTTATGGACAGGTATAGAGTGTAATCAAAAGGCCATAAGCCCAGTACACATTGACTTACTTGCACGTGTTTACTTACCTTACTACTTAAGGCATATTAAACAGTCCTGAACTTACTTATTTACTTCACTTACTACTTTAGGCATGTAAAAAGGTCCTTAACTTACTTATTTATTTACTTAACTTACTTATTTACTTAGATTACTTACTTGTTTACTTAACTTACTACTTAATGCATATAAAAGGGTTCTGAACTTACTTACTTATTTACTTAGCTTACTTAACTTACTACTTTGGGCACGGAAAAGGGTCCTTAACTTACTCATGTATTTACGTAACTTACTTACTTATTTACTTAACATACCACTTAAATCGTGTAAAGGGATCCTTAACTTACTTACTCAGTTACATATTTAAGTTGCTTCTGATTTCTTATTAATTTGTTTATTTAAAATCCAAGATTCACTGCCATGCAGAAAAACTGGTTCTATATAGCACTTCAGCAATCCTTTTTCTTACATTAAGTGATAATGACTTGTTGCATAAGATACTCTTCATTTTCTGAAATGCAGCTTTTGCCTGCCCTATTCTGCTATTAATCTCTGTTGTACATCTTCCATCTGATGTTTTAAATGCCCCTCGGCATTTAAAATTATCCACTTGGTTAAGAATGTTCCCTTCTATTTCTATGTCACATTTTGGTGTCATCATTTTCTTTGATATCCCCATCGTTACTGTTTTCTAGATATTCAAGGAGAATCCTTTCTTCGCACTCTCTGATACTACAATGTCCAACAATTGTTGTAGGTTTGTTGCATTGTCCCCCACCTTACTTAACTTACTTAACTTACTTATCTTTCTTAATTTAATTACTTAACTTACTTAATTAACGTACTACTTATAACGTGTAAAAAGTTATTTGCTTATTTACCTAACATACTACTTAAGGTATGTGAAAACATCATTTACTTACCTATTTAACTTATTACTCAAAGGGTGTAGAGGGATCCCATGCTAACTTACATAGGACAACACGCACATAGGTATTTGGACAATCAGGTGCGTGGGAGTTGAAGCACTCATTGCAATTTAATAACAATTCACTAAAAATAACTGAACGTGAGCTCTATGAAGCGAAAGTAGGTTGAGCAACACAAAAATATAATGGACAATGAAATGGACATGAAATATGAATGGGCAGCTCCAAGGAGGGCAGCGAGAAATTGACATTTAGTGATGGCAGACCAACAACAAGAGATGACAACTTCCATAGAGTTGCCGACCAACCATAAAACCATTACTTCATCGTCTTTATCTGCGCGTGCGCGCACACGCACGCACACACACACACACACACACACACACACACACAAGTACGAAGTGAAGTTATCACATAAAATATGTGAAATATAGTTATCACATGCAATGTGAGAAATGAACTGAAGGAGGCAGTGCACGCATTTACACATACCCCCGACACACCAAGTAGATGGTTTCAATTCAGCTCAAGGCGATTTGGAAGCGGACCAGCTTGCATTGATTTCAATGGTATGGTTGTCGGTTATTCAGAAAGCAAAGGCGAATTATTGGACATTAAAATTTCCTAATTAATAACATACTGCCAAATATGCCGGGTTTAATTGCGACGTCCAATAAAGAATATACAACTAGCTATAAACATGTCAAGGTGGTCCCATCATAGACATCTCCAGTGGCGGACTGAGTCTAAAAATGTGTTACTATCAGGAGACAAAGCCATTAAAGGGCATTAACATTTTAAACATATTGTCTCCCTGTAAATGGGCCAACTTCAGTAGGGACCCTCGAGGCCCACTTGCCACCGGGCAAGCTGACACCCTGGCCGGACCGCCACTAGATACTCCCCGGGTGCTGTAAAGTACAGGGTGTATGTTTAATGACTGTGCAGTGATTGAAAATACGTGCGTCGCGTCGTCGTCACATCGTGCGTGCATCTGCGAGCGCTAAAAAGACAAGTCACCTGAACAAGTCAAGAAGCCTAATACGGGGGAAAATGGCACGTGGCAAGAACACCAAGAAACACGCTGTATCCAAGATGTGCAGCGTGGGAGCCGACAAGAACAAGAACGTGGAGAGCCTGCCTGCGAGCTGTAACAAAGAACCTGAAACTACAGCCACTACTGAAGCCACCACGAGGGAGACCGCCGACTAGTTCCACAACAGACAAGAGCCAAACCTACTGAGAAGAAGAGGGAGGAGAAAGACACCAGAGTCGGAAACACCGACTCACCGACAAGCAAGTGGGTTGTCAAGCGTATCCAAGTGGAGCTATCAGACGAAGAAATCATGAAGCAGCTTCGAGAAGAGAATCTCCACATCCGATTCTTGAAGGCGGAGCGGCTCTTCACCTACTCCAAGATTCCTACAACCTTGGCGGTGGTGACGTCAGAGGGCAGCGAGATGCCGATCACAGTATCAATCAACAAGAGAATGCAGCAGCCAGAGAGATTCATCCCAAGGATCAACCAATGTTCCAGATGTCAGAAAGCCGGCCACAACAGAACAACATGCCGCAGTAAGACAGAAATATGCCGGCACTGCGCAGATCACCACGCCTTCAAGGAGTGTCCGCTGGCCAAGCTGGACACAGACTTCCGAGCACCCAACAACAAACGAAAGTGCGCCAACTGCCTGGGCAAGCATGGAGCTAGATACTTGGGTTGTCCGTACCTGCAACGACACAGAGACGCCTTAAAGATCGCAACTACCACAAAGGCACCATTCAAGGAAGCAATTCGGAAGGGCGAGACAGCCACGGGTATAGCACAAGCTGAAAGAGATCAACTGCAAAAGACAAATAGACGAGTTGACGAAACAAGTCAAGGCACTGCTGACGCCGTCTACGACCAACGACAACGAGAAACTACTGGCGGAAATAAAGGAGATCCATCAAAACATCAAGCAAGGAGTGGAACGTATGGCACTGATAAAGAAGGAGAACGAAGAAATCCTATAAACCATTAAATCAGAGCGAGAACTACAAAAAGCTGAAATGGAACTCTTCCAAAACAAACCAACAGAAGCCATACAAGAAACCACAGAGAAACCGCAAGATGAAACCAAGAGACCGAGCCTGAACCGCAAACTAAAGACAGCAGCCCGACCGCGACGCCCGAGACCGACAAGGGGAAACCAATATCTCGCCAGATATCCGAAGAAAACCGAGATGAGCACCCTGATGACGGCAAGGAGAGGCCCCGGTGGCTACCTTGGAGGAGTTACAAGAATCGGCAAGGCAGAATACAACTGAAGAGGAACTCGCGGAAAAGGAATTCAGAATTTGCTGGGAAGAAAAAGAAAAGAAGAAGCCCAAGAAACTCAGGGGGCAACCGATACAATACCCAGATAGAATCCTTGACTGGGAGACCGGATTCAGGTACTATATAGATGACGGAGAGATCATCCCATGGCTGTCCACGGAGGAAGACTACGAAAAGAAACATAAACTCTTTATCGAAAATGAAAACAGGCGCAAGAAGGAGGAGAGTGACAACATCGAAAAGCTCCTACGAACAATACACAAAAAAGGAGGCAAAAAGCCAAATAAAAAGTTCTTATAAGGACTGCATCCAGCCAAGCCAGACGCGCCAGGAGCCTACACCAACAAAGGAAATCACAACAGGAGACGGGCACAAAGGATAGCCGCCGATCAACCCCCCCAGCTGACGTCACAGACACAAACCAACATAACCAGTCTGAGATAGGACTCACTCGTAAGAGAGCACAAGACAACAATTAGGGTGAATGAACCCAAAACAAACAAAAAAAAACCGCGGACCTCAACAATAACCACAGCTGAGGAAGCAGGTTGAAAGAGGCCGAATTTGGAATTTTTGTTTTGAAAATTGGAATTGGAATTGGTTTGAAAATATTGTCGGTCGAAGTTTTGTATTTACCTATTATTTTACATGAACGTTACAGAAGGTAATTACAAAACTTGGACCGGCAATATTTTCAAACACTGAACAGTCATTGAAAATACACTCTATATTATTCATTCACATAAAAATGGTGTTTAAGGGCAAGAAAAATCGATTTCATTGCACCGGGTTTATCCCACACGGGTTCGTTCTCTTTTGCAGGGCGACCTGCCCAAAGCGTCGCACAGAGCATGAACTCCGGTGCTCCAGCTACGACCCTCAGGAGTTTCGGTGAAAATTACACTCTTGAACCTAATGTCGTAGCCCGGAATCGAACCCACAACCTTCGGAGCACATGACAGATGACGTAATCACTTCGCCACGGAGACTATTTTCCGTAACATATTACGGGCATTATATATTGCAGACAATTCTGAAGAAAAAAAACATGTTGCATTACTCATTTTATGAATATTGGTCGACGTCGTAGCCATATTGGTCTGAAAAAAGAATACTGCCACTATTGTGGATTAAACTTGGGCATTTATTGGTCAACACCTGTACTGAGCATTATACCGGCTCCTATAATGCGGTCATCATCGGCTTGTTCCATGCCGATATCATAGTTCGCCATCTCACACGATTACTAGAATTTATGATAAGGTCTATGCTTTTGTCCAGATGATGCCGATTCGCCAAACGATATTGGTATTTCTTTGCTGTCACTGAGTTTTTCTGTTTTTTCTCCTCATAATATGCTCAAAAACCTCGACTGTCTACTTATATTTACTCCAGTAAATTTGCGTTATCTATTTGTTTCTTGAAGGACTGGCTTATTTGAGTTTCTGTCAGTCAGTGGCATTCTTTGAAACTGTCCACGGAAACAACAATTCCACAGCCATTATACGTTCCTCGGCAATTCTGCTTATTATCCGTACATCACATGCACACAACCATATAGGTTCTATATAACACTTCAACTTTTTTGTTTCTTCCTGCAATTGACAGCTTTTTATTTTTTATTGGCGAGTCCTTTTAAGGAAGGCTACTGTTTCTATGTCGATTCTTATTCTTATCTCGACAAGGCATCTTCCATCAGATGTTATGTTCTAATCTCGACAAGGCATCTTCCATCAGATGTTTATGTTCTAATCTCGACAAGGCATCTTCCATCAGATGTTATGTTCTAATCTTGACAAGGCATCTTCCATCAGATGTTTATGTTTTAATCTCGACAAGGCATCTTCCATCAGATGTTTTGTTCTAATCTCGACAAGGCATCTTCCATCAGATGTTATGTTCTAATCTCGACAAGGCATCTTCCATCAGATGTTATGTTCTAATCTCGACAAGGCATCTTCCATCAGATGTTTTGTTCTAATCTCGACAAGGCATCTTCCATCAGATGTTATGAATTGCAATACAGTTGTACCAATTCACATGTTTAAGAATGTTCCCATTTCCCTGGATGTTACACTGAGCTATTTCTTTCTTCTTGGAGATAATTTATGTTTCCTTAAATATAATTCTAACCCTAATTGCTAACTATGTACTATAAACACATCTACTAAATGCTCCAGATCCTGTTCATTGTCTGCAATCAATTATGTATCAGCTGCGCATCTTACATTATTAATGTTATGTTATCAATGGCTCGGAACGCTGAAGAAGAAGAAGAAGTTATGATTGGTGAGCAGGCCACTTTGCGTTGATTTTCACAATGATAGGAGCACCACCCGTTCAGAAACCAATAGCAATTACTGAAAGTAAAATTGTCTAGAAAATCGTAGACAGATAAACTGTGAAGATAGAGAATATCTGTTACGAGTGTTGGATTTCTCATTATTGTTGTACGGATGAGTGAGCCAAAGGATATGAAGCGAGGCAGTCATAATGGATAACTTGTTGTTCTGACTGGTCTCAACAAAGTCAGCTATACTTCATTGATATTTAGTGGCTCTCAACAAAGGGCGTTTGTAATCTAGGCATCCATTGCACTGGCCTATGGATAATAATCAGTTGATAGTATTGACAAGAATTCACAGAAGTAAACGAATGAAGCAGAGTACACAATAAACAATATAAAACATCGAAGAAACAATATTAGCAAGCAGGTCAGCATGGTCGAATGGAATAATACCGCGTGTTCTTAAACATCCGGTGTGCAAAATTCAGTCCATCACTACTATAGTGTTTATGGATTACGCTTGAGTTCAAAGCGAGCGAGCGCAATTAAAAAAAGAAGAAATAATATTGAATTCATCATCATCATCATTATTATCATCATCATCATCATCACGCGCTATTCCAACTGCCGTAGCCGTACATGTCTCTCCCATATCTCGGTCTTTGGTGTTCTGGATCAACTCTGCTGCTGATATTCCTCCATGCCACCGTCTCAATCCATCCAGAATCATTTCTCTTGGTCGGCCTCGGCCTCCTCCCTCCCCCATCCTTTATGAACTGAATAACGCAGACTAAAGGACATCGTCGAAAAAAAAAGAGAAACAGAAGCACACTGTGTTTGCAGCACAAAATCTTACAGAATTTGAGAGCTAAACACAAAGAAAACGAACAGATTCCACTGATCTTAGTGACTGCAGCAGCAGGCCAGATCACACACGACAACAAGTGGGCGCAAGCAATTAATAAACGGATACCAACTATCTTTTATTAAACGGTACAAACAGAGACTTTTGTTATCAACAAGTAATCAGTACGGAGCAGTCCAATGAAATGAGAGAACAAAGATACGGGCTGAGCGATTCATCAATTATTAACGCTACATTGCTAACATGTGCCAACATCCTTACGAAATTAAACGGCGTGTGCTGACTCCACTAGTCTTAACGTTTATGGCACAATGAAAATTAATTCTCTTGTATCGTTTTCAGCTCTCATTAAATTCGCAGCTGAATGCTTTAGTTCTTAGAACAGAGATAATCAAAAACAAGGTAGGTGTGGAGAGTCATTTATGGATTGCGTTAACACCAGAAATATAATACAAGTCGAAGGGGGGAACATATGTTATCTTCGCATGATGATCGGTGCATAGGTTTAGCATAATATGGTAGAAATAAATATGTACACATTGTTCACTTCATATAATATGTAACTCTGCATTATGTCCCAGCGAGATGCAGTGAAATATGTCAGGCAATAAATTATGCAATATAATGTTTGTGGCTTCTGTGTTATATTCACTTAGTAAATACATTGTTGTGAATTTTTTAAATATGATTTGTTGTACAAGTAAGAGAAATGTGATGTTTGGTGCACAGAACAGAAAGATAGTACAAAACAGGCAATAAACATGTGATATATGGTTTACATGTCATAACAACATACAGTGTGAAAGGCAATACACATGCGATATAAGGTTTACATCTCATAAACAACCTACTGTGTTAAAGGCAATAAACATGTGACACAGATGTACGGAACTGGTCCTGTGGCTAAGAGGTTTGTGAGACGCGTAGTTTCTTAATTCCCCGTCATACCGAATCGAGGGTTCGAAATCAGCTGCATGAGATTTGGAAGCAGACCGCTTAGCGTTGATTTCGATGGTATGAAGCATCGACCGTTCAGTAAGTAATGGCAAATTACTGTACTAACATTATCTAGTACATCACAAAGAGACAAAAGAGGGTGGGGTTTATTGTAAATATTATTATAAATTACTACGTCTTGTAAAATACATGCAACTAACCTGTATACCATAAACACAGTACTGTGTGAAAAATATATGGTATTTTGTGTACAGAACATACACACCGTACTCTATGAAAGACAATAAACATATGGTATTTTGTGTATAGAACATACACATCATACTCTATGAAAGAAAATAAACATATGCTATTGTGTACAGAACCAAACCCCCCCCCCTTCCCCCCCCCCCCCAAAAAAAAAACCGTATTATGTGATAGACAATAAACATATGATATTTTATGTACATAACATAAACACCGCACTGTGTGAAAGACAATAAACATATGATATATTGTGTATAGAGCATAGGCAATTAATAGTGGGAAATACAATAAACATATGACTACATTGTGTATAGAGCATAGACAATGTATAGTGTGAAAGACAATAAACAAAAATAACATGATGTAGCGTCAAACCAGCAGAAATAATTATTGAAAATGTAGACAACGGAAACATGATAGGTCAGGAAATCAGCAGAAATATGAAGAAACCATAACAACGATGGTAACTATGCCAAGGCCAAGGAAACTTGATAACTAGTGAGAACAACCAGTAAGTGCCAGAGAACTAAGCTTGATAACTTGTGTAGGTGTGTTATTATTATTCTCCTCCCCCTCCTTCTTCTTCTGCTTCCTGCTTCTCATCCTTGCCCTCCTAATTTTCCTCCTCCTAGACTTCGTCATCCTCCTTCTCGTCATCCACCTCGTTCTCCTCCTCCTCCTTTTTCTTTTTACCTCCGCACCTCCTCTTACTTTTCTAAATTTACACTTCTTCTTCTGTTTCTGCTGTCTTCGTCTTCATCTTCGTCTTTTTCTTCGTCTTCTTCTTCTGCTGCTTATCTGATTTTTTTTTAACGCTATTATTATCATCATTACTTTTACACTATGATTTCTATTTGCCGGATGTGCATTCGTTGTAAGATATGTACGCCGTCTCATTTCATCATATCATCTTGTTCCTCTTGTACCTTGCGGTGTCCAGGTCAAGTATAAACAGCGGGAGAGTGCCCGATTATGGGCTTCATGTATCGATATTCCCATGAACTCTGCTTTCCCCTCCGTCCATCATTTACGTGGTCGGTCTTTTCCTCTGCTTCCATTTGGTCTGTATATCATTGCTTGTGGTATACTGTTTGATGGTAACCTAGTTGCATGGCAACACCATTTGACTTGCTGCCTTCTAATAAAATCTAGTGCAGCTATAACCCCCACTTTAGTCCTGATTTATTCATTTCTGATTTTATCTCTTCTTGATACATTGAGTATTCTTCTCAGGAATCTAATTTTTGTTGTTGTGAGTTTTCTTTTCTCTTTTTCTGTCATTGTCCAGGTTTGCCATTGGTAAGATAAAGTAAAGTTAGTAGGAAGATTGTCTTGTAAAGTACTTTCTTAGTAATCATTGAAACATGTTTGTTCTTTAGTATTGGTGACATTTGTCCAATAAGTTGGTTTGCCTTATTGCAGCTATTTTCTATCTCGTCTTCTGATTTGCCATTTGATGATATTATACTTCCTAGGTACTTGAAACACTTTACTTGTTTCAGGGAGTGTTCGTTTAGGTGAATCGTTGTTATTGTTTCTTCTTTGATTATAGTCATCACCTCTGTATTTACTTGTGCTAAATTTCATGTTATGTTCCCTACACATTTCGTTTAGACTATTCAAGTGGTCTTGCAATTCAGCTTCTGATTTGCTATTAGTGCTTGATCGTCCGCAAATAGGAGTTCTTTAATTGCTTAATGTGCCGATCATTCTTCTTCTGTGTACTCAGTCATAAAGTGTTCTTGTGGTCTCTGTTTGGCTGGTTTATTTTCATATGTTATCTATAAAGGTTATGAACAAGAGAGGAGTAAGAACACAACCTTGTCATACTCTCAAGCTTATGGTGAAGGGTTCTGAGTCTCCTTCAGTTGTTCTCTCTATGCATTCACTGTTGTTGTATAAGCTTCTACATAGATTTGTTAGATGTGTACTCACACTATATCGTTTAAGGATTTCCCATAGCTTGTTTCTATCTACTCTATAAAATACCTTTTCTTGGTCGACAAAGGCTAAATAGAGTGTTTCATTAAATTCTGTTGATTTTTCTATAAGGTGTCTTAGAGCAAAAATGGCATCTGTGCATCCTTTGTTTTTCCCAAATCCAAATTGTGTATCCCCTTAGCTGGGGTTGTATAGTCGTTCGTAATCTTTTCTCAAGAAATGTGCAAACTATTTTCCCAGTTTGACTCAAAAGGGAAATGCCTCTGTATGTGGGCAGTCTCTTTTATTACCCTTTTTATCAAATTGGGATAATTATGGCGCTTCCCCAGCCTCTGGGTGTCTGTTAGTCTATCCCAAACAATATTAGATAGTCAATGTAACCATGCTGTTCCTACTTCTCTTGCTGCTTTAATTAGTTCGTTTGGTATTTCATCTTAAACTGGTGATTTGTTCAATGGGGCTAATCTGATGGCTTCTCCAATTTCTTCTTTCAGTATGTCTGGTTCTAGTTCTTCGATGGCATCTGTGTCGGTTTCCTGAATTCCTGTGGCATTTGATGGAATGTTGAGAAGTTGTTAGAAGTACTGCTTCCATCTTATTAGGATTTGTTTTTGTTCACTTATTGGTTCTCCGTTTTGGCTGTTAATTATATCAATTGGGTCAAAGGGTTCTCCTCTGATTCTCACTGCCTTTATCTTTGTGTAGAAGCTTCTAGTTGCCTCCTTGTAGTTTTTAATTAGGGTTTCTCCATATTCCTACTTGTCTTTTTGTTTTTCTCTCTTTACAATTCTGTTCACATGTCTTCTCGCTATTCCATATTCTATGAAATCACGTTCCTGTTTGCTCTTCATCCACTTTTCATATTTTTTTCCTTTTTGTGTTTTACAGCTTTCTTTAATTCTGCGTTCCACCAACTTGTTATTTTCTTTATCCTGCGTATTGTGTTTTTTCATGATTCCACATGCTATTTTTGCAGTATTTGACAATCTCACATTCTTTCTGCACTGTTTCTCTTTCGATAGGTAATTTTACAAAGATTTCAGTTAGTTCATTCTCATAATTTTTCCTCACTGCCTAGTCTTTGAGGTTTTTTTTTTTTTTTTAAAGTTTACTGTTTCGCATGGCATGTATTGTCCTGCTCTTTGTTTCCTTCTTCCGTTGGTTCTTATTGTGGCAATACCTGCTTTGTGGTCTTTGTTTACACTTAAGTTGGGCACTGCTCTTGCATCTAATATATTTCTCTTTCTGTTAATTTTTGTTAATATAAAATCAATTTGGTGTTTGGTATCTAGATCGTTCCATTTATACCAGGTGGATGTTTGTGATTCTTTGTGTAAAACCGTGTCTGTGTTTTTTATCTCTCACATTTTTTCGCAGGAATCACACACCGTTTTTATATTCCATTGTTATATCCCAATGCAGCTGTTACTTCTGATATCTATTAAAAAAAAAAAAAACCATGTCGTTTACGTTCGACGCATTATGCCACACTAGTTCTCAGTAAAATCAATCACAGGATAATAGGTCAGCATGGCCAAATGGATAAGAACGCGTGTTCTTAAACATTCAGTGTGCTGATGCCGAGGTAAGGGGTTCAACCCCTACACCGGACAGTTGGACTAAAATGTTGACCTCTCGTCCTTAATTTTGGGACGTAAATTACAAGTACCTCTGAAGTCGGTGTGGGTTCGCCTGATGGAGGGAAAGCTAATCCACACGCAATATTCAGCCCAGCATTACTAGAAGTAGTGTGTATGGACTATGCTTGAATCCAAAGCGAGGGGGAAAAAAACGAAACAAAAAAACACACATTTAAAACGACAATTACCAGTTATTTTATATATTTAAAAAAATCCAGTTATTCATTCCAATCGTACAAGTAGAACAAAGTTAGTTCTGGCGTCGTATCTTTTCTATGGGTAACCATCTTGTCTGACATGTTTACATTTATACTCAGTTGCCCTGGCCAATTGCCTCAAATGATCACCAGAAAATCTTCCTGGAAGTAAAGGCTTCTTGACTACATCTCACACTGAGTGTCGATTTGCATAAATCAAAAATGGGTGCTGACACCATATGTACAATAATCACCATGGCGGGGAAAAACGTTTTTTTTTATTAACGTACTTACATCAACTCAAATAGAGCTTAAAATGTATTTGATATATTAGCTATAGTGTTTTCTATGTTGCGAAGGGGTTATGGGCGCAGTTCGTAATCCCGCATATCTGCAAACGATTTGGTAGCAGACCGCCCATGAAGACAAACTGATTCTGTATCTTTACTCTTCGTCATCCTTTCTTCCTGGTGGTTTCTTTCTTTTCTGTGTATTTCTACTATCGGTTGCTCTTTTCCATGTTGTCTAGTTCTGGGGACTTTCACTGGACTCTCTTTTTCTCTCAACCTCTCTTGCTCCCTCTTTGCATCTCTCTCTCTCTCTCTCTCTCTCTCTCTCTCTCTCTTCTCTGGCTCTGTCTCTCTCTCTCTCAATATTACTCACTCACTCACTCACTCACTCACTCACTCACTCACTCACTCACTCACTCTCTCTCTCTCTCTCTCTCTCTCTCTCTCTCTCTCTTAGATACATAAAATATAACATAAAAACATCATTTTTCACCATCACCGGGCATGGAGTCATGGGTCGCAGGAAACGTTCAGATCGAAACCAAAATAGTGTGCCTTGAACTGTTTCCTTATAAACTGTGAAACATGTTGTTTTCTTTTAATTATATATATATTTGTGTGTGTGTGTGTGTGTGTGTGAGAGAGAGAGAGAAAGAGAGAGAAAGAGAGAAAGAAAGAGAGAGAGAGAGAGAGAGAGAGAGAGAGAGAGAGAGAGAGAGAGAGAGAGAGAGAGAGAGAGAGAGAGAGATCGTCGAAGGAGATAGGAACTGCATCAGAGCATCGCTAAAATATAAATTGTATTATTGTGAAATGGATCAACGAGAATTCTCTTATATTTATTTCCATCAGGAATGTTAAATGTATAGGCTTTTAGCATGCATTTATTATCCTTCTCGCTCAGGTTTGTTTAGCAAGAATCTAATGTGGTTTGAAAACACACGTTATCTATCTTTTTATCTTCCGATTCTTACCACAACTTATCTATCTGCCTGCCTGGGTGTCTGTCAATCCTTCCGTTCACCTAACAAACCTGTCCGTCCGTCCATCCAGCCCACTAGCAAGTCAGCTACTAGTCAGCCAGCTATCTGCTCATCTTTCCATCGATTGATCGATCGGTCCGTCCGTCCGTCCATCCGTCCGTCCGTCTGTCTGTCTGTCTGTCTGTCTGTCTGTCTGTCTGTCTGTCTGTCTGTCTGTCTGTCTGTCTGTCTGTCTGTCTGTCCGTCCGTCCGTCCGTCCGTCCGTCCATCCATCCATCCATCCACCCAGCAAGCTGTCTGCCTGCCTGTCTGTTCATCTGTCCGTCCGTTCGCTAAAACAAAAACATCCATCCACAAAACCAATTCCTTCTGTCTGTCGTTCGGTCTACCCGTCTGTTGGATTGCCTGCCTGCCTGTCTGTGTCTATGAGTTTATCTTTCGGTCTATGTTTGTAATGTTTTATTTCTCTTTGTGTATTTGTGTCATATTTTCAGCTATCCGTCTTTTTGTATTCCTGATTTCTTCTAACTTGTTTTATCCTTTTGTTTTGCATATTGTTCTCCAAATTTCTTTTATGTTTTTGTTTGTTTATTTCTTCTGAGGACAATACATGAATAGGGGAAAAAAAAACAATTAGCAAAAAGCAAATGAGAACAGTAACTTGATTAGAGAAATAAGACGTAGATAGTCAACATGTTTTTGGACACGTTATGAGAAGAAATAAACTAGAGAACTTTGTGTCAACTGGCAAGATTGAGATTGAAAGAACAAGAGGAAGGCAGAGAAGTAAATATCTGGATGGCTTGGCTAAGTGGCATGGTCGGGAAAAGAACACCATGACTGGTGAAGGTATGAGATGACGAAACATGACCACTCACATTTATCGGCATGGCACATAATATTGATGATTTCTTCTCTCGTTTTCCCTTTTGAATTTTGCGTCCCCTTTCTACTTTTCTATCTCTTTCAGTTTTAAAAATGAAAAATCTCTTTTGCTTCTCTCTATATTTTTCTTTAATCCTAATGTTTCAATCAAATGATTAAATGGTTCGCTAGTTTTGTTTGGTGTTCATTATTTCTTATCATTGTTGTATACGCACATTTTACACGTGTTTATGTTTCATTTTGGACGAATACAAGTCAGTATTGTCTTCAGTGAGGCGTTGTCTGAAACCTATTACAAAAAGCCCAAAACAAGTGCCATCATACCGACATATAGTCTAGAAATACGAGAGCTATTCCAAAATAAACCACCGATTGGCTAATAGAAATAAACCGGTAGCCATAGCGACTCCATGCATTTCTTGCATCACTCAGTAGTCTTTTAGCTCACTACACATCAACCTACACTCACATTTGTTCAGTGATTCACGAATCGCGAACGAATAAACATGGACACTGTTAATGCCTTTCACGCCAGCTGTGAAATTCGTGGTGTGATTCGTTTTCTTCAAGCAGAAGGTCTGAGTGCGGCCGCGATTCATCAGGTGTCTTCATCTATGGCAGGGGTCACCAAACTACGGCCCGCGGGTCGGATCCGGCCCGCGCGTCATTTCATCCGGCCCGCCTACGGTACTCGAACTTGCTTGATATAACGTATGGAACACGAGACGCTGTGATACAATTTAAATGTATATATTATGTTTAGAATAATAGGAGATCTTCACATGTGCGGAGACCTCCTGGCTGCTATGTATCTTAAATTTACTATTTTCAAGTATAAATTATTATATCTAGATTTTCTTGTTTATTGTAATGTTTGCTTATTTTGCGCCATACGATATCCTTCTCCGACTCGTTGTAGTGGCGCCTACGCTCTGACGTTACCATGGTTTCCATGGCAACACACACACACACACACACACAAACACACACACTCACACACACAAATCTTTCCCTCCCCCAAATCCTGTCAACACAGGGTCCGCCGCTCAAGAAATATTTACTTCTTTTTGCCTGTCATTCATTCTATAGGTATGTCACAAGGATTTTTTTGACAGTGATTTGTAAGTGAACTACAAGTGTGAATAGAGGCAATAAAGTAACAAACATAGCATAAAAATGCCATCGAAGCCTCGTGTTATTAAGAAAATATTAGTTAGCTTAGTTTAGTTTAGTCGACTGATCAACATCACGGCACACGGGTGTAATCCATAAGTGCTCCGTTCTCCTCCTAACTCAAGCCTGAGTCCGAAGAATCTCAGCTCAGTGTACTAACTCCGTAGCACCGCCGAGGCTCCTGAAATACTTTTGGTAGAATTGTAACTCGAAATTTTGTCCGGGCAGCGCCGTTAGGCTACTCTTTTCCGATTTCCAACTGCCAAGGGATTTTTTACTTGCGCAACAATACACACGGGTGTCACTACCCAGAGACCAGGGGAAAATTTGTTACTAGAAGTCCACGTGAAAAAATTCCGGCCTTCACCGGGGCTTAAACCCGGGACCTCCAGCACTCGAGGCGGACAGCATACCTTGAGACCACTCAGCCCCCCACACAGACAGACAGACAGATAGACAGACAGACAGACAGACAGACAGACAGATAGAGAAAACATTTGAAAGCAATTCTCTTGATTGGATGCAGCAATTACAAACCAAATATTGATGATATTTTGAAAGCCAAATATCAGTTTCACACATCTCACTAACCTTATTTGCTGCTTTGTGAGATTCGGATATATGCACACTAGGTCTGATGTAACTATCTTTTTTCTAACGTCGCCTTCTTTGATAACTTTTTTTTCCCCAGTGAATAAATATGTTGGTTGTATTTGTTTTTTGTGCATTGCACGCCGCTCACCCATGATTAACTTAGTTGTTCGTCTTTTTCCCCAGAGATTTCGTTCTGGCTTGCAAGTATTGTTAAAGTTACTTGCATATTCTTTACAGGACGTTTGCAGTCAACACCAGCAATTTTTGCTGTTGTTGATGTCTTGGTAAGTTTACGTTCAGTAGTTTGCCATTGCTTTCTGAACGACCGCACCCATACCATAGCGTAAAAAACCAGCAAAACGCGGTCTCCTACCAAATCGCGCGCAGCTTTGTTTCAAACGTGGGTATACGGGATTACGAAGCGTGTCCGTAAGACCTTCGCCACGGAGACGGTGCAAGTATTGTACAGAATGAGTATCCGGCCCGCGCTCGTCATTTTGTCAGTTATCCGGCCCGCCGTGAAAAAAGTTTGGTGACCCCTGATCTATGGCAACCGATTTATGATTACCAGCTAAGCGATGGTTGATCTTGGAATAGCCCTCGTACTTTAACACGCATTCATCGACGCTCTTAGACGCAAAGAAAAACGTCAGGCCGTGAGGCACAGAGCCGCGCTGTTGTCCTTTGGAAGCGGCAAGTTCCAACTCAGTTGTGCTTATCGCTTTACATGTTCATATTATATAGTATAGTTTCTTATCTCCACTGTATTTCTTTGCTTCTATGAGTGCACATCAATACCTGAGGATTTATTTCCCATGCTATTTCAAGAGCCTTAAGAATCCCCCATTAGTATTATTTATGTGCGTATTTATATATTAATCATGTCTCCATCATTGTTGTAGTCCTTGTTAAGATTCACTTCCCCTGTCCCTCAGTGCCGGCGTCTGTTGCAAAGGGGTGGCGAACGCGTTTTACGATCCCACATACCGAGTTCAAAATCAGGTGCAGACGATTTGGAAGCAGACCGCCTCGTGTTGATTGTTAACAATGGTATGAACGCTGGTCGCCCAGGGAGCAATGGCAAACTACTGAACATCGCAACAGACAAGAATGCTGGGGTTGATTGTGCCGTCCTGTAAACATGCAACTAACTGTATTTTTTTCTTTTATGCCAAAGCAATGTTTCTGGTTTTTGTCTATCCATATTTTACCTATTTATTGCATTCATGAATAGATATTTTGGCGATTGAAGTCCAAATTAATTTCACTTGACATACACAAAAAAGCACATTTTCTCTGGCTAAGTAAATACGAAATCGTCCAAAAATGGCGTTGTATTCTGGGGATGTGCCAATGTGGCTTGCGGAGGCCGGTTGAAATCTTTTCGCTATCACCAGAAATGTTTTGAAAAGCTAAAAGTGATGTGTTCGTTCCAAATTCAGGGTTAATGGATTAATGACTTCTTACGTTTGTCGCCATCACGGAATTGAAAACCGGAACGCGTGGGTGTATGTGTTTTTAAATCTGACAAAAGACACAATTTTCTCTCTTTTATTACTGAATAGGAAAACAAAAACTTTAAGGGGGGAAAAATAATGCTGAAAAATAAATAAATGCCATGCCCGCAATGTGAATGTAAAATGAAATAGCTAACTGTGGAGGAGAAGGATCATGGGGAAATTCATGTATATTACTTAGACATAAGATAAACAGTTACAATATGAAAAATTACTAGCATTAAACAATACATAAGTTTGAAATAAATCAATAAATGAGATATACACTTCGTCAACATTTATTATGGCATCAAAATGTATTATGTAACATGTATTATTTCTCCTTAATTTTTTTTTTCAATACAATGTTAGATAATTTTGATGCACCTACCTCATTGCTGTATCAGTGCCTCTAAACCTGCAGCATAGAAGTACGTGCTCTTCTATTTGAGCTACATTCACACCTCACGCCCAAGTTCTACATCATTGCCATGCGTTTGCCGCCAAAATGAGCTTTCAGTTGATCAACAGTTAAAAGTTAGTTGCTCAACATTTACGGGATGTCGCAGCTGTTTATGATTTCTTATCAAGTTTACGTTCAGTAGTTTGCCATTGCTTTCTTAAAGACCGGCACTTATGCCTGTATGAAACCAGCGCAATGAGGTCTGCTTCCTAATTGCCCGTAGCTGTATTTCAAATGCGGTATGCGGGATTGTGATTTGTGTCAGCAACCCCTTCGCCACAGAGAGAGCTTAGTGGACCGAACAGGTGAGAATTACTTCGAGAATGTATGTCGTATGTTGAACAATATACCACCCTAATTGTTCAATCTTTTCATAGTTTATATCGCGCTGATGTGATGCGGGGGATATCTGTGCGTGATCAGCTATCGGGAATCAAGCTCCGCGTGACAGCTTAGAGACTTAAGATCAGATCGCAAGCTTCTGACCTCTCTGATATTTTCGAGTCCCCCGTTGTCATTATGTGACTTTGCAAATGATATGTTGTCTTAGCACCACTTCGAGCTGCTACCAGTCCAGTTAAAGATAATACCCAAACAGGCACAATTAGCCGTTTGTTGTTTGTTTGTTGCATATCCCTTTCAGGATATATTTTTCAGCTGCTGTTGGTGTACTAGGCAAGATTAAGCTCAGTAGATTGCCATTGCTTTCTGGGCGACCGGCTCACATACTAAGTAAGTTACCAACTCGTGAGAACCGCTACCGATTATCGCGCAGGTTACGTTACTCAAGAGAATATACGGGAATACGGAGAAAAGCTTTAACCCCTAGGCCAGAGAGATCGGCAATTAGCGGTTAGGAGGGTTTCCGTTTAACTGTTCAACTGTTCAAAAAAAAAACATGCTCAAGAAAACGAAAGGAAAAGAAAGAAACAAGCAAGCGAAACAAAATTTACATTTATCTGCTCTCTGAAACGCTTCATTGCATAAAGTAATAGGACAAAGAAGGAGGAGAAGAAGAAGAAGAAGAAGAAGAAGAAGAAGAAGAAGAAGAAGAAGAAGAAGAAAAGAAGAAGAAGAAGAGGAAGTAGTAGTAGTAGTAGTAGTAGTAGTAGTAGTAGTAGTAGTAGTAGTAGTAGTAGTAGTAGTAGTAGTAGTAGTAGTAGTAGTAGTAGTAGTAGTAGTAGTAGTAGTAGTAGTAGTAGTAGTAGTAGTAGTAGTAGTAGTAGTAGTAGTAGTAGTAGTAGTAGTAGTAGTAGTAGTAGTAGTAGAAGCAGAAGAAAAAGAAGTAGAAGAAGAAGAAGAAGAAGAAGAAGAAGAAGAAGAAGAAGAAGAAGAAGAAGAAGAAGAAGAAGAAGAAGAAGAAGAAGAAGAAGAAGAAGAAGAAGAAGAAGAAGAAGAAGTGATCTAGCGTTGTCAAGATGGAGCAGTACGAATCTAGTCGGTTAAGCTTGGCCGTTTTCTTCGAATTGCATCCCCAAGAACCAGTAGAACATAATTGTGCATTGCAGTACTGACAATCTCACTGTTATTTCGGAAATGGATTAAGAGCACTCTTTGAAGATGTCAAACCACGCAAGCAAAATCTTTCTGTTTATGTTAAAACACTGAATGTCTTGGGTGAAGGTGGAGAAGGATGTTTCTATTGCACTAAAGTACGCTTTAACTCAGCATTAGTGGTGATAAACTCCTTATTTATCCCGAGTAACAATTCTGTTCAGCAAGTTAGTCTCCTTAATCTGCGTACCAGACGAGACATTTCAAGGACATGCTCATTCAAATCAGTTGTCTGGGCACCCATCGCAAACACACTTTTCGTAAGATCAATCGGTAATGCATTATGGCGTAGCCTAAGGCATGAGAACATAGTTCTACTGTTGCTAGACTGTTACTTGCCTGTCATCTCGAATCGTCCCAAGCGCTCTTCACATGGGTACTTTCTTAGTATTCTCAACCAGAGGACAAGGTCGGTCTTCATCAACAATTACTAAGTGTGTGTTAAATAGGATTGTCAAACATGCGGCTCACGGGCCGCATGTGGCCCTTTGATAAGCTCAAGCGCGGCTGGCATCACGTCAAACTTATAATACTGAGATGCTCGTCTTTCATTGTTACTGTCTCCTCAAACACTATCCCGTCACTTATACAAACCATTACAACGCGCTTTGTCTGCCTACAGCGCATCGGTTAAACACATTAACAGATGTAAACTAGTCCTTACCTAGTAGGTAAGTAAAGTAGATAGCCCTTTTTTAAAAATTGGTATTGAGCATAGGTGTTAGTCCCACATATTAATAGACAAATCGGCAATCGAGCGATGATGCAGTCAGTATCTCGCCGTCCGCCATCATTTCCCGACACTTACGTATAAGCATTTTAATACTTGGGCAACCTGGATGCACAGGTCAATTTTAATACCACAGCTAATATATATATATATATATATATATATATATATATATATATATATATATATATATATATATATATATTAGCTTCGCTGGCTTCCGAGGATGGAAACAGAGCGCTTATGGGAATGCCCCGAATGCTGTGATGTCGGTTCTTAAATCAATCAATCAATATATAGATGAGAAAGCACAGCTAAAACATATAGATGAGAAAGCACAGTTAAAATAAATATAGATGAGAAAGTACAGTTAAAATAAATATAGATGAGAAAACACAGCTAAAACATATAGATGAGAAAGCACAATTAAACATGTAGATGAGAAAGCACAGCTAAAATAAATATAGATGAGAAAACACAGCTAAAACACAGATAATAAAGTACAGCTAAAACATATAAATGAGAAAGCGCAGCTAAAATATATAGATGAGAAAGTACAGCTAAAACATATAGATGAGAAATCAGCTAAAACATATAGATGAGAAAACATAGCTAAAACATATAGATGAGAAAACACATACACACACACACACACACACACACACACATATATATATATATATATATATATATATATATATATATATATATATATATATATATATATATATATATATATATATATATATAGATTAGAAAGCAGAGCTAAAACTTATAGATGATAAAGCACAGCTAAAACATATAGATGAGAAAGAACAGCTAAAACAAATAGATGAGGAATCACAGCTAAAACATATAGATGAGAAAGCACAGCTAAAACATATAGATGATAAATCACAGCTAAAACATATAGATGAGAAAGCACAGCTAAAACATATAGAAATAAAATTGTTACATAGTTGTACAATGACAACAAGTAATTTGAGAAAAAAGAAAAACAATGAAATCACACATTTCAAATAGACATTTGGTTCATTTCATCACATGTAAACAGCTAAAGATTGGAAGAAAAAAAAAACCGAAATAAGCGTTGAAAAATATGAAAGTTTTCTGAAATACTTATCAAAAGAATGGTATCAAAGATGTAGCGATTTTCCAGTCTAAGAAGATAATTTTGCTTTGTCCATAGCACCATTTTAAATGTAATACTGCAAAGGTAAAATATAATGTACAGATGGAACTTCTGGAGGTGCAGTCATATTTTTCACTTCAAGCAAGATTCAGCGAAGTGGGATCACCTGAGTTTGATGCCTACCGACCTCATCAATCTGAGAATACCCGGAGGCTTGCTGACAACATGCAAACAATGCCAGGATCTACTTATGTGTGTGACCAATCGTTTATTTCTTTTCTATGAAAGCAACAAGACCTGCTGACAGGTTCATGCTAATTGACAAACACTTATTAGTAAATAAAATATGAACACGCCATACACTTAAGCCTGAAATCGAAAAACCGGTGCTTAAAAAGCACTGCCAGATATCATGCGTTTGTAATGAAGATTAAGATAACAATTCATTCATTAATTCATTCAGTAGCATGTTCTTTGCAGAACCTCACTCACATAACAACCTTTCGGAAAACTTCCCAATCGCAAGCCAGATGTCCCGCGTCCGATACACCCATCTGGAGATCATCCACCACATCCTGCACCCATCTTCTCATTGGCTGTCCTCTTCCTCTCTTCCCAGGTATATACCCCTCCATTATTGTTCTCTCCAAACTTTCATGACGTCTATAACATTTATATTCAAAGGCATTTATGCGCTGTTCAGCTTGTTTAGTAAGTGTCCATGTCTCACAGGCATATGTTGCAATAGGAAAGATGCATGCTCTTGAAAATCTAATTTTTGTAGTTCTGTCTGTCCCACTCCATAATTTATTCAGTTGTTTTAGTCTTTGAAGAGCAATTAATAGTCGCCTTTCTTTTATTGTGTCGCCGTTGTTGGTAATCAATGACCCAAGATATTCGAAATTTTCCACCACCTCCAATCTTTCCTCATTAACATATATTTCTGTCTCCATAGTAGTTTTACCTGTATGCATTATCTTTGTGTTTGCTATGTTAAGATATAAGTTGTGATTTTCACTATTTCTTTGGGTTGAGGATATTAAGTTATTTTTAAATACCATTCTGTGATTTGGATAGCAATACTATATCATCGGCATATCGAATCTCTGGTATTTCATGACCACTGATATTTAGGGCATCATATAGCTCCCTGTTTATATCATCTCTGACATTTGTCATTATATTTTCAGCGTACAGGTTAAACAAACAGGGTGACAGTACACAGCCCTGACGGACTCCTTGCTTGATGTCAAACCAATCTGATGTCTCGCCATAGAAAATCAAAATGCTGAAACGTGTTTATTGCATACAATTTGTGTATATCTACGATGTATATTTTTCATTTTGTTTGGGTAATTTTTTTTTAGTTAATTGTATTCTTCTAAGACAATTACAATGTGACTTTCTAATTGAATGTGTCACTACTAAAATTATGCGGCCGCAGCGACAACATTCACTCCTAATAGGTACTCCCACCAAGCACATTTCAGTTTCACATGAATGCTTTGAGGATTTATCGACCCAGTTGTGTGTATTGTAACGCGACAAATACTTCTAAATGTAACATTTTCCCAATGAATGTCCTTTGTAAGAAATCCTTTTGCCCTAAAAACATTCGTGCAACAGTGTGCTGGTTTCAGTTGTAGCTGATGAGTACTGCCAACAATCTTTATCTAATAAATGCTTGTCCAACACCTAGCAAATAGGTACCGAAACCAATAATAACGTTGGGTGATGCTATCCCAAATGACACCTTCAGACACTTTTCAACTACCATTTTCAGCTGCTAGTAAAATCACAACTTGTATCTTAACAAAGCAAAAACAAAGATAATGCATACAGATAAAACTAATATGGAAAAAGAAATATATGTAAATGAGGGACAATTGGAGATGGTGGAAAATTTCGAATATTTTGTTCGGTCATTAATTGCCAACAATGGTGACACAGTGAAAGAAATTAAAAGACGAACATCTATTGCTCTTCAAAAACGAAAACAACTGAATACATTATGGAGTGGGGAAGATAGAACTACAAAAATTAAGATTTTTAAGAGTATGCATCTTTCTCATTGCAACATAAGACCTGGACACTTACTAAACAAGCTGAACAGAGCATAAATGCCTTTATATAAATGTTACTTACGGGTACTAAGAATATCTTGGGCACAGAAAAGAACAAATGACTCCATACGACAAGAACTGAATATTGAAGAAGATTGGCTACTAAAATCGATAAAACAAAGAAAATTTTAATATTGTGGTCACTTGAAACGTCATGAAAGTTTGGAGAGAACAATAATGGAGGGGTATAATGCCCGGGTACAGAG
Source organism: Cepaea nemoralis (assembly GCA_014155875.1). NCBI lineage: Eukaryota > Metazoa > Mollusca > Gastropoda > Stylommatophora > Helicidae > Cepaea > Cepaea nemoralis. The sequence continues at coordinate 55,608 of JACEFZ010023113.1, read as the reverse complement.
GAAGAGGAAGGTCAAAGAGATTATGGGTGCATGATGTGGCAGATAATACCCTGATAGATGTATCGGACGTGGGACATCTTACTTATGGCCGAGTTTTACGGAAGGTTGTAATGGGAGCGAGGTTTTGCAAAGAACGTGTTACTGAATGAATGAATGAATGAATGAATGAATGAATGAATGAATGAATGAATGAATGAATGAATGAATGAATAACAATTTATCAAAATACTGCCTTATAACCATACAGACGCCCATTGAGCAAATACATTAGTATTCCAGCAACGTGATTATCTGTGACTTCAGATTGGATACATTTTTATGGTTGGTATGATACTGCGTACATTTATTAGACTTTATCTACTGTGATATTTTGTTAAGGTATATGTTAATATGTTAATATACCGGTTCTCCATGGTGAAGGTGTTACGGGCGCGATTCGTAATCCCGTATACCCGGGTTCGAAACACAGCTGTTCTGGTGTTTTCGAAAAAAGGTATAGGTGCCGGTCATTCAGAAAGCAATGACAAACTACTGAATGTAAAACTTGCCCAGGAATCACGAACAGCCAAAATGCTGGGGTTGACTGGAAAAATATTCATCAGTTTTTGCGCAGGGAATCAAATGTCATAGGCGGAAGTGTTTTTCCTCACAAAATAATCTACAAAGCCACACGTGCATCACCAGACTACAAAACAAAAAATCAAATTGGTCATATATGTTTTAATAAGACATTTAAATAATCTCTGCATGATGTAAAAAGACTTAAGCGAGCAGTTATACCTTCGTCAGGTAGGTATATATCTTTGCTCTTATTGTGTTCCCTAAGGATTTAAAATACATTTTTTTGTTCCATTATTTATAGGTGCAGATGTAAATACAGACCATCACCTACTGATAAGTAAAATTACGTTAAAGCTCAAGAGATATTTACATTTTATAAACATGGAATTCATTATAACGAATTATAAGAAACTAAGGGTCAGTTTATGGTCAAAGTCTCCAAGTACCAGATCTTGCAACACTTATTAGACGAAGGGAACAGAAAAACTGCTGACAACATGTTAAAAGCATTTGCAGCGACTCACGTATCTAAGTTCTTTAAAAAAAAAAAAGGAAACGAAAACATAAAGGACGTATAATACGGGAAAGATTTAAAACAATAGAATAAAGGAAACAACAAAACAAAAGAAAAAAGTTTTATTTAATAGTGAAACCAGAGCTGCTAAAGTAGGAGACCAAGCAACATATTTTGATGCTAACAAAGAAGCTAAGAAGGGGATAAGTTCGGATAAAAGACAATATTTATATGTCCTAGTAAGAGAGAAAGAGCAGCGAAAGGAAACCCTAGAGACTTTTACAGCAATACAAAGAAGCTAATTTAAAAATATGATAAACTAAGTGAAATTATGAAAACTAGTTATGAGAAATTCCTCACCAACACTAAAGATCAAATAAACAGATGGGCTGAATACTTTAAGGGACTTCTAAATCAATCAGTTCCAAATCTATCCATCCTGACATTTAACCGAGAAAAGTGGAGCTGGATATCATTGTGACAAACCATTTAAAGAAGAACATAGAAAAGCTATCAAACAACTGAAGGATGGGAAAGCTGCTGGTCCAGATTGTATCACAACAAAAGCTATTAAAGCCAATATAGATACTTCAACTGAACTGCTGCACACATTATTAATTAGCGTCTGGGAGACTGAAGACATGCCAGGAGACTGCAGGAAAGAATGTTTGGCTGAAGTTAACTGATAAATAGGACCTTCAGGAGTGTGGAAATTATTGAATAACAATGCTATTGTCAGTTCCTGCGAAAATATTAAGCATGATCATTCTGGAGAGAGTAAGAGATGCCATTGGCAAACCACAAAGGGATGAACAGATTCTGCAATTACCAGATGATCACTTCACTCATAATAATAGGCGAATCATTGAAGTGCATTCGCCACATTATATTGGATTTGGGGATTATGAAAAGGCCTTCAATAGTATTGGTAGTTAACCGCTTTGGAGGATGATGCAGCATTACGGGTTTCAACATAAAATCATTAAGTGAATAAGGAAAATCAGGAGTATGACAGGGATGCCGTTTTACACCAGTATTATTCTTTGCTGACTATATACTGGTTTATGAAGGCAATAATGACTATCACCAGAGATGTCAATTCAATGGACTCTAACAAAGCAACTTAATCATGTGGATTTCGCCTGAAATTGTCGCAGCTTCACGTAAGTTCGTTTCCCTAAGTAGTAGGGGAGACGCAAACTAAGTCCTTAAATATGGATCCAGATCCATCATGATGACGTAGTATTTTACTATATAAAAAGTTATGATCCATCGTGATGAGGTCAAAAAGCGGATCCATTGGCGACCACATTTTCAAGGGATGCAACCCATGAATAAATAATCGAACGTATTTTTGCACTGTTACTTCCCTTTTTGTGTGACACATTTTATATCTTTAAAATTTTTATATTTGCTGGTATTATTGATTGTAGCGGGGTGGGGCTTAAAAAACTATCATCATACTAGTGATGCTGTTAAGGTACAGTGCTCTTCCTCCTCGGTTTCTTTTTTTTTCGTCTTCTTTCTTTATCTGTACTGGGTCGGGCATAAAAACTATCATCATTCCATTGGTGATGTGTAAGGGATAGGGTTACAGTGCAAATCCTCGGGGTGGTCTAGGGGGCGGCGGGCGTGGGTGTGGGAACTCAGGGGTGGAGCGTGGGGTGTCGGCGTGTGAGGTAGGGCGAGGGTTTCGAACCTCGAGCCGCGGCGGGTGTCATATGAAAACCTTAATAAGTAAGAATGTAAATATGGCGGTTATTAGTGATCTGTAGAGGGTCGTAGTGGTGTAAACACTATCATCATACGGGTTACAAATGAAAACCTTCAAAAGTAAAAATGACCGATATTATTGATTTTAGTGGGTATATCTTAGTGAAACTCGATGGTAAGGGGTGGGTAGCGGTTATTAGTGGTCTGTAGAGGGTCACAGTGGCTTATTCACTATCATCATACAGGTTACAAATGAAAACCTTAAAAAATAAAGATGGCCGATATTAATGATTTTAGCTGGTATAGCTTAGTGAAATTCGTTGGTGAGGGGTGGGTAGCGGCTATTAGTGATCTGTAGCGTGTCGTAGTGGCCAATACACTATCATCATACGGGTTACAAATGAAAACCTTAAAAAGTAAAAATGACCGATAATATTGATTTCAGCGGGTATAACTTAGTGAAATTCATTAGTAAGGGTGGGTAGCAGGTATTAGTGGTACTTAGAGGTCGTAGTATTGTAAACACTATCATCATACGGGTTACAAATGAAAACATTAAAAAGTGAAGATGGTCGGTGTTATTGATTGTAGGTGGTATAACTTAGTGAAATTCGTTGGTAAGGGGTGGGTAGTGGATATTTAGTGCTCTGTAGTGTATCATAGTGACCTATACACTATCATCTTCTAAGCAGCTGTCTGGGGTACATGCTACCAAACCCTAAAATATGAGTCTACGTGATATTACCAAGTAATGCTTCGCCGAACATGTTTCCCAAGAACACACAAGGTCACTATTTCGTCAAGTTACCGCAGACTATTGAGGTGAGTAACATTTCGAAGTGGGTCTGGCCGAAATTAAATTCACCAACTACTACTGCAATGTGCTAGAGAATGAAGTATGGCTAAGATACATCCCACCAACCAGTGTATATAACGACCAGTTGACAGAAGAAGACAATCTCTAGGTCGTGGCACTCGCCGACCACACATGCACCAGAACGAATTTCTTTCCCCTCTGGACTATTTTGTGGGTTAGTTTCCACGTTGGTTTCTTCCATTACCTCTGTTTTTTTTTGACCTGCTGGGTCATTACACTCGTGTCTCGGCTGTATCATTAGTTGCTATTGGCAAATGCAAAAATCAGTGCTCGAAGCGTTCCTGTGTGGGACATTGCCGGTCTTACCCATATGCCTACTTGGAGAAATACAACGAAAATGTGAAAGAGTTATCAAAAAGCTAACTTACTGTTAGCGACTTGTAACATTGTGAACTGGTTGCTGTTCACTGAGACCGGTACTTCTAGAGGTTGAACGGTGGACGCTATATACACGATATCTGCTGACGTAGAATGACTGCCTGGTCATGTGACCGGGTGGGCTCCATCTTTGACGGGTTGAGTCATTAGTCACGTGTTTTGGCTGTATCCCATAAGACACGTGACCGGATACAGCGCCATATTTGATCGGTTTTAGCCACTTGGCCTGGTTTCTCCATTACCACGTGTGATCGGATGTGACGCCATCATTGACCACTTATAGCCAGTGAGCACGTGGCTGGTTGTAGTCATTACACATGCGACCGGAAGCAGCGCCATATTTCATCGGATGTGACCATTACCCATGTGTACCGGATACAGCGCTATCTTTGAGCGGCTTTAGCCACGTGGTCTGGTTTTGTCATTACCACGTGTGATCGGATGCGACGCCATCATTGACCACTTGTAGCCAGTGAGCACGTGGTCTGGTTGAAGTCATTACACATGCGACAGAAAGCAGTGCCATATTTCATCGGATGTGACCATTACCCATTTGTACCGGATACAGCGCCATCTTTGAGCGGCTTTAGCCACTTGGTCTGGTTTTGTCATTACCACGTGTGATCGGATGCGACGCCATCGTTGACCGGCTTTAGCCAGTGAGCATGTGGTCTGGTTGTAGTCATTACAATGCGACCGGAAGCAGACCCATACTTGCTCCGATGTGACCATTACCCATGTGTAACGTTATGCGGTCAGTACGCTCTGAGTCATCCTCCGGTTTTCCCTAAAGACATGTCTGAACACGTTCACTATGTTCACCCCCACCGACATAGCCCCGTGATGAGTCACCCAGGCGGTCACCCTCAGATCAGCCACCTATGAGTTCAATCTTTAGACTTTAATATGAGTCTTACCCTCTGGCTATTATCAAGGAACGGACGTATTTATCTACCACCGCCCAACTCGACCACCCTTAACAATGATCAGAAGCACCTATCTAACCTTTCCTCCACTCACGAACCCCTTACAAATGAATTTCACTAAGCCATACTCGCTACCTCCCCCGATGGTGTTTCCACCTTGTCGTGGTGGGTGAGCTTGAGGTTCTCAATGACCCTGAGAGCTATGCCGGCGGTAGCGTAACTACCAGCAGGGCCTCCCAAGCCGGACAGGTCAAAGGGTAGAGAACAGACAAAGAGAAACACCATGGTCCTCCAAGTTGGAGGTTGAAGCGTGGGGTTAACATCCCCACCTTTGTAAAAACAATTTTGTTACGAAAGATACATGAGCCTCGAATTCGGATTGGTTTATTTGGACATCGACCTTGGAACGTTAAAGGACTTTTGAGATTTGAAACATGGAATGTACGGACACTATATCGAGCTGGAGCGGCCGAAGAATTAACCCGGGAGCTGGTTGAGTATAAAATGGACATAACAGCAATTCAAGAAATAAGGTGGCCAGGAGAGGGTACTTTAGAGCAAAATGGAATGATTATAATATATGGAGGAAACACCCAAAATAAACATGAATTAGGAACAGGAGTTGTCATCAAAAAAGAGTTATGGGGGAACGTTCTAAACTTTAAAGCTGTTAACGATAGGATTAGTAAATTACGAATAAAAGGTAAATGGAAAAATATAACGATGATTAATGTACACGCACCTACTGAAGAGAAAGAAGATGATATTAAAGAAGACTTTTATAATGATCTGGAAGATGTCATAAAAGAAACCCCCAAACAGGACATCCTGATTGTGCTGGGAGACTTCAACGCAAAAATAGGTAGAGAGCAAACTCATAAAAAAGTTGCCGGTATGGAAAGCCTACATACAACTTCAAATGATAATGGATGGAGAGTCATCAACCTAGCAGAAGCCAAAGGACTGCAGATCAGCAGTACCAGACTGCAAAGAAAGGATATACATAAACAAACTTGGAAATCATGTGACAAGAGAACCTATAATCAAATAGATCACATTTTAATTAACAACAAAAATGCATCAAACATACAACAAGTTAGAAGCTATAGAGGAGCTGAGTGCCACATCGACCACTTCCTCGTTGGGGCAAAATTTAAAATAAAACTTAAGAGAGCTTTCTATGCTAAACTACAAAGGTTACACCCAACATATAACAGAGAAAAACTACAAGAAATTACAGTCAAAGAGAAATTTGCAGATGAAATTAAATGTAAACTTGAAATTCTACAAAACCCGTTGGAGGAAAGCGTTGACCAAACTTGGTTGAACATCAAGAATACAATTCAATCTACCGCAGAAGAATGTCTCGGTGTGTTAACCAAGCATAGAAAGAACAGATGGTTCAATCCAAAATGTGAAGAAGCAGTCATTAGGAAAAAGAATGCCAGACAGCTATGGCTAAATGACATCAACAACATCCAAAAGGAAGAGCAATATAGAAATGAATGTAAAGAGGCTACAAAAATAGTTCGACAGCAGAAGCGAGAATATATGAGTAATATAATCAAAGATATGGAAACTAATCACCAGAGAAACGAATCCAGAAAACTTTTTAAAGATCTGAAGTCAATGAAACGAGGGCACCAACACAACACATATGGTTTAAAAGACAAAAATGGGAATATGATAAATACCGATGAGGAAATGTGCAACACATGGAAAGAATATTTTGTTGTATTACTAAATTGTGAAGCTCCAAGTGTCACTTTCCCACTGGAAGAGGTTCTAACGTGTGAACCACAAATTGAAGAACCTGCATTTGAAGAAATCCTATATGTAATCACACGACTTAAAAACAATAAGGCAACTGGGGCTGATGGAATTGCTGCTGAATTTATAAAGGCGGGTGGCCATGCATTACATCTAAAGTTATACGAACTAATAATAAAAATCTGGAGGACTGAAGAATTACCCCATGACTGGAAAGAGTCATTATTGATACCTATCTTTAATAAAGGAGACAAGTTCCAGTGTTACAATTATAGAGGAATATCACTACTGTCCATAAGCTATAAGATACTATCCGCAGTATTACTAAATAGACTAAAACCATATTCAGAATACATATTAGGTGACTATCAGGCGGGTTTTAGACAAAACAGATCAACAATAGATCAGATATTTATCTTACGACAAATAGCCGAGAAAAATTGGGAATATAACAGAGATCTCCATAACATTTTTGTGGATTTTACAAAGGCTTATGATAGTGTCCATAGGAATAGTCTATGGAATGCTATGCGGGAATTTGGAATACCAAGGAAGTTAATCAACATGACCAGACTATGCATGGAAGATGCCTATAATATAGTAACATATAAAGGCAGGAAATAAGACCCTTTCCAAATAACATCTGGCTTGAAACAGGGTGATGCACTATCGCCGCTACTCTTCAATCTGGCTCTAGAGAAAGTTGTAAGGAGGGTAAAGGAGGAATGTGATATTGGAGGAACATGCAAGCTGCTTTGTTATGCAGATGATATAGATATTATAGGGGGGAAATGAACAAAAGACATTGGAAATATTGACTCACTTAAAGGAAAAAGCCCAACAGATGGGGCTGGTTATCAACCAAGATAAGACAGAATATATTTCAATTTCAAGAGAAGGAATGGCTAAAAACTCTGGCCACATACAAATAGATAATATGACCATTAAAAGAACGGAAACATACAAATACCTGGGTACAATCTTCAACTGCTTCAACATCATAAGGGAAGAAATACAAACTAGAATCAATTCTGGAAATAAGATATACTATGCACTACAACATCTACTAAAATCAAAGACGCTATCTCGTAACACCAAGATCACAATATACAAAACACTGATCAGACCAGTTGTGCTGTATGGCTCTGAAACCTGGAGTACAACTAAAGGAGACGAAGCCTTGCTACAAACCTTTGAGAACAAAGTTTTAAGACGCATCTTTGGACCCATTAGGGATACACAAAGTGGAGAGTGGAAAAGAAGAAGTAACAAAGACATTTATGATCTGTTTAAGTCCCCGCTAATCACTGGTATCATGAAGGCTAATAGACTACAATGGCTGGGGCATATAGAAAGAATGGAAGATAATAGGGAAATAAAACTCGCTTACACTCAGGAAATAAATGACCGTAGACCCCGAGGTAGACCAAGAAGACGGTGGAGAGATAATATATATACTGACCTACAAGCACTTGGAATCAACGACTGGCAAGAGAAGGTCCACCAGAGAGACGAATGGAGACGGATTGTATCTGCAGCAAAGAACCTCAATGGCTCGGAACTCTGAAGAAGAAGAAGATACTCGCTACATCCGATAATACCGGCTATCTTTACCTGTTTAATGTTTTCATTTGAAGCCTATGTCAGCACTGTGTGATGATAGTGTATAGGCCACTACGACACTCTACATACCACTAATAATTGCTACCCACCCCTTACCAATGAATCTCACTAAGCTTTACCCGCTATCATTAATAATATCGGCCATTTTTACTTTTTAAGGGTTTCATTTGTAACCTGTGTGATGATAGTGTATAGTTCACTGCGACACTCTACATACCACTAATAGCTGCTACCAACCCTTACCAATGAATTTCACTAAGCTATACCCGCTGCAATCAATATTATCAGTCAATTTTACTTTTTAAGGTTTTCATTTGTAACCTTGTGATGATAGTGTTTACACCACTATGACACTCTACGTACCACTAATAACCCTACCCACCCCTTACCATCGAATTTCACTAAGCTATACCCGCTACAATCAATAATAGCGGCCATTTTTACTTTTTAAGGTTTTCATTTGTAACCTGTAGGATGGTCCTAACACTCCATATACCAGCAGCAAGTTCTCGCCACGTGACTAGCTCTATTGCCTTATTAACTGACTGCTTGCTTTTACATCTCGTGTCGAGAAGAGGGAAATAAAGGGAAACCACCACATGAATTTTTCAAAAGCGTAGCGTGTGGGCAGTCAGAAAGATGTGTTAGTGGAGAAGCGACATGGTTAAAACCACTTTGCATCTTTCGGAATCACCTGACACTGACATAGCATGATATGTTAATCGTAAATAGCAGACAATACACCTGGTAGAGAGACTTTTATATAATTAGCATCCTTGCGTGTTGCTTCAACAATGCCTCTCTATCCTGCACACTTAACATCGCAAGTCAAAGTACCCACAATTACGCATCTTTACTCGGCTGTTCGCTCCATCAACCGGCTGTAACTGTTGCAAATAAGGCAATCACGCAAACAATGGTTGATTGATGACGCGCGCGTATCTATTCTAGCTATCGAGTAATGTAGTCTCTGGTCAGCTATATATACACCGCCAGCTAATCTGTGTTCTCCTCTGTGACCAAATTAACAAACAAGCACGCTTGACTGATATGTTTAGCTCTCAAACGCCCACTATTGTCTAGACCTGCTGGGGGCGATGAGAAACGGGTCGGTCTTGGGTTTCCCTGCAGATTCTGGTGGTTCGTTGCAGTGCACATTTATTGCGTTGATTCGGCTATCTGTTGTATAACTCTTCTAACTTTTTTAGTCACTTATCCATCACTGCCATCTTATTTATTTCTATTTCTGCTTTTCTTCTCCGTGTGTTAATTGGGCCCCCCTCTATTCCTTTTGTCTTGTGTATTCGAGTGTGAGGATGGTAGACCTGGACACATACTGAACAAGCTGAACAGCACACAAATACCGTTGAATATAAATGTTATAGAAAAGTTCTAAGAATATCTTGGATACAGAAAAGAACAAATGCATCCATGCGACAAGAGTTGAATATTTATGAAGGTTGGCTACTAAATTTGATAAAAGAAAGAAAATTGAAGTATTTTGGTCACTTGAAACGTCATGAAAGTTTGGAGAGAGCAATCATGGAGGGGTATAAGACCAGGAAGATAAAAATAGAAAAGCCAAATAGAAGATGGATGCAGAATGTGTCAGACGATCTCCAGATGGGTGATCGGAAGCGGGACATCTTGCTTATAACCGAGAAGTTTTCCTGACGGTTGTTATTGGAGCGAAGTTCTGCAAGGGACATGCTATTGAATGAATGGGCTGAAAGTTTGCTCGTCTAGTCAAAATCCCACATGCCCGTTTGTATGTCTGCCTGCCTTCATTCTGCACACAAACTAAAAGTCACTTGTGTTACAGCCCGACTGTCCTGCCTTTGAATTCCCGTCCAAGAGGATTGTTGTGAAATTAAGTAGGTTCTCAGGTTGACCTAGCCTAACATGGATCTTCTGGAAAATAAAGCCCGTCGACATGATATTGACCATATCGTGTGCTGATTGTTCTACACAAATATGGAACTAGCACCAGATATACACAATAAATTGCTGATTGTTCTATACAAATATGGAACTAGCACCAGATATACACAATAAATGACAAGGCGTGTAAAAAGGTCCTATCATTGTGTTGTTGTTGTTGTTATTATTATTATTATTATTATTATTATTATTATTATTGTTTGTTGTTGTTGTTGTTGTTGTTGTTGTTGTCATCTGCCTGTCCGCCAGCATGGAGCCCATGTGTTCAAATCCCTATTCAATCTGGTTTCTTTAAATTGATATGGCCACACGGGTCGACCCAGTGTAAAATGAGGTACCAGGAAGTGTTCTAAGATGTAACAGTTGCCGACGTGATATTGATCCCATCATCCATCGGCGCCGAATGGTACATTCAAATGTAGGACTAGCACCTTTTAGTGCGGGCGCGTGAGCAAAGTTGGTATGGTGCTGCATTGATGTCATGAGCGCGGCCGGATGAGGATTGGATACCATAGTTCGTCTCTTTCTAAATGAGGGAAAGACTGACCACCTATTCTTCTATGCGCTCAGGCCTTCAACATGTGACGGGCCCTATTCCGGGACATGTTTTAAATCAATGTTTCTAACGTAATTTGCCCAGTACCGGCGACGTGGTCAAAGAGTTACGAACTCAGTTCGCAATTCCGCACACCAAGTTCTAAACACAGCTGCGGGCGATTTGGAAGCAGACCGCCTTGTGCTGACCTCACACAATGCCGAATGCCGGTCGTGCAGAAAGCAATAGTCAACCTCTGAACGTAAACGTGTCACGAAATCACAAACAGCCATGAAACTGCTAGGGTTGACTGTGACATCCTGTAAAGGATATACAACTTAACTGTTTTTTTTTTAACCCAATACGTCTAAACCCGTGCAAAGGGTTCTTTACATTTGATCAGCACTAAGATTTATAAAATAGGTACCAGAAATGATATAAACCAGCTGATGAGATACTGATCTTAGAATCCATCCAGTGTCATGTATTCACGCTAATATGGAACCTAGCATCGTGTTTCTAAATAAGAAAGGCTTCAAAACAACGGAGAGGTAGTTCTAGAGACGAATGTTGCGAAATCTTTGGATGACCAGCGTATAAAGAACGACGATTGCTTGGAAGAGGAAAGTGAATGTAGAGCATTTTTTACAACTGTAAGTAAGCGACAAACAACGTTTTTTGGTCTTGTTGTGGGAAGAATGACAGTGGAGAACATAGTGACGACTGGAAAGATTATTGGGAAAGAGGCAGAGGCAAATCAAGAGAAATTATGCTGGAAGGATTGAGACGGTGGCATGGAGGAATATCATCAGCAGAGTTGATCCCAGAACACCTAGGACCGAGATTTGTGGAGAGACATGATCGCCTAAGCCAGTTGTCAGGGCACATGCTGGCGATAATCAAGCTATGTTGGTTAACGGAAAAAACAACAGAAAACAAACAAACATAAGAAGCACATAAACAAACAAACAAACAAACAAACAAACAAATAAACATAAGGAAAGAAATATGAAATCTAGCTCATTACCATCTGAAACTTCATGGGGAATCATTGTGATTTCTACTTCTTTCGTTTAACTTCTACTACAGACAATAAATACTTGTGAATATATTTACCATGATAACAACACAACACAACACACACAAACACACACACACAGAGAGAGAGAGAGAGAGAGAGAGAGAGAGAGAGAGAGAGAGAGAGAGAGAGAGAGAGAGAGAGAGAGAGAGAGAGAGAGAGGCAGATTCAGACAGACAGACAGACAGACGGAGATAGAGTGAGAGGGGAAGGCAAGACAGAGATAAGAAGATGAGGGAAATAAAGAGATGCACAAAAGGCGCGTCAGACACACCCATTTGCACACCCAAAATCACAACGGCTATCAAAATCAACGATTTGTTAGGTGATTGGAAAGTTGGAAAAAAAAACAAAACAAATTAAACACTAACAGACACATAAACTGACAGACATGCACGCACATATCGACTGACACGCTAAAATATGTCTGGTAGCTTTAACAGTAAACGGAAATTCCGACGTGATGGCAAACAAAGCTATTTTCACTACTGCTATTGTTAAAGTTTACTGTTCTATACTACTTGAGAGAAACAACCACTTTAGTCGCCAGTGAAATTAGGTTGCGAGGTCTGAAATTGAGAATTTTTCTCTTCCACAACTTGACTCTGTTTATATCCCAGACACGGAGACTATGTGTGGGTGTGCAGAATTATATATACACCGGACGAAATATTGCTACCTACGTGACGCATGCCAAGTGCGGCATGTGGAACGATTTTCAATGGCAGGTCGAGTGCATTAAATTATTCTATATGATTTTATTTTTAAAAAAAAAACATTAAACATTAAATAGGAGAACCTAATTTTGGTTAAAGTTATTCATATTTTTACATCCCCTCAATGCAAAAGTTATTAGACATCGGAGGTAAGAAGGTGCGATCTGATGCACACTGATTGGGTCTTGAGCAGCATTAATTAAATTTGACTAATTTTGTTTGTCCGTCCTATCCGTTGTCTCTCTCCCGACCACCACCCACCGCCAACTATGTAGTTCTCTCGACAGTCACACACTCATGCCACTGCAGTTCATCAACTGTAATACAAAAAATATGTTTTGTAATGAAGTAACACGGCATCGTTCAAGTGACTCAAAAAAGACAAAAACAAGTTATAAGCTCATTACAAGACTTTTGGACAAACGAATATGGATTAGACCATGATGGATTTAGCTTGGAAGTGACATCATCATCATCATCATCATCATCATCATCATCATCATCATCATCATCATGATGTTCCTTGCCAGCTGGAGTAGGCGTTCAAATCTCCGCACAGTGTTGCACTGTTGGCGAGTCAGTACTGTTAATGCGAACAATCAGTCACGACATATGAGATATAAACAATATAAGAGTTTAAGTAATATTGACCACTACGAATGTCACACGGTCGGCCACAATTAGTATCAAGGGGAACACCGTAGTCTGTGCTGCTTCAACGTTTATTAGGATGATGAAAAACTTGGTATCGCTTTGTTCTACTACCAGTAGCGGCAAAGATCTCTTAGTACCAAACATATGTGTGTCACATTAATCTTATAACGTTTGATTCCGTGATCGTACATCATTCAATGCTTATCTAGTTTCTACCTGTTGGTTCTGGCAACTACTCATGCTGTAGGAGCCATAGTTACATTCCCTTTCCTATAAATTCAATGGTCCTGTAAAACTCTCGGAGTAAGTTGTTGTTTACGCAACTAGACTCTTCTAGATTGTTCCGGATTAGCAATACGCTCTGGGGCCTCTTGTTTTTCTGACAAGGTTGACAGGAGGATGGTCGGGATAACGTTTCACTGTGTTTCCCACGTACTAATTTATTTATTACTACTGACCAAGCTTGGTAAATAATACTCTTCTACTAAATTTTAGTTTTTGTTTTGTTTAATTAGGGCCAAAAATACTGTATTACTGAGTTTGGGAAATATGGGACATACTGATGTAAGTACGTTTACCATTTGCACTCGGCATCCTCTATTACAACAGAGCTTGGTCCTTGATGCTCTGGATCAAATCTGCAAATGATATTCCTTCATGCCACCGTCTCAGTCCTTCCAGCACAATTTCTCTTTGTCTGCCTCTGCCTCTTTTCCACACTGAAGGGATGTTTTCATACATGGCTCACAGGTCGACCCAGAAGGAGATCATGTTGTACAATATATCCCGTTCTCAGGCATACGGATGGGCAACATAACATATCTTTTGAATCAATCAATCAATTATGTGCCATGCCGAAAAGCGTGGGTGGTCATTACTCGCCATTTCACTCGACCACCAGAGTCGTGGATCAGCTCAGTGTTCCTGTCTCGACCATGCCATATGGTCAAGCCATCCAGGGATTTACTTCTCAGTGTCGTAATACGTGACGTCCCTGGGGTGAGGGGATTTCTGTCCACAACACCCCATCAGTCCTTGGATCACTCTCTCTCTCTCTTTCTCTTCTTCTTCTTACCACATAGTCCATGCCTCCTCTCATTCTTTTCCAAAACATACTACACAACTCTAGCTTCTATAAAAATGACAAATTAATTTATTAAAGAAAAGTGTCAGGTATGTGCAAAGTGTGTGTGTAGAATGTCTCTCGTATAATCTAGTGTGTCTGCAGAATCAGACCGAACAGCTCAGGAGCAAAGTCTGCTTTCCTCACAGTACCGGCCACACAACAGCACCATAGATCAAGTACAGAAGGGCCTCACCAAATGATGCGTCTCTCCGGCCAGGTGTCGACTTCCTCCAATGGCTCTTGGATAGTCCGGATGCCTGGTCACCAATAGTGGATATAGTCCAATACTGACCATGAATCTGACACACACAGCGTAACTAATATGTCACTAAAAGTTCTGTGATCTGATAATCCTTGTATAGTAAAATAATGTTTACTGTCACTGTGAAACAAAAATGTTCATTGTTAATTTCACACCGGAATTCACCATTTGGAAATCACAATGTTAATTTTCAATTTCTCTTTATAATTACTATTGTTCCTGATAGTGGTGGTATTGTAATTATCTTCACTCTACTATGATAAGAACTACCACTGAGGAATCAATCTTAGATGATCATCGGTTCCCCCTCAGCAGAGGCCAGGCTCTTGCAGACCCTCTGGGTTATGGGCCCAGTGCAAAAGCCGCTGAGTATAAACTTCCTTCAATGATCGAGCCATAATTTTCTTCTATGACTTTTCTGTTAGCTTTTTGAAAAACAAAGTGGAACCTGTTGAAGAGAGAACACACATGGTGAGAGCAACCCGATTCCGACCTTCATTAGGTGAGTGTAGGCCGACGGCCACACTCAGATATAAAACAGAGAACTAATCTCTGTCATAAGACAGATGAGCTCATCACATCGGTCTGAGTCATGGTAAGACAAGGAAAGACTAAAGGAAAAGTGCAGAAACCCAGTAGATACCCTACTGGAAGATCCTACCATTTTACATTTCCTTTATCCCCCCAACCATTTTTAATCTCCCTAAATATCATCCCACTACATTGTTCTTAACTCACTGAGTTAACTGATATCTCATACTAGCTAGTTTAAGCACCGCGATAGCCTACTGTTACCAACGCTCCTAAGATAGTTCTCACAATGCACATTACTACCCTCGATTCCTAAGAATCATCTAATTTGTTTGTATTTAATTAAATACCATATATTTATTCCTGTTTGAAATCGAGACTACTAAATCACACAATGGATAAATGTCCGCCGATGTAAATCAACATAAGACACTGTAGTCTCTCTCCATAATCAAACCAGGAACATCATACAAGTCCTTATTGTCTCATAACATTTGGTCGACTCCCGCCAAAGTTGTTTGTCCAGACTGTTTTAATACTGTGTCTGAATGACGTCACAAATCTGACTAGACACTAGGCGTCGAGAAGCTATTTTTTTATCTCCTTTTCCGAATCGATGTAAACAACCCGCCCTTTATCCCGCTTTAATCTGGGGAATTGTTTCCGGTACTTCAAAATGTCTTGCCGGTCTGTAATCTGGAGAATATTTTAACCACAACAAAAGATCTTGCCAACTTTCATCAGAACAGTCAGTCTCCTACATCAAAGGATGGCGGCCGCCTGTAGACGAATGGCGCGACAGTCTTTCATCGATCGACAACTCCAAGAATTTCCGCGACACTCGGTCTTCCCCTTGTCTGTTCCGTTCGATTTTGCCAGTTGTCACTAAGTTCTCCAATCCATTTCCTCTCATAACATGTCCAAAAGATTTTGACTGTCTACGTCTAATTTCTCTAATCAATTTACGATTTTCATTTGTTTCCTGTAGTACTTGGTCATTGATGTTTCTGTCTGTCCATGGTACTCTTTGCATTTTCCTCAGAAACCTGCAGCCATCAGATGTTTTTCAGCTTGACTGCTCATTGTCCAAGTTTTACATCCATACAAAAGAATAGGCTCTATGTATCCCCTCAACACTCTTTTTCTCGTTTCAATTGACATCTTTTTATTGGTCAGTATGTTTTTCATCTTGCTAAAGGCTACTTTCGCCATGGCGATTCTTGTTCTAATCTCTTCAAGGCATCTCCCATCAGATGTTATGACTGTTCCGAGATAATTGTACCGATTCACTTGTTGAAGAATATTCCCATTTACTTGTATATTACATTGTGGTATTTCGTTCTTCCTAGTGACGACCATAATCTGTGTCTTTTTACAATTTAATTCTAATCCCAGTTGCTCACTGTGTGCAACAACCGCGTCTACTAATTGTTGCAGATCCTGCTCATTGTCTGCAATCAATACTGTATCATCTGCATATCTAATGTTATTGATGTTTCGTCCTCCTATGCTGATTCCATTTATATCTTCTACATTTCTGAAAATATTTTCACTGTATAGGGAAAAAAGATCTGGAGACATTACACATTCCTGCCTAACACCTCTCTTAATAGGCTGATATTGTCCCACTTCATTATCAATCCTTATGGCAGCTTGTTGTTTCCAAAATATGTTTTTTTAATGTCTAATGTCTTTCCCATCAATTTGTAGATCTGCAAGAATATCTGCCATGTTGACATATCTTACTCTATCGAAAGCCTTTGTGTAGTCAATAAAGCAAAGATATATATCTTTGTTTACTTCTATAGAACGTTCAATAACTGAACGCAGCATATACACAGCATTTACTGTACCCTTTCCTTCTACAAACCCACATTGTTCTTCCCCTATTTCAGGTTGTATTTTCTTCCTCACTCTTTGCATAATAATTCGTAGCAAAATCTTTGTGATGTGACTCATTATACTAATTGTTCTATACTGATCACATTCCAAGGCTATTGATTTCTTTGGGATTGCAATAAATTCAGAATTACATAATTCAGAAGGTATATCTCCGGTATCATATAATGTGTTCAGCAGTCTGATGATTTGATCTATTCCATATTCTTCTAAAGCTTTAATCATTTCTGTTTTGATGTTATCTGAACCGGGGGCCTTGCCAGCTTTCATATGATTAAGAACATTTCGAACCTCAATCTTCAAAATTGGCGGTCCTTCATTATTAAATCGAATATCATACTGGTCATCTCTGTTATCATCATAAAGGTTTTTCACATAATCTGATCATACATGTAGAATCTGATCCTTTTCTACTATGATTTTACCATCTTTAGTTTTTAGACAGCCTCCTGATGTACTTGTTCTTTTATTAGTAAGTTCCTGAATTCATTTGTGCACTAATTTGGTATTTTGACTGCAGTTTTGGTTTTTAAATTTTTAAGCAATTTTTCTCAAGCCATGCTTCTTTTGCCTCCTCACATAATATTCTGACTTGCCTTTGAATTTCTTCATATTTGGCAGAATTATTTTTGTTAAGTCTTCTTGCTTCCAGTAGTTGTAAAATTTCTTCAGTCATCCATTTCTTACTACCCACCTTCTTTAATTTTGGAATAGTTGTTTCTGCAGCCAAACTGACTGAATTTTTCAACATTTCCGATTGATCATCCACATCCTGGAATAGGATCTCTAGATCAGATAATATATAAAATCTGTTCTGTACTTTTATGTTGAATTTGTGTTGTATTTTCTTGTCGTTACTCAATGTACACAAATCATATTTAGTGTTTCCTGTTTTATACATGACTTTCTTTAACTTTATCCTCAATGTTCCTGTAAGTAATCTGTGGTCACTATAACATCAGCACTGGGAACTGTTTTTGCTATTGTTAGCGCATTTCTAAATCTTCTGCTAATCAAAATGTAATCAATCTGGTTTCTAAATCTGCTATCAGGACTCCTCCATGTCCATAATCTTCTTTGGTGTTGCTTAAACCAGGTGTTTCCTACAATCATTTCCTATCCCTTTTGCCCACTCTACAAGTCTGTATCCTCTTTCATTTCTCTCTCCTACACCATAGTTTCCTACTGTGTATCTATCACCTTGGTTTCCTACTTTTGCATTGAAGTCCCCTATTATGATGTTTATTTCTGAATTTTTACATTTCTTTAAAGCAGACTCTATGTCATTGTAAAATTCTTCTACACTATCTTCACTAAATTCTCCTGTTGGGGCATATACTTGAATAACAGTTATGCCAAAAGGTCTGCCGCTTAATTTAACAAGAAGAACTTCGTCTGACACGGCCCAATATCCTTGAACAGATTTTGATGTTTGCCGGTCTAAAATAATTGCTACCCCCCTTTGTAGATTTTCTCCTCCAGAATAAATAATCTTAAAATCTTCATCTATCTTGATGCCTGCTCCTGTCCATCTTGTTTCGCACATCCCTAAAATATTAATTTTCTCTCTTTCCATTTCTTGTTTGATGTTATCTAATTTTTCGTCGTCGTTTGACGTCCCAACGTTCCATGTTGCTAATTTTAATGTCTCTGTCCTTGTCTTGTGATGATCTGTCTTTAAGCGAATCATAATGAACTAGGCACTTTTAAAGAAAGTAGTTTGCCATTGCTTTCGTTCCTGGCAGTGACCGTGAAAGAGATCTTCTGCCTACCGTCGCGAAACTTGAGACCATAACCAACAACTATCTGTCAGCTGCCCTCATAATTTCATCCTCCACCTGCCTTCTGTGGCTTCTTTTGAACACTTCCAATAAACGAATACGAAATAACACCACATAATCCACAGGAAAACATTAAAACAGCGTCGTCCCGAAGAATAAACGCGTCACGTCGTCGCCATTTTACCAGATCTTTTCAGTTGCCACGATATTCTTCAGTGCCTCTCTTCTCAACACATGACAAAAGAATGCTGTTTGTCGCTTTCTAACAGTTGTATATAATATTGTAGTTTCATTAGTCTCCTCTAGAGGCCGGGTTCAATTACAAAATCAAAGATAGGTGGCAGCAGTGTGATCCTTTCCCTAGGACCTGCTCGTGCGTTGGGAAACGGACACGGGGACAAACTGGCTTTGCGCCGCTGAGTGGGGTATTGGTGCACGGTATGTTGGATGTGGTCAGGGCCTTTTGGGATAATTTGTATAGTGTGGATGAACAGATACACCATCATTGCCTGGAGAGAATGGCTCTGCAGCAAGTGACCAGAGGATCTCGCCGATACTAAGTGCTTGGAGGAAAGGCCAGACGGAGACACAATCATATTGCAACTGGTACCATTTGTATTGGCACTCTTCGTTGGTTGTTAAAGATGATGACAGAGCGTGTATGGGCATGCACTGAGCGCTGCCATGTCGGCTATTGACCCAACTCAACTCAGTTCAACTCAAGTCAGCTAAACACTATATGGGAAAATCAAGTCAGCTAAACACTATATGGGAAAATCAAGTCAGCTAAACACTATATGGGACAATTTAATTTAAACTTTCTGTTTCAGTGTTCCTTCGTTAATATCTAAGTAACCCCTTTATTATGACTAATAATGTTAATAAATGTAGTTCAGAAAACAGTGGAAATAATAAATCCTGAAACTTTTACAATATATTAAAACTCTGAGAGAAAACCCTGCATTAAACCTTCGCATTCGTCATTGGGCCGATCTCCCTGGTCTAGGGGTTACACGACTTTCTCCGAAATCCCGTATACTATCGTAAGTAACGTGATGTGCACGAGAACTGGTAGCGGTTCTCTCCACGTGGGTAACTTACGGGGTATGTGAGCCGGTCGCTCAGAAAACAATGGCAAACTACTGAGCGTAATCTTGACAAGAAATCAACAGTCAGCTGAAAGATGCTGATGTTGACAGCGATGTCATGTAAAGGATATGCGAAGTAATAAAAAGCATCAATGGTTGTGGATTGTGGAAGATGAGGAAAGAGCGAGTGTGGGAATGTCCCGAGTGCTGTGATGATTCTTGACTCAACTCAACTCAAGAACTTAAGGAGGTTGACACACCGATTCACTTTGCAACATTACTTCGGCACAACACTACAAAAAGGTTGTCGACCTCTGCTCCAGACAAAGGTCACGGTAAGAACGTAACAGGAGTAGACGTTAGGCTGTATAATGCAACAGAGTTCGAACGAACGAACGAACGTACGAACTTTATTTTCTAAGGGTAACAAATTGGGCACGCAGGACCCGTCTCGGCCCTTCCACTTTTCACTTATTTCACTTATAGTTCCCTTATACTAGCTCAATGTATTGAGATTAGGCGAAGGATTTTCTTATTTGTTGACATTTCTTGTCCCCTCCTAAGCTGAAAGGAAAGTCGAGCTCCTATTTAACAACTAGGTACAGCTTTCGGGTTTAGAAGCAAACAGCCAAATT